>BTPG01000007.1:102602004-103127004 GCA_036245525.1 Semisulcospira habei | reverse complement strand
ATCAGCGGTAGCGAATCGAGGGACACAACCAGTGTGCCATCGAACAGGATTCGATTGTGAAACCTGCATCGACAACAATGACCGTCATTGTGAAACTATGTCAGTTTATCAGGATTCGTAATGACAGCTTATGCAATTTATGTGACTCAGCAGCGCAAGTCTGCGATCACTCGCGGGCTAGAGCGAGCAAAATCTGCCGGGCCGCCATCTATCAATTCAGGGACGGAAGAGTGACTGATTAACACTTCAAATTCTGATGACTTCATTCTGCTGAGAGTGCAAGGAAAGCTCATCTCCGCCAGCAGAGCAGAAGTCATAGATTCTCATGACACGACATGAGGATGTATGATTTTCGCACAGCTGACAAGAGCATGAGCAAGTGCAGAAACCCTGAGAATCTACGCTTCATGTAGATGAATGACGATAGACCAAAGACTAACTGAAAAAATTACAAAACTGTTGTGCATTAAACCCCTATGTCTTCCTTCGTCTGAGAGCGTTATTGGGGCCGCTAATCGTCTGCAAGGGACACTGATTTTCATATGCACCTGCAGGCTGTAAGGGGCCCGTGCGCGCACGGCTGGAACTGACTGAGAGATTGAAAAATCAGAACAATCGAATGGAGAAAACTGCCGCTGGCGCTATCATTGTGTTACTTATATTACAGCCGATATCTGACTATGCGCAACAGGCATAATCATTCATTACGCAAGAAGCATAGATTCTCATGCGCCCCTGCAGGGGCGCATGAGAATATATGCCTCTTGCAGACGATGCGGACTGACTGTGAGACTCCGAACAATCGAATGGCCGAGAGAAAGTTCTAACATGTGTTTCCATTATTGCTGCTGAGTCAGACAGCCAGCATTCGACTTCCCCGTGACTACGATCAGAAAACAAACTGCGAGTAATGAAATAGAGGTGTGGGCAAATGCGGATATGGTCGGGGGGGGGGGGGGAGGGCGGATATGATAACTGATAAGCCCATAAAAAGTTAATGTCAAGGAACTGTTGACGGACTGAGACGGATGTAATGGAAGAAAATGGCTTTGGGCTTGCCAGTATAGGGCACCAAGGTTGCAGTGCACACTGGTTTGTCTCCCTCGCTCCGCTACCGCTGGTCACCTGTGTGGGTTCGAAACCACAACCAACGTGGATTTGAATGATCCACTGCCACCACACTGGTTCCCTCGCCGCTGATTCGCTCGGGCTCGCCAGTAACGATATGTGCGCAGCGTGATTCGAGTCATGCGTCTGTGATTTGTACATCTCACGATTCAGGGATGCTGATGTACACTGGTTGTCTTCCTCGATTCGCTACCGCGGTAGCGAATCGAGGGGGGCAACCATTGTGCGTACACCTCCTGAGGCTAACTAAAAGTGATGGCGATGGCTAATTGCGGGCGATGCCGGTCGTGAGAGGGGGCGGGAAAAGGGGGGAGAGGGGTGGGTGGAGCTGACTGTACGAATTGTTTCCATCTGCCTGCCATCGGCTTGCACAAGAAAGATCGATCTACAGATTGCACTGGCTCACGCGGATCTATGACTCAGTTGTTCTCTTTCTCGGAGGTCCCTTTATCTAAGTGGTATATACTTTCTGGATTTTCAGTACACACGGGCTAAAGTACAGTGATTATGTTTTCACAATGTGTATCCATGCCCATTAATCTTTTGCGTGTTGGTAGCGGGTTTCAGTTGTCGCGATGATTCCGACAGGACTAAAACCGCTATCAACACTTACTTACTTTACTTACTTACGCCTGTCACCCCTACCCGGGTATAGGCCGTCGAGAGATCAACACGCAAAAGGTTAATTATTTCTTCTAGTCGATACAACACTGTCCTGAAGGAGAAAAATACAGACTGTACACCGATAAACATCGTGAAACCGCATTTCTCTAACCTAGCCTGTGTTTCAGTGTAACGTAACACCGTCTCAGAAGAGGTCACAGAAAATCAAGTCTGCCTCCTACCAGTCTCCGACTTCAACCACTTTGGTATCAGTTTCAGCCAACTTAATAAAATTTCAAATACAAAAACGATTTCCAAATACCGTCAGTAGTTCGCTTGAGCTTGCCCTTAGCACCACGTGAATGTTCTGTGTTTACGTACAGTGTGTGAGTGAATGCGTGTGATTCACGTGAGCGTGCTTGTTGGGTTCAGTTCGCGGCTACATTTTGCGCATTGAGTTATATTATATTTATAAATATGAGAAATGCGCCATATAAATACCATGTAATAATAACCAAACTGACACAACTTCCATCTTTGTGACCCATCGAAACTTCGACTCCAGTACTAGACGGAGAAGCCTGTGTACGGAGACGTAGGGTATGAGGAGGGGAGGGGGGGGGGGGGGGCAAGAAGGGAGTTGGGGGAGGGAGTTGTAAAAGGAAACTGATGACGAGGCGTTTGAACTGGAAGCCATTAGAGCCTGCCGAACCACTCGACGGCTTATCAATCACGTGCTGAAACCCCTGATCCCTCCCTCCGCTTGTGGAGCGCACAAACGTACACCTACCGATCCCGCCACTGCAAGAGGCACGGATTCTCATGAGCCCCTCCCCCCCCCCCACCCTTGCAAGAGGGCTCATGAGAATCCTTGCCTCTTGCAGACGGTCAGAACCTGGATAAGAGACTCTTATCGGTGCCGCCCAATATGGATGACAGGCCGCCACGCTGTGTCTATTTCCTGTCCCCATTCCATCAGCGAACTTTAGACATCTGCGTCAGGCACAGAGGTTCACAGGCCCCTGCATGTTGCAGAGGCTCATGGGGAATCTATACCTCTCGATCACGTCAGTTTACATGTGTGGTGAGATCAGTTCCCGAGTCCCCGTGTTGTGTGCTTTGACTTACAGGTCAACTTTCGTACAAGTCATACAGACTCCATCGTGCTCAACACTTTTCCAAGATGACCTTATAATAACTGGGGAACACAGAGGAAGTTGGAAAATGGAAGCAGACCAACGAAAGTCTCTGGGGCCCATTTAACCCTCTGGCTCGGTGTCGTTAGCGCTTTTTTTCTGTCGAGGTGATTCATTTCAGGAATCACCTCGACAAAATAAAGCGCTACCGACATCCAAGGGACCTTATAACTTTCGTCTATACATCAATGGATGGTGTAGAGTCGGACGAAGTGGCTGGTGAAAATGTGCGGGTACAGACGTTGCACACTTCGAAGTACAGCGATCAGCCGATGCCGATGCCGATCGCCTCAAGGCGGGGTACAAGAACAAAGGAATTTCTTCTGCGCTTGTGAGTTGGTCTGTGACATTGGACCTGATGGCTAACCCATTACATCCTGAGGATGACTTCTTTTTCTTGTAAAGCTGCTTATTGTCCTATGAAGGCACCATTACCAGGGCCGGACCCAGGGGGGGGGGGGGTTACCTGGGTTCCGGAACCCCCCCTCCCAACTAAAAAAAAAAAAAAAAAAAAAAAAGAGAACAGTGAATTTTTTTTATGCAAAGGGAGTTCCAAAGTTTTATTATTTTTTATTGTTTTTAAAACATTGCAGTTTTTAGTCACTTTTGATCCAAGGCACAAAGAGTTATTTATAGACAATTCAACGGAAATCCATTTCAAGGGATCCGTTTAAACGTCCAAAACGTTTTCCCGTTGAAACAACCAAGTAACCCAACCCCTAACCCTAAATTAGTAAATGCAGCCATATTTTCTTGTTCTGGCCACAAGCCTCTTCCAGCGCCTTCACCTTGATACAGCCCTAATCCCCCAAAAACGACTTTTTAGAAAGATTAATTAAGACGCTAAGTTGATAATTATGATAATTCGTTGTAACGAACATCCGTTGAAACGACCATCGTTGAATCGTCCAAAAACATCGTTGAAATGGATTTCCGTTGAATCGACCAGGTACCCAAAAGAGTTGCTTTCCTTCAGTGCATGTCTTTCCGAGAAAGATCAGTGAAAAGACGTCTGACGTCATTAAGGTTTGTGGGGGGAAGTTTAAATCTAGATCTATTTTCTTTGGTAACACTTCACTTTTGCTGTCTCCTCGAAAATGCCGAAACTGAAAAAAACAGATGCTGATGGCAGTAGGCGACTGTCATGCTGGTTTTCATCAAGCTCAATTTCAGAAGGTGGGTACATTTTTAAATCCAATTTTGTCTCATAAAAGAAATGTAGTCAGTAGAACTAGGTAAAATTCACCCATTCCGAATTCGATTCAAATGAGCACGTGGCGATGGCGCCGGGTACTTCCTTCCTGTGAGTGTAGCCTATGCTGTAGGAGCTGATACTAGCTGCATATAATGAATATCATAGATATAAAACAGCCCCACTTATTAAAATACCAAAACAGGTAACAATTAAAGTAATGCATAGCCTAAAATTTATTTCACAAAGTATTATGATATATAACTTTAAAAATGTCAATTTAAAGAATAAAGATATCGGCATCAATGATCAATATTGCTTTTATATTTATAAAAAAAATCTTTGGACGGCAAAATATCGTTTTCAATAACAAAACCAAGGGCTAAGTTATAAGGTATCGTTTTCACTAGTGCAGCTTACTAACTATGTATTGTGACGTAAATCTCTTCGGAGAGCAGAACAGAACCGTCTTGATGGCTGACTATGGAAACCATAGCCTATCTGACACCACTTTGACAGCGTCGCCATCAATTGTGACGGCAACATAGCCTTTCCGGGTGCGAAACCGTCATGACGACTTCGGTTTTTGGAACGACAAGAAGCCATCATGACGGCATCCCAACCACTGCCTTTTTCACATAATAAAATGGAAAATAAAAATGTGCTGAAATTTTGCCAACTGCTGAAAATCAGCAAATTTGTTAACAGTTCCTATGCCTGTGAACAGCGTGCTACAAAATAAGATTATTCACCCTTAGGCTTTTTGTTGATGAAATTTAAAATAAGCTAAGAACTAATCAGAAAACCACTGTTTTTGTATATTAAATTATTATTATAAAATTGTAGTAGACGTGTTAACACCTGCAATGCATAATCATATATAAGATGTTGAAAAGACGGTTCTATTTTATTTTACATTTTTGTTGTTGCTTTTAGGATAATTTCATGTTTTAATTTTTATGTTATGTCTTTGTTTTTGTTTTTTTTGTTTTTTTTCTTTTTGTTTGTTGTTGTTGAGTAAATTGTAAAGCGCTTAGAGCTGTTTACAGGTAAGCGCTATATAAGAAAACCTTTAATAATAATAATAATAATAAAAGTTGTTTTTCTAAACGGCAGATGATGCAGTTCCTCGAAAGAGACAAAAATCAACCCAAAGTGAGACCACTGGCAGTGGAGTTCGAAACAGTGACATGGGAACAAGTAAAAGCAGTGTTGGTGAGTAATTTACTGCCCCGCCCCCCCCCCCCCCCCCCCCCCCCTCTCAAAAAAAAAATTAAATTAAATACAACCTGAAATTGATACGTGATTGAGTGTTTCAATTTAATAATTAATATTAAACAAAATGACTGGTGTGTTCCATTGGCTATCATTAGCCTAAGAAGACTCTACGAGTCATAAGGTAGCAAAGATTTTGTCCATCATTTGGGGGGAGGGGTCTAAAAAGAAAAGCTGTTATTTCAGATCATAAATATATATCTAAGCTTGACTGAAGTGTGTAAACGAAGACATATATATGCTTTAAATGTAATTATCTTGTTGCAGGTCTCTCTCTCTCTCTCTCTCTCTCCCTCTCTCTCTCTCTGATCTCTCTCTCTCTCTCTCTCTCTCAGTATGTGTGACTCTGTGTGTGTGTGTGTGTGTGTGTGTGTGTGTGTGTGTGTGTGTGTGTGTGTGTGTGTGTGTGTGTGTGTGTGTGTGTGCGCGTGCGTGCATGCTGTGTGTGTGTGTATGTGTGTGTGTGTCGGCGTGAGAGAGAGAGAGAGGGGGGGGGGGGGGGCGGAGATAGCACCTGCATACATATTTGCCCTTGCTGTATGAACTTTAATGTACTTAATGATTCTTTGTTTATTGCTTTACTTTGTATTTTTACTCATTTTATATTTTTGTGCGTACGCGTATGCGGGTAGGAATGTCTGGAGTGCGTGTCCGAGAGCGTGTGTTTGTTTTTGTGCGTATGTGCCTGAGTGCGTGCGTGTGTAAGTGTGTGTGTGTGTGTGTGTGTGAGTGTTCGTGCGTGTGTGCATGCGTACTGAATTGCGGTGTACATGAGTGTGTGTGTGTGCGTGCGTGCATGCGCGAGTTGTGATGTGCATGCGTGCGTACCTGAGTGCGTGTGTGGGTATGTGTGTGTGTATGTGCGTGGTGCGTGCGTGCGTGCGTAAGCGAATGCAGCAGTGCATGCAGCAGTGTGTGGTATGTGTATGTTTACATGTCTATGTCACTTATGTAGTAGATGTAGCAACGGCAAGTTTGAAAACTGGTCCTGTTACCAATAACTTCTACCGTTGGAAAATAAAGGTTCATTGTTCATTGTTCTCTTTCTCTCTCTCTCTCTCTCTCTCTCTCTCTCTCTCTCTCTCTCTCTCTCACAGGTACACACACAATCGTTTTAGTATTTCAGACTTCTCATAGACCCAACTTTTATTTGTATTTCAGACTCCTCCTCAAGCATTGATCAGCCTGCCGGGGGCCTGCTTTCTGAATCCTCTGCCATGCCAATTACCAACCAGCCTGATGTGAGCCTGCTTTCTGACTCTTCAGATTTCTCCTCTCAGATCACCAGCAACAAAAATATCGATTTTGGTGAAGTTTTCAAGAAACACATGCGAGTCGTTTCACTGTCAAGCCGTGACAAGGAGCATCTTCTAAGGCAACACTGGAGACCATCACCTGGTTTTCAGTTTCCAACAACAGTGATAAACAACAAGAACCGAAAATTTCAGCATGAGTGGTTGCAAAAGTACTCCTGGCTTGTGTATTCTCCTTTCGAGGATGGGGCTTACTGCAAGTATTGCCTATTATTTGCAAAGTCTACTGAAAACCTGGGCAAGTTTGTGAAGACGCCATGCAAGAACTGGAATAAAGCCTGTGATCAGATCAAAAAGCACTCGTTATTACAATACCACAAAGATGCAATGGCAAATGGAGAGCAGTTTTTGACAATCATGGATAAACCAGAGCAGAGCATCGCCAGTGAAATCAATCAGAAAAATGCAGAAAACATCGCTGCAAATCGACAAGTTCTGACAAGCCTCTTCAGGATTGTTGAAGTGTGTGGAAGACAGGGGTTAGCTCTGAGGGGCAACTGTGATGATGGCATTCTTCAGAGTGAGAACAGAAGCAATTTCAATGCCCTTTTGAATCTGTGCATCAATGCAGGAGATGAAACTCTCCGGAAACATCTAGATACATGCGATAAGAAGGCCACATACATTTCAAAAAGTACACAAAACAGACTGATAGAGGTTCTTGGTGATCAGATCCGCAACAAGATTCTTGCAGAAATTATTGCAGCAAAACAGTTTACCGTGCTTGCTGACGAAGTCACAGACAGCTCAAACTGGGAACAACTTTCAATTATATTGAGATTCGTCGATGGAAGTCTGAAAGTTCGTGAAGAGTTCCTGGCTTTTGTCCAGTGCAGAGATACCACAGGTGAAACACTTTACAACAAGATTGTTGAGTGTCTGGGCTTGTGGGGGCTTGATTTCAACAATGTTAGAGGACAAGGTTATGACGGGGCCGCAAACATGGCAGGAAAGTTTTAAAGGAGTGCAGGCACGTTTTCAAGCAAGGAACAACAAAGCACTGTACTTTCACTGTGCTTCCCATAGCTTGAGTCTCTGCATTGTAAAAGCATGCGGCTTGCCTGCAGTGAAGAACATGATGGGAGCACTGAGGGAACTGTTACTGTTTTTCTCAAACTCTCCAAAGAGACAACGAAAACTTGAAGATACCATCGAAGCATCTCAGCCTGACACGACAAAGACAAAGCTTGTTGATCTGTGCAGAACAAGATGGGTAGAAAAACATGAAGCACTGGAGGTTTACACATCTCTCTTCCTGGTTGTTCACGACTGTTTGGGACAAATGTGTGAAGACAGTGACAATTGGGACAGTGAGACATTGACCAAGGCAACTGGCTTTCTCCACACCTTGAGCAGCAGTGTTTTCCTCGTTGCATTCGTTGTCGTCCGCAATTGTTTGCGTTACTTAAAACCCTTGACAGTGAAGCTCCAGAAAAGAACAAAAGATGTTGTCGATGCCTACAGGGAAATCAAAGAGGTCAGTAACTGCATGTCTTCTATTAGAAGAGATGTCGACACAGCGTTCGTTGCCTGGTTTGGTGAAGTCAGCAAAATGGCAAATGCTTTGACAACTGATGTTGTTGTTCCTCGTCAAGCATCCCGCCAGACTCTCCGTGACAACCAACCTGCGGCCACTCCAGAAGAATATTTCAAGATTAGCATTGCCATTCCTTTCTTGGAACACCTGTCAACCGAATTGGACTCGAGGTTCAAAAATGCTGACCTAGCATGGTCTCTGTCTGGTGCCAAGCACTTTAATAGACAACCAGGATGGTTTCATGCAGGTTCCAGAAGGGGTGAAGACACTGGCAATGTTGTGGGAGTCTGACCTACCAGACAACGCTACCCTTGATGCAGAATACCAACGGTGGGTTTGCAAATGGCGAAGTGCTGCTGAGAATGTGACAGCTATCATCCCATCCACGGCATCAGAAGCACTGAAACACTGTGACAGGGATTTTTATCCCAACCTGTTCATCATGCTAAAGAACCTTTGCACCCTGCCTGTCACTACTGCCGAGTGTGAGCGTTCAAACAGTCAGTTGCGCAACCTGAAAAACTACCTGCGCTCTACAATGGGGCAACAGAGACTCAATGCACTTGCTTTACTGAAAGTGCACAGGGATGTTGATATTGACTTCAAAGAGGCAGTGAACTGTTTTGCCAGAAGATACAATTCACAAATGGTACTAATGCCGAGGAACCTAGTGCAGCAAGACTGAACTGAAGTGAAAGCAGGGCCCTGATGTTCATAAACTACAAGGTAAAGCTTTATACCGTTAACGATCAACGAAAAGTAGTGAATAATAATAGTATACAAAACATCTCTGTTGATAAATAAATGTTTGTGTGTGTGTGTGTGTGTGTGTGTGGGTGTGGGTGTGGGTGTTTTTTTTAAGGGAGGGGCAGGTGATAATTTTTGTACCCCAGAGTTTGTCAGTTCGATTGTTCAAAAAGCTCAAAGTCCCCAGACCATCACAAATGGCTTTTTCAAGGCTCAGATTGCACCAGATTGCACCATTTTGCATCATTGAAAAAAAAAAATTCCGGGGGGGCATGCCCCCGGACCCCCCTAGAAGGCTCGGCGCTTCGCGCCTTCGCTTTATACTGAATCTGTAACCCCCCCATCGACTTTTCCCAGGTCCGGCCCTGATTACAGATTAGGAGACAGCTCAGCCATTTTAGTTCAAGGCTGATGTCAGAATAGCTTGGCGCCTCAGGCTTATTGTCCTATGAAGGTTACATTACAGATAAGGAGATAGATCAACCATTGTAGTTTAAGGGTGGTGCCAGAGTAGCTTGGCGCCGGAGGCGCCAAGCTATTCTGGCACCACCCGTGAACTATCGTAGTCAAATTTATTTCAAGCAACTGTGTATCGGGAAAAAAAAAGGTTAGCTAAGGGTAAATCAACTGTTTGGCATTTTGGCATACTGGCTGTCTCTCTCGATTCGCCAGCGCTGGTGAAGCCCATCGAGGCCGGAGACAACCAGTGTGGGTGTTATGGCTGAGAAAAGCCGGAACAGTTTTCGCCTGGCATCTTGATCATGCCCGATCCCCCTACGTATCCGATTTCAGAATAGAATTGTGACTTGAAAAGCAGGCGAAGTTTGTTTCACGCACGTGCGAGCGAGCGCGCGCGCACGCATGCGCGCGCACACACACACACACACACACACACACACACACACACACACACACACACACACAATGAGACTGAAGAAAGAGAGAGACAGCGAGAGAGAGAGGCAATGAACTCGATACTGAGTGGGGGGGGGGGGGGGGGGAGGGGGGGGATAGAGAGGTGAAAAAAGATAAATCGTTTGTGGTTGTTGTTTTGTTTTTTTTTTGTTTTTTTTTTTTTTCTAGGTCCAACTAGGGGTCATAAAGAGTCTGAAATGAAGTAAGGTCAGCATACACACTGGATGTCTCCCTAGACTCGAAACTGCTGATCAGTGACGGAGGCAACCAGCCTGGTCAGCCTATTGGAAGATAGATGTGGTTTATTTGCAAAACGGGCCGGAGAGCGAGAAGGGAGTAAGTGGAGACCCATATGGAACCAAACTCTACAAGGGAAGAGTGAGAGACGATGGGGGTGGGAGGGGGGAGGATAAGGGCAGAGTGGCACTTTTATTCCCTGTGAAGAATCGGTCACAACAGGCCCGTGAATTATCACCCCAGTCGATCTTTCTCAATTCTCCTGTTTTCCCTTTCGACTTTTTGCTCGCCATCTCTGGAAAACACATTTCGCTCGCAACGGGTGCTCAGGCTTGCAAAACTGATCGTAAAAACGCCACCCTCCCCCTCCCCATCTGCCATTCAGTTCGCCTGAGACCGAATCCTTCTGAACCAGCAAGAGGCATAATTCCCATGAGCCTCTGCGTCCGCAGAGGTTCATGAGAATCTATGCCTCTTGCAGATGGAAGGGTTCGGGTTAGGGACTGTAAATTGAATGCAAAAACGCAAGTCTCTACACTGAATGAACCCCGAAATCAGTGAACGGTGTAGTTTTACCGCATCATCTAGAGTCCAATGCCATATTTTTATTTCTCTCTCCTGAAAGTCAGAGCTGTGTGACTAAAAAAAAAAAAAAAAAAAAAAAAAAAACACGACATAAATAAAATAAAACTGTAGAACTGTAAAACAAATTTGCTCCAAAGCATTCACACCCAATATAATCATTTCGGAGGCGTCTATTAAAATACAATTCAAAATGAAATAAAAACAATAACAGCGTGTGCCAGCTGTGGTGGCGATCAGTTTGGTTTAACCCTTTGGCTGTCGACAGCACCTTTTTGTACAGGTCATTCCTTAGGGGGTGGGGGGAGTGAAAGGAGTATTTTGAGACTTTCAGACGACGGTCCGGGTAACGCCAAACTCATATCGTTTACCTTTCGGTTTCTTTTTCAAAGAATTTGTGACCTCTTCCTTCCAGGTCATGAACCCTTTTCATCCTGATACACTACTGCTTGAAATAAATTTGACTATGATGGTTCAAGGGTGGTGCCAGAATAGCTTGGCGCCTCAGGCGCCAAGCTATTCTGGCACCACCCTTGAACTAAAACGCTTGATCTATTTCCTAATCTGTAACGTAGCCTTCATAGGACAATAAGCAATTTTTTTTTTTTAATCAGCCTCAGGATGTAATGGGTGAAATGGTCTCGCTGATATTTCAAAACTTTCAATGACTTCCAATGACCGCAGGAACCCTGGGCCATTCGACAGGAAGCGGATTATTGCACAATGACAAATGCAACCGATATATCTATGGTACCAGTCGAAGTCTCGTCATCACAGGAAATAGCTTCGCGATCAAGGAATGCAAACAGAAATCGGATGGGGAAAACACATGCTGGTAAACTGATACGTGTTTCTGGATCTCGGGGCTGTCAGCCTAAGCTCCAAAATCACAGACTGACTTCAACGCAAATGACGTAGGCTACGAAAGAAGGCATCCGCGTCTCTCGCCCCTCGCCCGCCCGTCGTGCCGACAAAGTTAGCTCAAGTATAGTGACTAATTAATTTTAATCGCAACTGTACATTTTCCCTCCCTCGTCGTGCTCAACATGTCAGCCCTAGGGCAGTGGTCAATTGATCTTAACCCTTCGCATGCCGGTAGCGGTTTTATTCGCGACTAAAACCGCTACCGACACGCAAAGGGTTAAACTTAGCTAGTAATAGCAGTAACATGAAGGTTCAGTTCTAGACTGATCTAGGCTTTTTTCAACGTGAGGCCGGTAAACTACATTCTTTCTTGCGGTTTTTTTTTTTTAATTTTTTTCCCCCAAAATCGTAATGTGGTGTGTTGATCGTTCATTCTGGACTTTACGGCTGAGCTGATCTTCGATTCTGGACCTTACGGCTTCCAGCCGTAAGGTTCAAAATCACAGACCAGCACAAAATTAATCAGCAGGCACGCAAGCAGGATTTCGGTGTTCGGCATACCATGGTGTTAGAAATAGCTTCACATCCGCATGACGAACGGCCCTGACAAACTGTCCTGTCACAGATTACTATGTTATTGTGGCCAAGACATAGACCTCTCTCTCTCTCTCTCTCTCCTCTCTCTCTCTCTCTCTCTCTCTCTCTCTCCTCTCCGCTCCCCCCCCCCCCACCCCCCCCCCCCTTCATCCCACATCCTCTGTTCCGCTTTACGCCGTCAGTGTCACAAAAAGCTCTGGCAGCCACCTAGTAGGTTCCCCATTACATCCTGAAGCTGATTTTGTAATTTGCCTACTGTCTTGTAAAGGCTACATTACAAATTAGGAGATAGATCAACTGTTTTAGTTCAAGGGTGGTGCCAGAATAGCTTGGCGCCTTAGGCGCCAAGCTATTCAGGCACCACCCTTTAACTATCAGTCAAATTTAATTCAAGCAATGGGTGTATCAGGATGATATGGGTTAACGGTGACAGACTACGTTGATCTGACGCGCGCATGCACATACACTCAAACTGCATTGATAGATGCGCGCGCACATACAACTAGAAGCTAATCACGTGCCCTTTCCCCCTCCCACCCCAACTACAATTGCCCCCCCCCCTCCCCCCCCCCCCCCCAAAAAAAAAAAAAAAAAAAAAAAAAAAACCCAAACAAACAAACATTTCCACGAACTTGAAAATAATCCAATGCCAATAAACGCTTATAAACGTATACGAATTGCCTGTACGCTCGTCTGTGACACCGGCCCCCGCCCGAAGCCGTGAAGTCCAAAATTTCACAGACCAGCGCTACACAATTCAATGTTAACTCATCCAGTCGACGGACGAGGATGGAAAAGTATGATTCTACAGATTGTTTTCTGCGCTTGTTCGGTCAGTCACTGACACCTGCCACCAGTTGCAGAAAACGTGTCCAAGCCAGCCGCTGCCAACTAATGTCCCTCTGCACTGCAGGGAGATTTTTACGTGGGGCTTAAAAAAAAAAAAAAAAAAAGATAAAAAAAAAAAGGACTACGGCAGGCAGGTAATGGCTATTTTAACTCATTGTGACCCAGAAACAAAATCACCACATTTTGGCGTTGTCCTCTGAATGCATTACAATTCAGGAGACAGATCAACCATGATATTTCAAGGGTGGTGCCAGAGTAGTAATAATAATAATAATAATAATAATAATACCGGTTAGTATATAGGCGCTTTTTCCCAATTCTGCGAATCGGCTCAAAGCGCCGCGAACTGCACCCAACACGCACGGTCACGTGACAAACAGGCATTCACTCTGAAGACAAACACAGTACAAGACACTCACAGGACATTCACGTGGTGCGAAGGGTCAGTTCAGCTACCGAGGTTTCGGAAATTTTAATCGCTTGTGTTTGAAATTTACAAAGTGGCCTGAAACCGGTACCACAGGGGAGGGGGAGAAAGTGCCGGAGTACCCGGAGAGAACCCTCGACGGTCCGCCCGAATTAACGGTGACACTTACTAGAGGAGAAAAGTCCGACGCCGGAACCCGGTCTCGAACACGCACCTTTAGCATTGGTGGCAGGCGCCTTAACCACTGCGCCGCGGACCGCCTACAGGCGCCAAGCTATTGTGGCACCACCCTTGAACTATCATGGTCGAGCCACCTCTGACGGCTGTGGTGTGTCGGGACTGAATGAGTAAAATGACGTGAAACTCGACCCGATTTCCCTGTTACGGAAAAACCAAAGGTATCCTGAGACCACCACCACGACCGCTGAACTATCAAGGTCGATCAGTATCATATTTGTCTACACTTGCAGCGTGTGTCTGTGGGCTGAGCAAACCTCACACTGCCCCTCCCCCCCCCCCCCCCCCCCCCCGCCCCCCCCCCCCCCCCCGGCCACCACCCCACCCCCGATCGAGTGAGACAACCAGTGTGATAGGATTTACCGATCGCCGGGTGGCGAAACCAGATGAAGAGACCCAGATCTCTACCCGTCCTCCTCGCTAACGCTTGGCTCCTCTGGCATTCGAACCCTACCCAGCGCGCTAAAGACCATCGGGCCGAGGTCTGCCGCAGTGGACCCGCGCGTACGACTCGCTGCTCGCTGGTACCCCCACCACTAGATCAGGGCCGGCGATTAACGTTATCATCAGGGAAACGCCACGATAATCCAGCCTCTCCACCACTTTCCAATGACGCCGTAATCTTGGCCAAACAAACACGGGAGCTGGAGCGACTGACATCAGCGCAGAAGACGGCCGTGACTGAGAATGAACTCTTGGTGTGTGCGACTTTATCTGCATGGTGAGAGGCAGAAGTTTATCATAAATACCACGTGCGCCCTCGAAGAAAATCAAACAGCATTTTTAAGTTGATCGTCAACACGGCCAAAGGAGTCAAACACAACTTTTTTTGGTTTTGTTGCAGGAACGCAGTAAAGATGCTCGGGCCCACGACGGCCGCAGTGGGCGCGCGCACGACTGTGCGCGGGCCCACAGCGGTCGTCGTTGGCTCCGAAGGCGTTTTCCTACTGGGTAAGGAGTAGACTATCAGCATTCCTTTAAGACTAAGTATTTGTATTCAATCCAAATTTTTAAGTTGATCGTAAATAACACGTGCGCCCCTGAACGGAGTAACATTTTTTTTCTTCCGTTTTGTTGTTGTTGTTTTTGTTTTGTTTTGTTTGTTTCGGGGTTGTTTTTTTTTTTTTTTTTTTTTTTTTTTTTTGGGGGGGGGGGGGAGGGAGGGCAGACCAGATGAGAGATTGGACCTTCAAGCTGCAGGTGCATTCCTAGAAAATGAAATATTTAGATTAAAACATCGATGAAAAATATATATATTATACAGCCAAAGCATCAGCATCATACTGCGGATGGTCTTTTTTCCCCGCTAAAATCGTCGATAAAAAATAAGAAAAAAAAAATGCGTTTTTGTGACTTTCGTAACACCAAGATGAGTAAAGTATTTCAAAATCACAAGCCAACATTGCACAAAAATTATTAACTGCGTGTTGACAACTTCTGGTTACAACCGATAGAAATTAGCTGAACAAGAGTCCTCAGGATGCGAATAGACCCCATTCGACCAAGCGTCAACAAGAGGCATAGATTCGCATGAGTCTCTGCAGCCTGACGGCCGCAGATACTCATGAGAATCTATGCATCTTACAGATAGGAAGGTTCTGCTGGAGAAATAACATCCTCCAAAGGCAGCGATCAATGCCTCTTTAAATGAGTTGGCCCCCACTTCCGTTCTCTTGTAATACAGATCATATGAAAACCACTTGGCCGTTTGCTATAAATATTATGTGCACTACGAGAATGCTGAGCGTGGAGCTTTTTCTTCGCTATACAAGTGTCCATCATCACATCGTTATCAGATGAACTAATAGTACAAGATTTCATAGCAGCATAAATAGTATGGCAATGCCACTGGCGGCCTCATAGTATTTGTAGGTTTGTCCCAAATTGTTGAAAAGACAAGATGTCAAATGGTGGTGGTGGTTGGGGACGACGGGGGGGGGGGGGGGGGGGGGGGGGTGGGGGGGGGGGGTTGTGAGGTATGGAAGGTATGGAGATAGGAATATAACACAAATGAACTTTCAAAGCGACCTGCTACAAGAAATAAAGGTTTAGCAGTTCGCAATATGTCCTTTATTACAATAACGGTTCATTAGCCCATATCATACTGACGCTAAAAGCTTCAAATTTGTACACTGCCATATGCAAGCTACATTATAGTACTTACAGATAAGGATATAGACCAATGGATTTAGTTTAAGGTTGGTGCCAAAATATTGCTATTCTGGCACTACCCTTGAACTACTTTAGTCAAACTTATTTTACACACTGGTGTATTCCGTGTGATAAGGGCTAAGGGCTAACTAAAGTGGCGAAGTTGGAAAAGACTTGTAAAATGAAAGACCTTTCTGCTCTTCTTCCCCTTCGCACGCAGGCGAGCTCCGCCGACTTGCACTACCGACAACATCCCAACAAAAACAAAGCAAAACAAACAAAAACTTTTCACGTGTACCTTCTCGCGTGGATTGTGACAAGGAGGGCAGACAAGTCTTCGTTAGGCAAGTCAACACTGAGAAACCGTTAAATCACTATCAGATAGTTTTCGCCCGCCCTTCAGAAGATCTAAAGTTTAGATAAGTTTAGTCTACTCACGGGGGGAAAACAAATCATGACACTTTACCAAAAGAGGGCACACTGGTTGTCTCCTTCGATTGCTGCGCTGCAGCGCAGCAATCCGCGAGGAGACAACCAGTGTAGGCGGAGGTGTGGGACGAAACGAAACGTCCAAGTTGCCTACCTCTGGTGTGTTCTTCTTGAAATCCCTGCTCTGCTCTACGAGTTTCTTACGGGAGGCATCGCTCTCGTCCTGGCGGTTGGCTAGCTCTGTGGCAGTCGAATCAAGCTCCCGCTGAAAGCACACAACAAAAAACATCCCCTTCAGTAACAGGATTGTGATAAACGACAATGAAGGAATAATACCTGCAGGCACTAACTGATTACCTTAGCAGAAAAATAAACACGCTAAGAAAGGGCAAGTACAATACAGTTTATTTATGGACAAGAATGTAATGCAATACATTTTTTGGGAGGTGAGAAGTATAAAAAAAGATAAGTTTAGTCTACTGTGTTCTTGTCTGTACATGTCCATTGTGGAAAAAAAGTTTAACACTTTGCGTGTCGGTAGCGTGTCTCTTGTAGGAATCATCGTGACAAAAACCGTTACCGACACGCAAGAGGGTTAATAGATTGTGTTGTACTTGTCCTTTCTAAACGTAGTTCTTTCTCTGTTGGGAATTTCTCTGACTACAGCTCTTACATCATTAAGAACAAGAGCTCTAACGATGTGACCTTGTGATGTGATGTGACCAGTGTCCACGAATCAGGTCGGCAAATGATACTCTCCACAACGTTTTGCTAAGGATATGCACGTCAGATTACAAAAGAAGCTTCGCGTATTTTGAAATAAGCGTTCTGAAATCAAGCTAGGTCGCGTTTCGGTCGAAATGCGGTGCGTCAATGTTGCTGTCACATGTGAAATTGCATGCACGTAACTTATGGAACAAAGGTAAATGTTATTAACCGTGACATACATGGTCATCAAGGGCAAACAGAGTGGGGTGCCTGCGGTGTCTCGAATACTGAGTGAGGGACAGAAAGACATTGACCTCCCAATGCATGTAAGGGCAGAATGTTTTTTGTCTTCGCGCTCCAACTCGTTACACCCTGAAGATGAAATTATCTTCTTTTTCTTCTTTTTAAAATACATATCCTTTGAGGTCTACGTCAGAGTTCTGGACAGAGATCGACCATGATAGTTCAAGGGTGGTGTCGGAATAGCTTGGAGCTTACAGGCGCCAAGCTATTCCGACCCCACCCTTGACTACCATGGTCGATCTACATCCTGTCGTGCCGCAGGCCTTCATGGGTGAACCCTTTGAGTGTCGGTGGCGGTTTTAGTCGCGATGGAACCTAACAGGAACCTAAAAGGTTCTAAAGATGCAATGATGATTGCCTTCTAAAGACTACAGGGCAGGGCAGGAGATAAATTAGATCGAGCACGACAGTATATATTGGTAGATAGATTAGAACGAGCACGACAGTATATATTGGTGCCAGAATAGCTCAGCGTACAGCAAACCAGCCTCTGCAGCACACTGGTCTTTGTCCCTCGATTCTCTACCGCTGATCAGCGGTAGCGAAATGTGGGTGACGACCACTGCGGCTTTGCAGTAGTATAAGCAGGACCACAGCTTGCACTGGGGTGGTAGACCTTCCCCCCCTCCCCCCCCCCCCCCCCCCCCCCCCCACCATAGTCATCCAAGAGAGACTGGTCGGCCATGACAGCTAAAGGGCAGTGCCCTTGAGCTTTCATGGCCGACCAGTCTCTCTCTCGCATTAATGCTCTTGAGCAATCACGTGTCATGGCCGACCAATCTCATGCGTTCGGCACGGTTTGAGGACGCCTACTTAGACAACAACTCGTAATCAGCAAGTCGAACCACAGATTACGATCATAGAACCCAGTACAAGCAATGCCTGCTTCTTTTATCCTCGAAATCAAACCGACGAGGTAAGGAAAGCGGAGACCGGCCGCATCGCTAGAGCAGGTGTGTCGTGCCGTATTACTACATAGGCTGGGGCAGAGATCTGCGTTTTCACGACGTGTGCCAATGAACATTATTTCACTATTCTTTTCACTACAAAAAAACGTTTACTGTGCAGCTGAACCTATTCAGATCAATTACCTTTTTTTGCATTAAAATGTTGGTCTTAAAAGACAGGTGATGGCTCAAGAGAAGTCTTTAAGGACAAAAGGCGTCACCTGTCACTAAAGACCGTCACTGAAGCCACCTAAATGATGGTCTTCAATGACAGGTGATCTCTCTCATATGTCGACCGTAACAGGTTCTGCTGCGTTTATCTCTTTATTTCACTTGTGAACAGATAAATATAACGGGTGGTCGATCGTAACAGGTTCTGCTGTATTTACCTCTCCATTTAACTTGTGAACAGGAAGATATGCATTTTATACTGTGCACTGACAAGCATCCTGAAAAGCAGTTTCTCTACCTCAGCTTGTGCCTGAAATTATGACCTTCTAAATAAACACCACCGGCCTAATCGCTACCTGGTGTTCGGTCCTCCCCTCCCTCTTTCTGCTTGCTTCTCAGAATCAAAGCCAATTACACAGGAGGAGAAAACTTTCCGCTTTAGTGATTCCCCCAGTCGGATGGATCCTCTAACACCTCGTCTCGATTCACTGAGCCCAGAACCGAACAGTAGTCTGGCGAGATGATGGCAGGAGCCGATACAGTCTGACAGCAAAAGCTTCAAACTTATCGACATAGACATTCATCACCCCCAGCACCAGAACCCTTTGGCTGTCGGCAGCGCTTTTTTGTCGAGTTGATTCCTTCCGACAAAAAAAGCGCTACCCACAGCCAAAGGCCAGGAATCACCTCGACAAAAAGCGTTACCGACAACCCCAAAGGGGATTGAATTTTTCAGTCCAGAACTTGAAGGGGTGATGGTGGTAAATATAAACGGCCGAGTACAGACTCGGCGCTCCATAACTGATCGGTGTTCGGGTACTAATTCCACTGTTAATAGTTGTCACAACCTGCCCCGACTTCAATCGTGGTCTTGTGGCGCAAATATTATAAACCCTAATTAATTAACCAACGAACCAACCAAAACTGACCAACTTCGAGTCAGTGCATCAGTATCTCCTGCCGGAGATGCACTTCGAAAAGATTTAATATCTAGCTGGCCCGCGCGCGTGCGGGCCAGCTAAGGCCGAAGATCGGCCCGAGGATTTTTTGCTTCACTAAGATCGAACCTGTTGAGAAGATGAACCCCACTGCGCACCCTCGAGAAGAGGCGGTCCGTGGACCGTTCAGCTGACAACTGGGGAATGGCTGCAGGAAAACGAGTGCTCGAATGACCTTGCATTTCTATACAGAGTAGCGCGTACAGGGGCTTGTCTTGCAGGGATCGTTTTTCAAACCGATCTCTAGCTATCGTTATTCTTGCGAGTCGTGCCATGCGATCGGTGGCCTAAGTGTGTGTGTGTGTGTGTGTGTGTGTGTGTGTGTGTGTGTGTGTGTGTGTGTGTGTGTGTGTGTGTGTGTGGTGTGTGTGTGTGTGTGTGTGTGTGTGTGTGTGTGTCTGTGTCTGTGTGGGTGAGAGTGAGTGCGTGCGTGTGCCAGTGTTTGGTCCGTGTCCGTGCTAGTGTCTGGTCCTACGAGTTTGACAGCCAACTTATAAATTGAACCCTGTCACTAAACATCCGTGTCCATTCAGGGAAAACTAATCTAAATTGGTTCTAACATGCCACCTTGGCTCATACATCACAAGTGCGACATCATGATCTACAACCTTTTAAGTCTAGACTGAGACGGTTCACGAGGATCAATTACACATCATCAGGCTCAAGGCAGTTCGCTGCCACACTGAGTGTGCTACTGTTACCTGGCGAGAGCATCCAACTTGAACCGACTGCCGACTCGCGATTGATGGGGCTTGCAAAACAAAACTGAATGCACACCACCACCACCCCTCTCCCCTTACCTGCTGTCTCAAATTGCCCCCCCCCCCCCCCCCCGGTGTGTGCCCGGTCTATGATTTTGGACCTTACGGCTGAAGCCGTAAAGTTCAAAAGCACATACATAGAACAGCAGACAATTGAACCTATATCACGTGTACTGTACGCACAATTTTTATCCTACATACGATCTCTCATCATGCCGCGGCTAGAGGCATAGATGTTCATGTGCACTTGCATCTAAGTTGCGAGGGCTCATGAAATTTATGCCGCCCGCAGATGGATGGGTGTCAATTATGTGCAACCCCAACTTGATCATTTCATTCCACCCCCCCCCCCCTTCCCCCACTCCCATCTCCTCCTCTCATCCCTTCCCTCCCCTCGAACAAGTGGTTCAAGTGTGCTTTAGCCGGCCGCGGCAATTTTGATAGACTATCGGCTCAGCGCGGCTGACTCGATCGAGCACGCACCTGGGCCTTTTGTTTCAAAACTGCGTGCATTCCCACTTCGCCTACGACCCCGGGATGGTTCGGGCATCAAGGGCGGACGGTAAATCACGCGCGGAGACATTGCAAAGCCGGCCCGGGACGAGGTTTTGCCGTGAAAATGCCGATGGAAGCTAATTCAATGGCAGGGATTTGCCGAACAATCCAATGGTATGCTCTCTCAAGCAAATCAAAGTTCTACTTGCGACGGACGCGCGGTCACACTGGTCTGTCTCCCCCGATTCGCTGCGCTGATCAGCGCAGGGAATCGGGGGAGGCAACCAGTGTGACCCGAGGCAGCGGCAGCGCGATCAGTAAGACCTGTCTAGCTTTTTGGACTCCCATCGCTAATCGGTTCAAATCGACAGAAACACCTGTTAGCCAGTAAAAACCGCTCAGCCGAACAGATCGATCGTTACAGGTCAAAGGTAGTGCTATGTGATATTTTACACTACACACATACTGCGTACGTCCATAGAAAATCCCAACAATGAAAGAAACACGCTTAAAATGGTCAATTACAACACACTTGTGTCGTAACTGTCCTTTCTGGAAGAGTTTCTGTCCTGATTTGGGTTTTCTTTGCATTTTACACGCTAGGCAGTAACTTTTTGGGGTTTTGATTTCCAACGCACATAGACACATGCATATATATCAAACAGTGCTGACTCGTCTCTGAGGCTGTTCTGCTGCCAAGCTAAAAAGTCATGCACTAGTATCGGTAATCTGACTGACGCCCGAACACTAAGCCCAAAATAAAGATGATGAGATCAGCAAACAAAGAGACTTACAACACTAGCATGGCGCACACGAGCATTTCCAAATGTATGCTAGTGTTATGATCAGACACCACTAACCTTTCACCTCACACTGGTTGTCTCCCTCGATTCGCTACCGCTGATCCAGCGGTAGCGACTCGAGGGTGACAACCGGCATTACGCCCTCCCTCTAACTATCACGGCCGATGATCCGTCTCTCACTGTCGACTGACGCTGGGCGCGAAAGATCCATCCACCACTCCTTCAATCGCGTACACAAAGCAAACAGTCGAAGTCCAGGCGCATCAAACAAATAAATTGAACCCCGATGACCTCAGGCTACCTACATCAATGCCTCCCCTCCTCCCCCTATGATGTAAACGGAAGTAAGAAGATCCGGCCAAGAGGCCTGGATCCTCATGAGCCCTCGCGCTGCGGGGGCTCATGAGGATCTATGCCTTTTGTATATCTATATTCAGTTTAATTCGCGGAGAGAAACAGCTAATACCGATTCGCAGGTCGGAAAATATATGCGACGGTTCATGAAGATTTATGCTGATCTAGTAGTAGTATCTATACGACCGTTTAATGAAACACTGCACGAGACAAGAAAATTATTGCAGGGGGAACATAAGGATCTATGCCTCTGTCGGGTATAAGATTTAATTCGCCGAGAAAAACATCATAAGGGGGGGGGGGGGGGGGGGGAGGGAGGGAGAGAGAGAGAGAGAGAGAGAGAGAGAGAGAGAGAGAGAGAGAGAGAGAGAGAGAGAGATGCTTGCAGAGGATCATGGGGAGATGTATGCCGATAGGCGTGAAAAAAATGAACACTACCCAACTGCAAGAGGTACAGATCCTCATAAGCCCCCGGTGTTGCGGTGGCCCTTGAGGATCTGTATCTCTTGCTGGAACCACAGTGTATATCCATGATCCTTTAATGGCCCGCGGATCTTGAAGGTTGAATTTACGATGAGTTCAAAAACACAATCTGTGTCTACTGACAGTGACCGGGGAGGGGGTGGGAGTGGGGGGACGGGCGAGGGGGGGGGGGAGGTTGTTTAAACGATGCACACGTCATAACGGAGGCTGCGCGGACTCATGGGGATCTATGCCTTTAGCAGATAGAGTTACTTCGCTGATACACTACACCGATTCGAAGCAAATGTCACAAGAGGCGATCGTCGCTTCGAGTTGCAACCCATTGAAACGGATAAAGGATTGTTGACCGATAAAAATATCTGACACTTGTGGTACCAGGCGAAGCCATTGAGCCAGAGCACACAGTTTGAAGTCCCTGCGTGATTCATCATCTGTACAACTCCTAAAATCGGCGTTTGACAGCTTGAAACTTAGCGTATTACGTGAACGATATTATTAGGAAGTCACAACTTTAAAGTATTTACATGATGAATGAACAATATTGGGACGTCACCACTCAAAAGTCATTTTCAGTGATGACATAATGCGCATAATTGATTTAACTCATTCAGCCCGACGGCCGTATTTCCCAAATTTTGGAGGCATCATCTACTGGCTATGTATCAGTTGCAGGGGATGGATCGACCATGATAATTTAAGGGCGGTGCCAGATTAGCTCGGCGCCGACAGGCGCCGAGCTAATCTGGCACTACCCTTGAATTATCATGGTCGACCCATCTCCTGCTACAAAGCGTCAGGGCTGAATGGGTTAAGTGCGCTGGGCTGTACCTCGTCAATATGGGAGACTTAAGTGTACAAAATATGCATTGTTCTAAACTGAGTGATAATAGAATTTGAGGGACTTGTTATTGCCAGTGGACGCAGGTCGTGTTTTGAAATCATTGTACATTCATCATTTTTTTTTTAAAAAAACTTCACACTTCGAATGAACACGAACCAAAGTGGTTTCAGCAAGAGGTATAGATCCTCACTGGCCCCCACAAGCGCGGGCTCATGAGGACCTATACCTCTTGCAGCTGGGTGGTGCTCAATTTTCTTCGGCAGTCAAGGGGTTAAATTAATCAACGAAACATCGCAGTCAGTTTGAATTCTGACAACGGACTACATGCCGTTAGTAGCGCTAGTTCATTTGTCGAAAACAGTATCGCATGACAAAAACACTATTAATAATGAACGCACACATACTGATCCTCCAATGCTGACAGTGCACCGTTCTATTCTGGGCGATCACCGCGCACTAACACGCTCTTCAGCACACCACTCTGGCTGTCTCCCTCGACTCGAGGGAGGCAACCAGTGTGCGCACTTCAGGCGCCAGTCGATGACACTTGTTGGCCCATAAAATGAATTACTGGCCCAACAATTCGATACACCAAGATCAAGCAGCGCCCCCCCCCCCCCCCCCCTAAAAAAAAAAGACATATGATTGTTTATCAGGCCACAGGCACTAGAAAACGAATATCTTATTTCTACACTATAACTTTAAGTTTCATACAGAAGTAATATTACAGTCGCCCTCGGCAGCCTGTGAACTGACAATCTTTTCACAGCATTATCTATATACGCAGCCTCTTCTACTGTGAGTGTGCACCATGTACCAACATGCATTTTTTTCAAGCGTCATTCAATCACACTTGCTTCCTCGTAAAATGAATTATACAGGCGTAACAATTAACTTGAATTCGATGTAAAAGAGTGAGTGGCCGATTCAATATGGGGACCCTTACCCTACGCCAAATAAATCTCACATCAAGTGGAGATCTGAGTGGCCAATTCAATATGGTTACCTTTACCCTACAGCACATAAATCTAACATCCAAGTGGAATTTCAGGTATAACTTTCTTCTATACTTGAAAACAAATACCATCGAACGTCCGCACTGAAATCTTCAGACACAGATCGCAATGGAAAGGCGCCGACACTGGTAATCTCATTATAGAAGTTTGCACGTTGTGCACGTTTTACCTGTTTACGAGTGGCTCTCAGTACATCAAGTGCACAGGAGAAAGTAGATTATAGATCGAGTCGGCCTAACCGCACACACAAAAAAAGCCAGAAAGAAGGGTCAGTGGTCTATAACGCACATATCTCTATTTTTATCAGTGCCGGGTTTTTTATAATCTAAAAAAATGCGACATTCCAAACATGTCGCATTTCGTTTGCTCGTCAGCATAGTTTGTGCCTTATCCCGGATTTTCAGCGCCGTCAATCACCCCTTTTGGTTCCGACTATCGAGTGCACAGTTTTATTATGAAGAGAGAAAGCAACTAAAGGCACTGACTCGTGAGCCCGTGGATCTGCAGGACTTCATGAAGATCTATGCGTTTTGCTGATGGACAACGGTCTCCGACAATTCAAACACCTAAAAACGCGTTAAAAAATGAACCGACAGTCTCAAGTGCAGTCAACAAGAGGCACAGATCCTCATGAGCTCCTGTGAATGCAGGGGCTTATGAGGATTTATGCCTCCTGCAGAGGTACAACGGTATCAGAATATTCAAATACGTCACAAAATTCAGCAGACCGCTGGCATCTGAAATTCAAACACGGCCCATGTCCGCTATCCGGCAAACGCATGAGTGAAACACGCGACTACTGTGTGACACCAATCACTGGAATGAAGCTGACCAAACCACCGATTTCCTGACAGTGACCACTCACAGTTTACACAATCACGACGACTTGCACTAGTAGTGGGCTCTGACTATAAAATTTCACTTCCCTGGAAGTCGTTCGGGTCTGATCGACCTGCTGCGTGCAACACGCTAACTCTGTCACATATCGTCACCACAAAAACGAACTGAATCTTTATAACAGATCTTTTCCTCCTGTTTGTCAAACGCATAATGGCAGTCATCTATTCCGTCTGGATTCTTTGGTCCACCACACTTGCAAGTGCACCGATGTCGCCCATTTTTTGTAACACAAGCCTAGTGAACGAAAGGAGCTTCTGCCAATTACTGGTAATCGAGACAGGCTGATCTTTTCAATGCTAAACCATTAAACCTGACGCGAAATACCCGCAGATAACTTTTTTAAACCACTTCTGTATATGCCAACAGAGATGAGGTTGCTCAAACCAGGTTAAACTGCCTGAATACCTATAAACGCTTGAATTAATATATGGGTCTCTGTAGTCTACACTATTTCACAGTCCCCGAGGTGGCCGCACAGGACAGGCTCAGCTGTCCTTGCTTTCAGGGGGGTTATTAAACTGGCGCCCTTCAATCCCGCGCCACTGCGACCCAAACTATAGGCAAAAGCACTTTCACTCTCTGCAGCCAATAGATGGAAGGCTGGACCGTGGCACCTCAGTGGTTCTGTTGGCTTAGCTTGGAGCAAGGGCAATTAGAGCTCAAGGATACAGCCTGATTTGCTTGTTAGAGGTGACACATTCCAATGCATAAAACCTTATCCCAATACATGTTCTATCAGCAGCAGCAGCAATAGCCAGCTGTGACAACGCAAGGGTACTGCCTGATTAGCTTGGCGCCTTACGGCGCCAAGCTAATCAGGCAGTACCCTTGAGCTGTCAAAGTTGACCTTCAAAGTTGACCCATCGTTTGACGCTTCAAGATAGTTCGTTGATGTTGGTTTTTAACCCAGCCCCCTTGTTTTCCTTGACGCTTGAGAGTAGTTCTCTGCAAAAGATCCCCCCCCCCCCTCTCTCTCTCTCTCTCTTTCTGTCTCTGTCTCGTGCCTCCCAACTAATCAGGCAGTACCTTTCACCTGCCATTGTCGGTGACAATCCATCCCACGAAAGCTGACCGGAGAAGGTGCACGATTCAGCAGGGTGGCAACCTTTAAAGGTGGCAGCCTTAGTATAGTATATACAGTTGGCCGCGGAACTGCAGTGGGTATCAGTGTATCAGTATGCAACCTGAACACTCTGCCCTTTCCCAAAGTCTACCAATACGAATCGGTCATCAGCATTCACGTCGCCACCCGATCTCCCTAGCCCTGGTACATGAAACCCCCAACCCTCCGCACCCCTCCCCCCTCCACCCGGCCCCCATCCCACTCCAATCACCCCATACTCTACCCTCCCAGGGCCCTAAAATAAGCTAGATCACCAAAAGCTCCATTTAACAGGTATTAAAGTGGCATAGATCTTTATAAATTGTGGCTTTGCGACAGGCATACATTCTCATAAATTGCTTCCACTTGTTTGAACGAGACACAGATCCACATATGAGTTACTTTCAGTGATTTGCAAGTGGTAGGTCTCGCTATGTGACAAAAGCCATCAAGTCCATTTTGAGAAAAGCGAGATTTTCAATGAGAAACAATGAAAATATCGCTTTTCTCAAAAAATGGACATACTGGCTTTTCAGAGATGAGAATCCTAAAATGACAAAAAGGCGGAAAAATTCCAAAGTCTGTCGAGTGGCGAAGCCACGAGTGCGCGTACCTGCGAAGCAGGTACGCGATATGCTAGGGGGGGAAAATTTTTGAAAAGATGGTTAAAATCTATGCATTCTGGTGCATTCTGAGCCTTATTTTATGGGGTCAGATCAGTTGTTTTTGTGACCCTGGGACCTTCCGAAAGAGCGGATTTCCGCTAAAAGGCGGAAGATTCTCATCCCTGCTTTTCCAATAGCGTAGGTATTTTCATAAACCTCGTTTCATACACCTGCAAGATTTAAGAAGCATAGATCATGTAACATGACCCTTCGACATGTCTCAGAACTCGTGCAGGCATAATGCCCATAAGCTCAAGTAGCTTGCAGACGGCGGCCTCGTGCCACCTGTTGACGATAACCTAAATGTGCCTCTGTGATGACGAGCTGGAGGAGATCAGACTAGCTTCAGTCGCGGGATTATCGGAGTTTCAGCGTATATACTTACCCAACGTACCAATGAGTCTACAAATTATGCGCGCTTAAGTCTGCTCGCGTACAAGACCAATAGGTTTTGCAAATTGCCCCTTTCGTTCCGCTCGCTGAACGCTACTGACCTGGCGGCAGTTCTTGTGCGAAACATCAATGTGACAGTAATACGGACAGGTCAGTACCGCGATGGTAAATTTATAATTACAAAATTTATCTATGCGTGCACAGTCATATCGGTGTTGATTTACCCACACTGGTTGTCTCCCTCGATTCGCTGCGCTGATCAGCGCAGCGAATCGAGGGAGACAACCAGTGTGCATTATACATTTACGACGGAAAGTACAAAGATCAGGGCGCATGAATTAGAGGAATATTTGTGCGTCATCGGGATTTTAACAGGCAAACACGAGTCCCGTCAGCCGAACACAGCCTCGTCCAGCTCCAAACACAAGCCAGAATGCGAACAATATTACCTTAATACAGTATAATATTACAAATACAAGACTTTTGCTTTGTAAATCTGCTTTTCAACCATCAGATATACCGTCACCTCTTTAGTCTTAACCCCCTACCCCCACCCCACCTACTCTAAGCAAAATTAAAAACAGTTTATAATTTTTAATCGAATGAAAATTCATTCTGCAAATTGTTGTTCGTTAGTTTTTGGTTTTTTGTTTTGTTTTTTTGTACAATGTTTAATGGTAAAGCACATAAAATTCCAATTTGTGGATACGGCGTAATAGTGAGTAGTCATTCTTTATCATCATCATCACCATCCATCATCATAATTATACAATGTTTTTTTAATGAAATTTAATGTCTGTTCACCATTTTTTGATTTTACAGGACAACGTGTAAAATTCGTGGACATTCGCGTTTAAAATTAGATGCACTTAACCAATTCACCTACTTGTTAGAAGCTGCAAAAGCCTTCCCCAGTCACCACTCAACTTGCCGATCCTTGCCCCCTTGGCAACGGAAAACTAAAACTACAAGACTTTGGTCCACCAATTAACCCAGTGTCGTTCCACTTTGAATTACCTACCTACAAACAGTCCAATAATGTCAGGTGCTGTGTGGCTTCAGAGGCCGCGTGCTTGATGCGAAAGGTCGAACCTAAGCCGAGATTTTAACGTGAATGCCAAAACCACCGACAGTGTGCGGGTCTGAGACCCTGGACCTTAGCGGCCGGAAAGCGGTGTGCTGGTCCGTGAGTTTAGACCATACGGCTTCCAGCCGTAAGGTCTAAAATCACAGACCAGCACACGAGTGAACACCCGACCACCACCTCTGGCACACGTACTCGTCTTTCTCAGAAGACGCTTGGTGCTGCTAATCATGGCAGACCTTCACGAGTCCATGATCTTGCTGGTGCTCATTAAGATTCAGCACACACGTCCTGGCAGTGTGGACACAAGATACCTCTTTCAGCGAAGAAATGAGTCAACTCCAGGTGAACATCAGGCTACCAAAGCAAGAGGCATAGATCCTCATGAGTCACTGCACTTCCTGGGACTCGTGAAGATTCAACACACAAGTAATGGCAGTGTGAACAGAAGACGACCCTCACCAGCGACGATATCAGGCTACTTTAGATGCCAGCGAGAGGCATAGATCCTCATGAATCCCTGCACTCGCCGGGGCTCACGAATATTCATCACTTTGTAGATCTATGAGATTCGTTTCCGCGTTCGAATATGGCGTGACACGAAGCGAAATATTTTCTGCGCCGTGAAAAGCACCGATTGACTGCAAGGGGAATGGATGAATGTTCGGTCTTTGACGAATTCTGCAACCGCGAATGTGATATGAATAAGACGAACCGAAATATATGTGCACATTTTGACTATGCAAGGACATGATTTGACTTGATGCTCACACACCCAACAGGTTACCTCCCTCTATCCGCTCCGCATATGAGAAGAGAGCGAGAGAGAGAGAGTCCATTATAAACAATACCCGGGTACAAGATGTAAACACATTGTTTTCGTCCGCTATTTTAAGCCTACCACATGAGATCAATGTCAAAATTGTGCGTGACAAGATTCACTGCAATAACCATCAAAGTCAACCCCAAAGTCAAAGCATGTAAGCGATTCCCCCGCATAACTCGAGTGATTTCATTAAATTGTTACAGTACACCGATAGCACGCAAGAAGTATCGCCGATTTTAAGTCAGTTCGAAAAGACGGCAATAAATCATTTTTGATGGCGGTCTCGCGTTTCATACGCGTTCACACACACTGGCTGTCTCCCTCGATTCGCTACCGTTTTCAGCGGTAGGGAATCGAGGGAGACAACCATTGTGACAACCATAATCACCCACGCTGTCGACGAAAACACCTCTAACCCTATTCATCCCCGGGACACTATACAACAGGAGACGGGGTCGACCGTGAAAGATACAAATACTGCACATTGATACCAATTGTAAAACGCAGTTCCCTACCTACCGCCAGTGCTAGAAGACAGCCAGTGGAAAGAGACGTTTAAAAGAGAGAGAGAGATGGAGAGACCTCGAAAGATGACACTTTTGATCACGAAGGGATACGTAGCTAAGTGTGTACTTACTTGTACGACTGTTTGGAAAAACCCGAAATAAATTGTGTTGTAAATGTCTTTTCTACGCGTGTTTTTTTTCTTCGTTGGGATATCTCAAGTCCACTCTTAGAAAGGCCAAGTACGAAAAACCTTTTTGTCATCGTTTACGTCATCTATTCAGTTACTTCTTGCCTCACTAAAATAAGGACATGGAGTCGGCCACTTCTGTCTGTATGTCTGTTGTGGGGAAAAAAACTGCTTTAACCTAAAAAATTCAATAAATTGTACCTGTTCTTTCTAAGCACGTATCTTTTCTTGCTGGGAACTTCTGTGCATTTCTTTGTCAAAAAGTCATCCTTTGTGACCCGATAACCTTTTGCGTGCTGGGACAAGGCCTTCTCAGTCGGTCAGCCCCTCATTCCCAATGACCTTGGCTTCACTGTGACAGCGTACTGATCAGGTGTAAAAACAAGGAAGAGAGAGCGAGATGTGCGCGGTGGACCTAGCTGCAGTGTCGTCTTACTGGAAAGTCCATCATGGCGTAACGCTAACACAGTAAAGATTCATTTCACTAATGAGCGGATAATCTAGGTCCTAGGACAAGTTGGAACAAGTGCATGAAATAAAGGTACGATTTGCTGAAGGTACCCGGCGAGCAGTGTGTGTGTGTGTGTGTGTGTGTGTGTGTGTGTGTGTGTGTGTGTGTGTGTGTGTGTGTGTGTGTTATATTGTGCCTCCCGTTCGAATGTTAACCACAATCAGCAATCAAAGACCCTATGAACCATCCTAACAGCACGTACAAAGGTAGAAGACGGACGTCGTTTTGACCCCCACCCAGACCATTATGCGCCGAGTCCAAAGACAGACACGGACCCCAAGTTAAACCTCGTATATCTGCAAGAGGCATAGATTCTCATGAGCCCCTGCGACAGCAGGCGCTCATGAGAATCTAAGCCTCTTGCTGTGATACACCAAAATCCATGACTGCTCATTAGTACTCCAATGGCTTCGTCCAGACGTTTTTGGGAGCAGAGATGTAGAACAATGTCGCAATTCCACGGTCTCCACCAATCATGAGACAGTAGCAGCTCATGAGAATCTATGCCTGTTGCAGATTAGCAGAAGAGCTCATGAGAATCTACGGCCGTTTGCGAGCAGAAGATGCCGAAGGACTACAAAGAGTTTGGGAGGCCACACTGATGGCCCTACGCTCATCAATCTCTTTGGGTCTTACTGTTCAAGCGAAACCTGACCTTGCTGACTGCGAGGTTCTGTTTGGGAATCGAAAAATTCCTCCGCCGCCAGGTCCCCCAATTTGTTGCAGTGCACGGGGACTGCAGTCAGTCATTGATGGATCGGTTGTTCTGGTTTGCTCTGATACACCTGACCTCTCTGGCTGGAAAGGTCAGCGTAAACACACGTGTAAAATCTGATGGATCACTGAAACCACTTTCCAAGATGCCGCTCATAGGACATTTCACCAAATCGACAACAGGGTCAACTCTGACTAAATGCAACCGACTGAACCATTTCTGTTTTGTTCCTAACCCTTTCAGTGCTGGAAAAAAATGTCACCACCACCCAACTGCAAGAGGCAAAGAACCTCATAAGCCCTCTGCAGTTGCGGGGGCTCATGAAGTTCTTTGCTTAGTCTTGCTGACCCTATTCAACATCCGTGTTCCTTGGACTGATGGGATTATCCCGTGCTGAATTTCCCTTGCTTTCAAAACGCTATTTTGCGTCGACTTGCAGTAAAGGGGATAATGTATCATCTTTGAAGGTCTTTGAACTAAAATTTCGACACCGAGAAAAAAAAAACCCCAAAAAAACAGCGAAATGAATCATGTGGTCACAAGGAAACACAAGGCCGAAAGAAGGGAGGAACAAGAAGGGCAAAGGTCATATGGCTCACGTGTATCGACCGATCCACACATGTCTGACATAACGTTTCTTGTCAAATTATGGCTATTGTTTTATCTATTTCCTGAGCTCTTGTGACCCTTGACGTTTCCGAGGGGTCATCCAAATTAGTATGCATAGATAGGTCTTACCATCAGGTATCTCTGTAGCAAGATTGGGTTTGAAGTTGTGAATAGAATTTGCGAGAAAAACATTTTCTTGTAAAAATATGGTCATTTTCGACCTATTTCCTGACCTCTTGTGAACCTTGACCTTTCCGAGGGATGAACCAAATTAGTGTGCATATAAAGGTCGTACCATCAGGTATCTTTGCACCAAGTTTGGGTTTGAAGTTGTGAATAGTATTTGAGAAAAAAGAAATTATGTCCCAAAATAGCTATTTTTCATATATTTCCTGAGCCGATGACCTTGAACTTTGTGAGAGGTCACTGAAATCAGTATGTTTAGAAAGGTCTTGCCACAAAGTATCTTTAGGCCAAGTTTGAAGACTGTAGCTTGAATGGTCTCCGAGAAAATGCCAACGTTAAAGCTTAACACGGACGACGCCGGACGGCGGACGGACGACGGACAGACGACCACTGGCCCAGAACACTTTTGCTTCGCACGTGAGCAAAAAAAGAAAAAAAAAACAACAAACCGAGAAAATAAAACATTTCGCGAGAAAACGGCATACTCGACTACGTTCTGGTCCCGCCATCGACGCCTGGTGACCGATCACCATAAACAAGCCCCTTCCCGGTCTGCAAAAGGCACAGATTCACATAAGCTCCTGCAGTTGCAAGGGCTCATGAGAATATACGCCTCCTGCTAGAAGAGATAAGTCTGATTTATATCTTCAGACCAAGAACCTATTCCGGGTGAACGAACACAGATCTGGGATGGAGCGATCACCATTGATGGGCCTCACTGCCAGGGGACAAAGCGAGAGTGCGTCTACTATCCCGCTCTTTTTTGCCAAGTAATCTCAAGCTTCAGTCACTTCATGACCTCCTCTGTCAGAGGCACAGAGATGAACCAAATATATGCAAGAGGTATAGATTCTCATGAGCCCCTGCCTCGGCAGGGGCTCATGAAAATCTATGCCTCTTGCAGATGAGCTATGCAGGGACGGCATAACCCGAGACAGGCGGAACCGTCAGTCTCAGACTCAAAAGCACCGTTCGCATCCTTCTTCAGCCCAAAGTAAAGAGATAAATAATGCCAGACTAAAGTATAATACAAGCAAGAGATATAGATCCTCACGAGCCCCTGCCGACGGCTGGGGTTTGTGAGGAACTATGCCTCTTGCAGACGGCCGGACCCCGGATGAGAAGCCGGGGAAAGTCGGCTGGCTTATCTTGTCAAGGCCACGAGTACAAAGAATAAGCTGAGCGCCGAGCAACGATAGTTTTGTGATCGTTTTGCGGCCAGTGACCAGACGGCCAACAAATGGCATGTTTACCTTATCTCCAGGTCTCATGATTACCCGGACATGTATATGTGCTTAGGGCCGATGCGTTACTGTTGTGTGCTGTTTTCTGAGACGCCAAACAAATCGGTCTTCATCAGCCGCAAAGTCACGTTCTGAAATGCAAGGTATATCAGTGCATACGCTCCGTCGCAGACTGATCCGCTGATGACCCGAAACTAATGACAGATGCAGAAATACCGAGCAAGTCAAACATCACCCTAGGACTAGCAGGACTGATCTGAGTATATCCCGTGACGCGTCCGCAGAGCTTCGCGGACGGTCACTATGATATGACGAAATGATGATTATTGGCTCGATAACTGTAAAGAACAGCAATGAACTTACATTCAACGTTAAACGTTCTGGGCTTAACGTCTTTTGTCCACCACGAAGGTGATTTCAAAGACGGGGCACCGAGTAGGGTCGGAGTGAACAAATTTGGACCCATGCTGGATTCGCACTAGAGTCGAATGATCTACCACCGCGCCACCCAGCTCCCCAATGAACTTACAAGGCACAGCTGCGCGAGTGAGCGTTGTCCTGCGCAAGCCACTCAGCAAGTGCTCCGCGATAGCGAAGCACCTTGCTTTGTGGTTTGCGCAGGATTTAAGCTCGCTCACGCAACTGACCCCAGGTTTTCTCAGCGAAATAGCAGGACCTCAGTCAAGTACAACTTTTCCCGCGTTTGCCCAGTGCCTCGTGACAGCAAGAGGTGCATCAGTACGACCTGAAAGTCGTTCGTCCGTGCATCGCCCTCTGCAACGCTTGTCTGTAGGATCTTGCGCATAACAAGAAATCACCAAAGATCCTACCAGCAAGTGAACGTGGTACAGGATGCGCTTGGATTCTGGAGAGATGGATTCACCCTTTGGACTGCAAGCAGTGAACACGGTTTCGCGTCTGAAATCTACAGCGGCACACTGACCGACATTCGCGCAAAGAAAACAAATGAAATGGGACTCAACGTGGACACAAAGAACGCTGGACTAACAAGAGACATAAATCCTCATGAGCCCCCGCCACTGCGGGGGCTCATGAGGATTTATGTCTCTTTGCTGATGGGTAGGAGCTGTTCGCCTTGCCCCGGCGGCTAAGGGGTCAATGCGAACATTGGCCATTTACCAGAACACTGTCCAAGAAATCATCAACCGATTGTTCTTCTATCTCAGATTTGATGAAGTTCTGCGGGACTTTTTTCAGGGAGCTTTCGTAAAAAGTCCACTTCCTGTCACACAGCTCTTCAGAAGTCAAGTTCTTGTGGTCAACATGAACCTGCTGGAAATCCCACTCAAATTCTTTGATCCTTCGCCATTCCAGGTGCGAAAAATATTCTTCGTAAGCTGTTCGTAGACTCTCCAGTTGAGACGATGGTGTGTCGTGAGCCTGCAAATCAGCCGATTTGACATCATTTTGATAAAACGTCTGCTTTGCTATTTCGCTGTACAATTGTAAAAGTGATTTGCTTGGTACGCCAGTGAAGTAATCTTGATCACGCCTGTGCACAATACAGTCCTCCACTTCGACTGTAATTCTGCGACAAATTGATGAGGTTTCTGTGAAGGCGAAGCAATATTTTAGAAGTGCGCACACTTTCACTTGCAGTTTTTGCTCTACTAGTCTACTGGCCCTCTGTTTCCTGAAAGAACGAGCCAGGTTGTCTTTTCTCGGCACGCCGCTATCACACGTCTTGTAGTTGCGTCTGAGAGTGTCATAGAAGTCGTCAAGAAACGCCCAGCAGCCGTCTCCGTCCGCGCAGAGTGCGAGATGGCTGAGCGATGACGGGATGAGTGACGGCATCTGCCAAAAGAAATGAACACATCTTTGTGTGGAGGGACTTCGATTCTCCGCTTATACACTGACGAGCAAAAGAAATGCGACATTTTTTTTAAATCATCGGAAACACTTTATAATCGGAAATACTAAAGTGTTTCCGATGATTCCAAAAATGTGGCATTTCTTTTGTTCATCAAATTTGTTTACAAATTTTCCATTGTCAGTTCATCGTCCTGCTATGGCTAACTGCGCTCCGCCAAGCAGAAAAGTAAGCAAAATGACATGCAATGGCTCAACAACTTTAACTCATTGCAGGTCCCCCCCCCCCCCACACCTCCCGCCCCCCCCCCCCCCCCACCAGTAGCTGCGAAAGTGTCGTATAGTGTTGCCGCCGGCAACGCTAGACGACACTTCCGCAGCTACTAGCTATAGATATTGTTTACATGATCTTTTCGTTCCTAATCAATCTTGGCCATCGTAATACAGAGAATCAAAACCTAAACGTTCTCCCACACCGATTGTGTCTCGCTCGATTGCTACGCTGAAGCACTGAAATCGAGGGAGATAACCAGTGCGACTTTCTCCGTCTTTGAAGCGGACGAAAAAACAACAACAACTGACAACTACATGAAAAAACAGAACTCAGATAAAAAATCTGCTTACCTTGAAAATTTTTACATCCACATCGCTGCAAACTTCCGACGACTGATGACAACTGGCACGGTTTGAACAATAATGGTAACTTGAAACACGCAGTACGGTAATTTTAACGACAACGAACAAAACGTTGGAGCGAGCAACACGTTCAGTACGAAATCGTACTGTTACTGTGACTTTCCCACGATACAGTCATGGCTTCATCCCGAGTAGTTTCCTCATCCGTGAGGAACTATTTTTACCCTCTAACCTATGCCCTCCGTTGACAGCTTTGTGTCAACAGTTGTTAGTCATGATATACCACGGCACAGAACCCGCCTGAATGGAGAAGCACAGACAAAACTCCAAACATCAACAAGATTTAGTTTCATTCTGCCCACATGTTCAAGAAATGAGGGGGGAATAAATGGAGGGAACTAACGGGACAAACTGCCCCTGGTGTAGGATAAACATCCGTGGGAGCGAGGCGTCTTCGAGGGGTATTCGGTTCCCTCCGCGCGGAGTGAGCTAGCTTCAAGAGGTTTGGAAATGGGAACGGCTCGGTCTGCCGTCCGCTGTAATATAAACAATTCCGGCGTTACCGCGGGTGCTACTAGGTTCGTGGGGCCATATGTCTTCGAGAGCGCAAGCTCCGAGCGGTTCGAGAGAAAAAAATATAAATACTGTTGCGTGTAAACGGTCAAATACAAATGCGTATGATAAACACTGGACAGATCTGGCATGGCTTGATGCCGGAGATTTCCGACCTCAACCCCCCCCCCCCCCACCCCACCCCCACCCCCCACCCCGCGCCCAAGGGATGTCGGATATCCGGTCAAAGACGTTGGCGTTGGACGATCTTAGACGATTGGATCTCGACTGGGCTTGAGAAAGAACTGAGCAAAGTCGTGAAGATGTGATCATGCTGTGTTGCATGTGTGAGCTCAGTCCTGCGCCAGCCACTAAGCAAGGTGCTCCGCTATAGCTCACTCATCCAACCTTCTTCTTCTCGAACGCCGTCACACTAGGAGTTTGGCTCTCAAAATGAAATATGTGATCTTTTGTAGCGCCTCAATAGGCCCGTACAGTTTTTCTTGTAGAGTGGCGGGCCTCGGCCATATCTCCTCCCTCAGCAGCTGGTGGTTCCCACAGTCCTGGAGGATGTGCTCTGTGCTCATCCAACTGACCCCTGGACCTTGTATGCGAACGGAGAGAGAGAAGAAAAGGGGCCTAGAATTTTGAGTGTAGATGCGGGTCAGTTATCATCAAGCTGTCGAGAGAGCTGATCTGGAACATATCAAACTCGGCGCGATCGTATCTCTTCCCCTCCTGTTTGCTCCTGCGGCTCCCAGGCTGACTATAGGCATTTCGTGTTTTTAGCTCACGGATAGTGTGTAACGGCTGATTGAAAAACATAATCATATTCATAATCATTTTCACACTGTATTGTTCCCTCAGGCTATAGTTCCGATGATAACTCGTGAGTTGTTGACACGGTTGAACAACAATAATGATAAACACACAGAATGGTAATTAAACGACATTGAACAACAACAAAAAAGGTCCATATTTTATCATATTAAAACACGTATAATACACAATCGTACAGGGACCTCTCGTGACAAGTTTTATTCTGGCTACATGTTCAACAAAAGGGAAAGAGACTAACCGGGCGGCTGGATCTGTCGCCTGTCTCTTGGCTTGACTTCGCGAACGAAGATACTACAGGAAAAGTCTATGGGGGTTGCCCACGACGTCTGCAGGCATGCTCGTGACTGCGGAGGCCAATCCGGGACAGGCAGGTTCGACCGCAGCGGCTGCAGAGGGAGGTCTGGCCAGGGTTCTGAGTTGCGGCATCTCTGTTTTTTCTCATGAGCTGCTTGTCTTTAAGGCTAGCTCTGCGCGAGTCCTCAAAGGAGACAGCTGCCTTGTAAATGGTGGAGCGCCAGGTGTCACGGTCCGCAGCAAGTGAAGACCACCGACGGTGGTCGATTTGGCAGGCACTAAGCGACTTCTTGAGACAGTCTTTGTATCTCTTCTTTGGTGCCCCTCTGTCTCTGTGTCCAGTGGCGAGCTCGCCGAACAGGGTGATCTTGGGTAGGCGATGATCCTCCATCCTGGAGACGTGCCCCGCCCAGCGGAGCTGTGTCCGCAGCAGCAAAGCCTCGATGCTCACAGTTTCAGCCTGTTCAAAGACCTCGACGTTGGTGACATAGTCACTCCAGTGAATGCCCAGGATTGTACGCAGGCAGCGCTGGTGGAAGCGTTCGAGGAGTCGTAGTTGGCTGCGGTAGAGGGCCCAGGACTCGGAACCATACAGCAGGGTTGTGAGGACGACAGCTCTGTACACGTTGATCTTGGTGCCTGCTTTCAGCTGTTGATTGTGCCACACCCGCTTATATAGACGCCCGAAAGCACTGTTCGCTTTAGCCAGCCTGCTGTCCAGCTCCAGCTTGGCGTCTGATGTGATGATGCAGCCAAGGTAGGTAAACTGGTGCACTGACTTCAGTTTAGAATCGCCGATGGTGATGTGGGGAGAGCGATGCTCTACCTTGGGTGCCGGCTGATGGAGGACCTCTGTCTTTTTCAGACTGACCTCGAGTCCAAAGAGCTGGGCAGCATCTGCGAAGCAGGATGTGATACGCTGCAGGGCTCTCTCTGTGTGTGCAACGAGGGCAGCGTCATCAGCAAAGAGCAGCTCACGAATCAGTTGGTCTAGGGTTTTGGTGTGGGCCTGCAGTCGTCCGAGGTTGAACAGACTGCCATCGAGACGATACCTGATGTACACTGCATCGTCATCGTCGAGGTCCACTGTGGCCTGCTTCAACATCATGCTAAAAAAGATGGTGAAGAGGGTCGGTGCCAGCACACAGCCCTGCTTCACACCGTTGAGAATGGGGAATGGTTCTGAGAGGTCATTGTTGAGTCTGACCTGGCCTTGCTGGTCCTCATGCAGCTGGACGATCATGCTGAGGAACTTTGGGGGACAGCCAAGTCGCTCCAGGATCTGCCACATGCTTTGCCTGCTCACAGTGTTGAACGCTTTTGTTAGGTCGACAAACGTTACATACAACCCTTTGTTCTGCTCGCGGCACTTCTCCTGAAGCTGTCTCAGCACAAAGACCATGTCGGTGGTGCTCCTGTTGGCTCTGAAGCCACACTGGCCCTCTGGGAGGTGGTCTTCTGCGATGGCAGGTACCAGCCGATTCAGGAGCAGCCTTGCAAGAATTTTCCCAGCAATGGACAGCAGGGTAATTCCACGATAGTTGGAGCAGGCGGACTTCTCTCCTTTGTTCTTGTACAGGGTGATGACGACTGCATCGCGGAGATCCTTTGGTAGTGTTCCTTCCTCCCAGCAGCAGAGAAAGAGGTCATGGAGCTTGTTGTGCAGTGCTGGGCCTCCATGTTTCCAGACCTCTGGTGGGATTCCGTCAATGCCTGCTGCTTTGCCACTCTTGAGCTGGTGGATGGCTGTGAGGGTCTCTTCAGCAGTGGGCGGTTCATCCAATTCAACCTTTACTGGGAGGTGTGGGATTTGGAGGATGACTGCTTCTTGAACAGTGCGCTCAGCACTGAAGAGGTCCTTAAAGTATTCCGACCAGCGGTTCAAGATGGAGTTATTATCTGTGAGGAGTGCCTGTCCATCAGCGCTGCGCAGGGGACTTTGTATCAGGTGCCTAGGGCCATACACTGCTTTCAGTGCTTCGTAGAAGCCCCTGTAGTCACTGTTGTCAGCGCAAAGTTGGGTCCTCTGTGCGAGTCTGGTCCACCACTCGTTCTGGAGATCTCTGAGCTTGCGCTGGAGACTGCTGCAAACGAGGCGGAAGACAGACTTCTTCACATGGCAGGAAGGCTGGGCTAGGTGGGCCTGATGGGCAGCTCTTTTTCTTGCTAGGAGTTCCTGGATCTGACAAACCAGAAAGAGGAACAAAGACTGGTTTGTCGCCTGTATAAGAGAAACAATTCCGGCGTTTTCTTTTCTTTTTCTTGTGCTACTGGGTTCGTGGGGCAAGGTGTCTTCGAGAGGTATCCGGATTTCCTATGCGAAGAGTAGGCGGTTCGAGAGAGACCTGCACACTCTTGGACACACTGGTTGTCTCCCTCGATTGCTGCGCTGATCAATGTGACTCTTTGTTCCGTTGACGTTGGATGATGATCTTGGACTTTAACTGGATTTGAGAGAGAACCGAGCAAAGACGTGAAGATCTGATCATGGTCGGTATGCTGGGATGTGATTCTTTGGCCTGTTGAATGAATGAGCTTAGTCCTGCGCCAGCCACTAAGCAAGGTGCTCCGCTACAGCGGAGCACCTTTGTTAATGGCTGGCGCAGGACTAAGTTCACTCATCCAACTGGCCCCTAGAACTTGCCTGTGACTGATGCCAACTCAAACTAACCTTCGAGACATGCTGCATTCGAGTACGCGGCGTCTTTATACCGCGTATCTGCATGCGGCACGTCTCGAAATAAATGACTTTATTGAAAATCAGCGGCACATCTACAGCCACACCACACAAAAAAAAAAATAACCTGAAAAAAACAACTGACTAGACCTTTCCTATCCGCCTATTTCCTATTCCCCACGTCAGGTTTCATTTCACAAATCATACGTCAAGCTTCTAATCCCCAAGTCCGTGTCTACGACCTCATACACCTTAGACCGGCTTTGAACGTGTATGTAATTTCAAGTAACAAATTAATCAACCTCACCCCCCCCCCTTCCCCTCACCCCCCCCCCCCTCCTCCATCTCCACCAGACAACCGATTCTCATCAGACCTCCATCTGCAGACCGCGAGAGCTAACGGCAATGACTTGCTGGCGACAGTGACCGATTCAGGTAGCTGTAACTTCGTTATATTCGTTAGTTAGTTATTTGGGTTTAACGCCAAGCAGGCAACTAAGGCCATCTCACGGCGGTCGTTATATTCGTCTTAATTGTGCCGTGCAAGTATTACGTTCCTCAAACGGTGTATCAATGGACCCACACTAAAACTAGCAAGAGGTATAGATTCTCATGAGCCCCTGCAGGGTGCAGGGGCTCATGAGAATCTATGCCTCTAGCAGATAGGAAGTTTTTGAGTGAGGGTCGACTCGCTAACGTAAGACACATCTGGAGACATCCATCACTGTGGACGGTTTCTGTCTCTCTCGCCGATACTAATTAGATGCAAAGACGGCGCCACTGATCACAAGAAGATATTGCGTGCAGAAATCCAAACAGATATACCCCCAGCCCCACCTCCCACAAGCTTATCTACTGGATGTTTCAATTTATCATCACCCCCCCCCCCCCCCACACACACACACACACACACACACACACACACACACACACTTTGGTACCGGTTTCAGGCCACTTTACAAATTTCAAATACAAGCGATCAAAAATCTCTGTAACTTCAGTAGCTGAACTGGCCCTTCGTCTGTCTTGTACTGTGTTTGTCTTAAATGGCGTAAATCCGTGTCTGTTACGTGAGTGTGCGTGTTGGATTTCAGTTCGCGGCGCTTTGAGTCGATTCGCCCAAAAATTGAGAAAAAGCGCCTATATAATAACGGTATTATTATTATTATTATTATTATTATTATTATTATTATCATGGGCTTAATGTAGCCACCCAAACCATGGGTACAAAAAAGACACTGAGCCAGAAGACTAAGTTAAAAGTCAACCAGAATAACTTTGTAAAAGTGCTACCATCAGGTCTAACGTCTTGGCCCGCAAGTTGGCGTCGCCCAAAATCCAGACCAGATGATCGTCAAGCGTGTAAATAACAAAAGGAAGAAACACGCTTAGAAAGGTCAAGTACAGCACAATTTACACCAATCGGCTCGACAAGGTCCAGGTAATACAACATCGTAAGGAGACTGCAGAACGTGACAGAAACCCGCAGCAAAAGGCATAGCTCTTCATGAGACATAGATCCTCAAAATCATGAGGCACAGATCATCAAGAGGCCTAGATTCTCATCATGAATGCCCGCATTCTGCGGGCACTCATGAGGATCTTGCAGACGAAATCGGCGTCGTCGCTGCGGACTGAAATTGGTTGGTAGTCCACGCAAACAAGCTCTAAGTGAATAGCTTCACGTAAAAAGTCTAAACAGTATGTCTTGCTCAAACTAGTCTGATCCGAAACAAGACATGCCACGGCCATAACTGATTTCTACAAGGTTTATTACGGTTCCTAATTGCCCCCAATTGGAACGGGAGACCCGTGTCGCGGTCTTTGGCCCCAGTTTAGCTCCGTGCTATCAGCGTAAAATAATGGTCGGAAGTGATTGGAACGATGGGCCCTTGTGAAACAAAAACGGAGTAAATTAATTAAGAGAAGATCCGAAGATAACGGTACAGAAAATGGTAGAGGTTGGGTTGGTGAAGGGTTGGAGAGGGGAGAGGGGGGAGGGGGGGGGGGCAGAGGGTGGGAAGAGGTCTGCAGTGGAGTGGCCGGAGCGAGGGGAGGGTGTTGGAACTCTATACAATGTTTTTAATAAAATGCGTGCATGTGCGCTTGTCTGTGATTTTGGAACTTAAAGCCCTCCGCCGTAAGATCAGAAATCACAGACCAGCATATGTTTACTGTGATATTTATTTAAAGATTTAAGGCATAATCAATCTTCCAGAAGCGAGGTGGAGGTCTATAGATCCACGACCAGCACAAGCAAACTGTGATCTTTGCATTGGAACTGCGCGAATGAGGAGAGGGGCCTATAAACATGATCTGACAAGCGATACTTGTATGCATCAAAGTATGCACTTTAGCAAATGGGGGACTCGGAGATGAGAATTATATATTCACATGTGCAGACCCCTCCATGATGCCAGCTTGCTGGTGGAAGAGGAGGGATGGACGGAGGGAGAGCAAACTTGCTGTATCAAGTGGATCAAGAATAGAGAGAAACGAAAGTGATCGCGATGTAAGACAAAAACTGCTAGTAATTGCGGCACTTATGTGTGTAGTGTAGCCACCAGACAGGCAAAAAGCCTGCGCTGTGTCAATGTGTGTACACACAAACTGAGCAGAAACAGTTTTCTACAGTCTTTCACCCACCCCCTTCCTTCTGCAAGAGGCACAGATTCTCAAGAGCCCCTGCGAATGCAGGGGCTCTTGAGAATCTATGCCTCGTGCTGGTCTACAACAGTCGCATTTTATTCGACTCCTTTCCTCTCTGGGAAAAAAATCCGTGACTGATCGCAAAGATCGAGGAGTTAGGAGGTTGGGAGGGGGAGCGGGGTGTCAGAATGGAACCCAAACATCTACACTCTAAAGACGTAAATCAGACACCAAACTCTAGCCAGCGAGTGGTGCAGATCCTCACAGGCTTCTCAAATAAGCTGGAGCTTATGAGGATCTATACTTTTCGCTAGATACGAGGGAGTTTGCAAAGGGCTGGCTAAGACAAAAACAAAAATGAGGATCGGCACTGGTAAAAGCTATGAGGAGATGCATAACGCTGTCTGCCGCCAGTCTTTGCACTCAATTACGTTGACAGGAGAAAGCCTGGCCTGGTGGTGTGGCCGCGAGAGATCCTCATGAGCCTTTCAGCAGTGCTGTCCTCATCTGCAAGAGGGTGTAGATTCTCATGAGCCCCAACATCTTGGGAATCTACAGATTCTCACGATGCCGGGGCTCATGAGAATCCAAGCCTCTTGGGGTAAGTCCGGCCCAGTTGTAGATTTCAGAATTTACTTACTGCTCAGCATGGACGAGAGGTTTTGCGGGTCCTTCTGCAAGATCTAGAAAGAGTCGTAGATTCTCATGAGCCCCTGCATCGTGAGACTCTACAGATTCTCACGTTGCAATGGCTTATGAGAATCTATGGCACTTAGTAAGGATCGGTCAGCTTTTTTTACTCCACGCAGTGTAGTGCTACTCCTAAAGCGATCAAGCGCGCGTCGCGCTCAGAAAACGCCTTGCTCAGAAGAAGAAAAATCACTGCAGCAGCAGTTTCCTTGACTTGCTGCTTCGGATGGCATTTTCATCGAAGAGCCACAGCGTGACTCAGAGTCACATATCCATAGGAACTTTGTCTTTGTTTCTCTGTATTTATGTGCTGGTCGGTATGTGATTTTTTAAATTTTTATCATGCAGCTCTAACCAACAAGGCTCAAAAGCACATACAACTGCCAGGCTTCGTCATTCCATTTCACAGCCAACTGATCAACACTATCCAAGAAATATCAAGTATAGATCGAACCGTCACCTGCAGATGGCGCTGCATTCACACAATGAACTACAGACAGCAGAATGATATTCAACAGTCCCACCATGACACCACCTTCAAGAGGCGTACATGAAGTGGAAGAGGCGTACATGAAGTGGAAAGATAAGTCCTTTTGTTTTTACATCAGCAATCTTCAGACGCACTGGATCCAAACACCTCCATAGCACGACCTATTTCAATGTAAGTCTACCTTCCGCAACCTAGGCAGCTATAAAACACATATGGCCGTTCGACTAAACGTTTTCTAGAGCCAACCGGCGGTGAACGCCCCACTATCTTCAAGAGGTACAGATCATCATGAACCCCCGCAGGCATGCGGCGGCTCATGAGGATCTATGCCTCTTGCTGGCCACATCTACATCTCTTGATCATCCGCCTGGTTTCCGTCAACGACTGTTTTCGAGGCAAAACTTACGCCGTGTACGCCACCAGACCCCTAGCCTATCGGAATGATAGATTTTGGGATCAGCCCGAGTCGGCAACCATGGGTCCTATTTCCATTTAGCCGGGACCACCAAGCTCAGCCCGCTGACGAGCATACGGTTGTCGGGCGGACGTCGTCCGCAATCGGCCCGCGGGCTGGCCGACTGCGTCCGACATCGGGCCGATGGCCTTTTGCTTGCTAGGAGAGTCAGAGCTGTATGCCGCAAGATGCCGTAATCACACACAAGTATGTTGCTGTCCCAATTTTCCGTTGACTATACATGTATCGGGAGAGTGGCTGAAGTGTATTACATTGCGAGAATGTCTTGATGTGAAATGTACCACAGTCCTTGGGATCACTGAACATTCCTTCTCCTTGCCAGGCAGTATGTAGTACTGCAAATTTGCCTTCTACCCTCCCCCCCCCCCACCCCATTCCTCCCCCCCCCCCCCCCAAACCACGAAGAATGAAGGTAAATGGTAAGTCTGCCAATGTATTTACCGATGTTTACTGGTTATTGGAAACACATTGTAACTGGCTGGAAGTCTATGGATACAAAAATGGACTTGCTGTCCCTTGCCCACACTGGTTGACTCCCTCGAGAGATACAACCAGTGTGACGTGCCTTCACAGAGGACCCCCCCCCCCCTCCTTCCATTAACCATCCACCATAAGTATCTGCGCTACTTGCGGACGTGATGTGGCATTCGGTGAAGGAGGGTGATCGAGTGCCCCACTCAGCTGTATTTTCTGAGGTTTCTTCCATAGAGCGTTATACGCTCTATGGTTTCTTCTTGCCGGATCTATCTACAGATGGCACGGCATCATGGCAAGTGTCCCGAGTGATTGCAAGCGACTAGCCCGGCATAGCGCACGTAGCACCTCATGATGCTCTCTTCATAAAAATAAAAAATAAAAAAACTTGGTAAAAATGTCGCAAATTGATCTTGCGCGAGAAGGAGAAGGTCGGTGTGTGTGAGTGTGTCTGATCTGAGGGGGAAGGGGGGTGGGGGTGGGGGGGGGGTAGAAACTGATGTCTGTGTGTGTTTGGTGAATTTGTGTGTATGGGGGAGGGGTGGGGGATAAGAATTATGTTTTCGTGTGTAGATGCGTGGGCGTGTAAGTGTACGGTAGAAGACAGTGATGATAATATGATGATTTATAATGATGATGATGTCGACAGCGAAGACGACATGATGACAAAGACGGTGAAAGGTTAAACACTTTGGACTGAACGTCTTCTGTCCACTACTCACAGAGGACACTGAATACATGGAATATGATCTGAACAAATTTTGACCAAGAAGATGACGAGGATGACGAAATCGTTTGACACCAGCACTGGTAATTTAAGAAATCTGCATTTGGAACAGACCATCTCTGGTCTTAGTGACAAACCGCCATACATGCCTAGAAAGAGCGCCAGCCCTGAATACAACTCTTCATTTTCGCATTTAGGTACAAGATTATCGTTTTGGGGACCCAAAACAAAATGTCTTGAATCTTGACTTTCGCATGCTATATATGACGCACGGGCTATAACACACTGGTTACCTTCCTCGGTCCGCTGCGCATGAACATGCTCAGCGGATCGAGGGAGGTAACCAGTGTGGGTTCTAAGGTTCTACAGGCATTTAATGACTCCCATCTGTTTCTGATCAGCTGTCAGGGGACGACGAACGACCGCGTCTAGCTGGAGCTGGAAAATCAAAATAAAATTTGTCTTTGCCCATTTCCCCAGCACCGCCGGCGAAGAGTCCCATTGGCAGGTGCTGTGGGGGCTAAAAGGGCTTAGAGCTATATCGCCTTACAGCCACCGACCCCCTTCGTATTTTCACTTCTAGGACCAACTGCGTAGAATAAATTAACGTTTCGTCTATTACAAAAAATGCTTGTCTGTCGAACATACTTTTCAGTATGCTGACATGATGGTCTGTAGACACGAAGCACAGAAACGTATACTGACGAGCAAAAGAAATGCGACATCACTCCGAGTCCTCGGAAACACTGCAGAGTAAAACCGTATACTGACGAGCAAAAGAAATGCGACATCACTCGAGTCCTCGGAAACACTGCAGAGTAGAACCGTATACTGACGAGCAAAAGAAATGCGACATCACTAGAGTCCTCTGCAGAGTAGAACCGTATACTGACGAGCAAAAGAAATGCGACATCACTCGAGTCCTCGGAAACACTGCAGAGTAGAACCTATACTGACGAGCAAAAGAAATGCGACATCACTCGAGTCCTCGGAAACACTGCAGAGTAGAAACGTATACTAACGAGCAAAAGAAATGCGACATCACTCGAGTCCTCGGAAACACTGCAGAGTAGAAACGTATACTGACGAGCAAAAGAAATGCGACATCACTCGAGTCCTCGGAAACACTGCAGAGTAGAAACGTATACTGACAAGCAAAAGAAATGCGACATCACTCGAGTCCTCGGAAACACTGCAGAGTAGAAATGTATACTGATGAGCAAAAGAAATGCGACATCACTCGAGTCCTCGGAAACACTGCAGAGTAGAAACGTATACTTACGAGCAAAAGAAATGCGACATCACTCGAGTCCTCGGAAACACTGCAGAGTAGAACCGTATACTGACGAGCAAAAGAAATACGACATCACTCGAAGTCCTCGGAAACACTACAGAGTAGAAACGTATACTGACGAGCAAAAGAAATGCGACATCACTCGAGTCATCGGGGCTGCAGAGTAGAACCGTATACTGACGAGCAAAAGAAATACGACATCACTCGAGTCCTCGGAAACACTACATAGTAGAAACGTATACTGACGAGCAAAAGAAATACGACATAATTCGAGTCCTCGGAAACACGTCAGTGCTTTCGGTAACTCGAATGATGTCACAGTTCTTTTGCTCGTCAGCACATCATGTTCTCCCAAGCACTAAACGGGAGATGGATCCAATAAGCAGGATTGACCCATCACCACCACCAGTAACGACGCCGTCACCTGCAACGGCCGGTCGCGCCCATCCAGTTCGATCCGCCTCATTACAACTGTGCGGGGCTGATGAGAATCAATGCCTCTTGCAGCCACCGAGAAATCAACGCCGCCGCCTGCACCCTCAGTTTGAGGGAGATCGTTCGGTTTAACCCTGTGGTTGTCGGTAGCGGCTTTTGTCGAGGTGATTCATGCAGGAATCACCTCGACAAAACGCGCTACCGACAGCCAAAGAGTAAACAGTAAAGTCTGTGACTGCTGAAGAAATGATTCTGAAATCTGAAAAACAGTCGGCTCTGGAAACGAAAGGAAACAAAATGCTGACAGCTACACGATCTACCTCCCCCCCCCCCCCCCCCCCAAACCACAACGAGAAAAAGACTGCTTGAAAAAAAAAATCATCTTTTTCAATTACCGTGGCCACTAGACATTGAAAGAGCCAAGCGAATTTTTTGTATGCTACGTACTACATCAAACGCCAAATCGCGATCGTTTGTGGTTTACATTACCGAAACTTTCTTCGTCGTAGGAGCGACGATGTGAAACGATACCCCAACAATAGGCACAGATTCTCATAAGCCCCTGCGACTCGTCGCAGGGGGTCACGAGAATCTATGCTTCTGGCAGATGGAGGGAGACAAGACCGTTGATTCTGATCGTGTGCAAGTTTACACAACTTTGCTCCCAGAACGCCCAAACAGCGTGTCAGAGAGAAACTTCAAACATACTGCAACATTGCACACCACACTGAAATACAAGAGACAGAGAAGCTGAAAACAGCAAAAAGCCTTTAAACGAAGAAAAATGCAATTGGATTCAGACGACTGGCCAAAGAGGGGTGGGGGCGGGGGTGGGAAGAATTGATGCTCAATGAAGTAGTCGATAATTTCTGCATGAAGTCTCAGTGATGCATGTAATTGTATTTCGGACCAAAATTACTTTCAATAAACTTCCAGGAAACCGCAAAGCCTAAGCCTAAAAATCACCAATACAGAAAACACAGACCTGTGCTTAGCAAGATAAATAAATAATTAAAGAAATAAATAAATAAACAAACAAATAAGAAAATAAGTTGAAGATTGTGGTGACTCAAGTTTCCCGACTCTTTATGTACGACATGAATTCATTGTAACACGGCCTTGTCAGCATTCCAAGTGAGCTCCCCCCCCCCCTCCTACCCCCCATCCCCATACCACTCCACCCAGACCCCGACCATACATGATACCCAACATGTAGATACATCAACCTTTTACCCAAAAAAATCTTGACATAAATCGTTGTCGCGGCACACATAAAAATCTAACAGCGGCTATATTTGAATTTTCGTTATCGTCTATCTGAAAATGTCAGGGTTTACTGTGACAGTAAGTGAGTACCACCCCCATAGCACGACCCACACTGGTTGTCTCACTCGATTCGCTACCGCTGACAAGCGGTAGCGAATCGAGGGAAGCAACCAGTGTGAACCCAATCCAACCACCCCACCACACCCCACCCCAGCCTCTCCGATCGATACATAATCTTCTTCCAAAACGAAGGTTCCGAAATTCGTCCAAGCATTACGCTCTAAATCAAAACTACATTGCACGATGCAGTTCAGTAGAGGCTCAACTACACTAGCTATATCCTTTGTCCCCGGGACTACGATCAATGCAACGTGACAATTTATAAACTGTGTCGCAATTCAGATACACCTACTTACACGCCCGCCGCCGGGTCCGCGATTTGGGACCTTACGGATTCCAGCCGTAAGGCTCAAAATCACGGACCCGGCACCGCGCTTATAAATACCCTCGCGATACGCCCCTGCGCGGTTGTTTGCTGCAGAAAACAGAACATGCTAGAGATGCAAAATCGATGAATTATTTGGCAAAAGGCAAAATCGTCGGCTGCTCTCACGGCGAAGGTCGGGGACGTCAGGCTGATATATTCAAGACCTTTCCGCCGTTCTAAGCAAGAGACACAGATCCTCACTAACCCTGCAAGGGCAAGGGCTCGCGAGAATCTATAGATGCCTCTTGTTGCACTTCTGGTGGGCGTTTGCTTTAGTTCTGTGATCCTACAACTGAGAGAAATTGGGCGGGTACTACGCCGGCGGAGGCAAGGTCAACCACAGCATAAGAAGACATCTTTGAATTCATGTGGCGTGTCTTCTACAGTAAGTAGGTCATCCGGCCTGCACACCATCGTGTATTTTAAGAACCAGTAATCGCAGTCCTGCATAAGATGATCAATATCCTCACGTACGCCCCTGGACGTGAAATTTTCGAGCCGCGACAGAGCATCTGCACAGCACTTTAATGTGCTTTCTGGATCATTCATCGACTAGCAACAACCAAAAAAAGATAGTGATCACAACCTGCCATTGAAGCACCTTGTGTGCAACTGTTTCGTTTAACTCATTCCAGACGCAAGGCATACGTCTGGAATGAGTTAAACCGCCAGCTGCCAGTGGACGCCGCAGACTGTGTTTCTGAAATATTTGTTAATTCAACGCCAAAGAGGAAGAGGTAACAAGTGTACAAAGTAGCAACTGCGCGGGCAAGAGGTATAAATCTTCATGAGCCCCCGCAACTGCGGGGGCTCATGAAGATTTATGCCTCTTGAGGCTGGGTGATGTTTGCATTTTTTTCGGCACTGAAGGGGTTTACTGAACCGCCAGCTGCGAGAGACGGATCGACCGGAATAGCTCAGGCGTAATGCTCGGTTAGTTCGGCACCTGGTCAACGTGTTCACCGGATGATCGTTTATCGACCGGAACAAAAGATACTAATCTTGACCAGGCTGTACTCAAGTCGCATAGTGTAATTTTGTATTCGACTCTTTCACCGAAACCGCGAGCTGCAGGAAACGGATCGACAGGGCAGCTCAGGGGTAGTGGTTAGCTTGGCGCCTGCAAAGTCCCGATCGGTCCGTCTTCCGCGACTTCTACTCTACACAAGTAGTACCGGAAGTAGACTTTTGCGATCTACTTCAACTGGCGATCAGTTTAAAACAACCCACCCTAACACGCACCAAAACTGTTCGACAGCATTTCAGTTCAAAGGTCCTGGTAAACCAAAGTAGCACTGATGCAGTGCGCCTAAAATGATTCAAGTTGTCCTCCTGTCCTTCCATAACGCTCTTGTGGCGTGGACGATGCGACCAAACTAACCAATAATGCAACATGTGAATCGACAATGACAGTTCAAGGGTGGTGCCAAAATAGCTTGGCGACTTCAGGCGCCAAGCTATTCTGGTACCACCCTTGAACTAATTGTCTCCTACACCTTAAAGCAGTATTCACTATGACAACTCCCACAATTCTGAATTGTCGCCTCACTGCTGGCTTGATGTATACATATTAAAACATACACAACAACAGTCATCACACCAGAAGCGAAAGATTTAGTAATGGGGTCTCAACGCCGAACAGGCTACTGTGACCACCTCATGGCGGCAGAAGCGAAAGGCGCCACCAATAAACCGTCCTCTTCGCTGCTTTTCTGCGGTTATCAATACCAAAAATCCAGCCCAAGCCGCGCCGTGTAACAGGTGAATTTGACAGACCTTATTCGACCGGCTGGGTTAATTGCCACTTCTGGTGTGGCCGCTATCAGCGGAAACCGATGTTCGAAATGTATACATTCACTCATTGTCTGTGATGGTGATACACGAGGCTACAGAAAAGCCTGTCACAACGGCCATTACATTGTAAGAAAGAATGGGCAAGCGAGGAGGGGGGGGGGGGGGGGGGGGGGGGGGTAATAAATGAGCATCACAGCAGTCACGTGGACTTCCGGTTAAGCGAAATCGTGTGACCCGCTATGTTCACGTAGCCATCGTCTGCAATTGCAACTTTCATCCCAAACGAAAGTATCCACATCCTTCCTCTGCCTGGCGACAAGTGACTGACGCGCCCCTGTAGTTTCAAGGGTAGTGCCAGAATAGGGTGGCGCCTATAGGCGCCACCCTATTCTGGCACTACCCTTGAAACTTACTAAGGTCGATACATTTCTGAACTTACAACGTAATAATCGTCAGGGGACACCTCCCAATTTCGACGCAAGAACTAAATATCTCCATGGCTTTTTTCAGTGTTTCCGCAAAACTCTCACTATGACCGTCTCAATCAATGAACAGCACTACAGTCGACCTCGCTTATAACAACGTTCTATTAACAAAAAGTCGGATATAACAACACCTTTATTTTTTATTTTTTTTAGAGGTCCCGACAACACTTATAGATCTATACAAATTTCTTTGCTTATAGAACAAACTTCGGACATAACAACGAGGAAATGTGCGTCCCAGACAATGTGCTACATCAGCAGTATAAACCCATTTAACCCCATGGCCACCTTTCTAATATTTTGGAGGTGTCACGTAACGACTATGTACCAGTTGCAGGAGATGAAGCGACCATAATTCAAGGTTAGTGCCAGATTAGCTTGGCGCCAAGCTAATCTTCTGGTACTAACTTTGAATTATCGTGGATCTGGCACTAACCTTGAATTCAGCCGTGAGATGGCCTTAGTTGCCTGCTCGGCGTTAAACCCAAATAACTATCTAACCGTAAATTATCATGGTCGATCCATCTCCTGCGTGCGTTGGGGCTAAACGGGTTAAAGTATTTAGAACGACACGTCTACTGAAAAGCAGGCTTAAATCACTACCGAAATAAAAATCCTCATTCAAAACTTTATTTTCAGATAGATCACGACTAGGCAACAACAACAATTTTTTTTTAAAAAAGGTAAAAAAAGCAGATGTTTGCTTGCTTCAAGCTTTCAACTCACACAGACGGGAGACTGGAGAGCCTGAGACAGACTGAGTTTAATCGTAGGCTCTGCGATTGTTAATTAAACAAGATTTTTTTTTTCCCCTCCGCAAAATGTTCTTCAGATTAGAGGCGGTCTGCGAAATGTCTTGCCGCAGCCGAGGCGAGTTTTAAAGGTAAACTCCGCGCCGTGATCAAAGCAAGGCCCAAATCAAAGCCGCGGGCTCAGATAGACACACAAGGGTCTCTTTTCTTTCTTTAACTTTTAAGTATAAGTATAACGCTATCCTTCCTAACGCCAACAGAGGGAGAGGGGCAGAGGGCAGCAGCTGAAGGGGAGTGCTTGGTTAGCTACAAGCGCCAAGCTAACCAGGCACTCCCCTTTAGCTATCAGCGATCACATGAGATTCAAGCAACTCGCGCTCAACAGACTATTCTGAAAAAAGAACTGTTTGACTCGGGGAGGAAAAGAAATAACATATAGGACGAATTGTGCTTGATTTATCCCGATCACATCACGTTTTTCTGGTTTTAGAAACTTCACCTAACTACTGCAATCTGCGCGCGGCAAAGAGCCTCAGACGATCCCGTAGATACTTGGGCTGCAGACTAGTAACGCCTTAGACTTAATTAATGGCGTTGTTTACATCTGAGTGCCTCAAAAGGTGGAAGTCCCTGGAGGTTACGGATACAACTGTTCTGATCCAATTCCTTTTTTCAATCATCTTCCCAACTCTTCCTGCTTAGTCCCCCCACCCCCACCCCTCCTCACCCCCACCCCCTCTCCCTTCTCCTTCCAAAATCTTCAGTCAATCAGCGAAATCTCTTCGTTTGTAACACACAGCCTGGCACAGACCCTCATAAACCCTTGTAACCTGCTGAAAGATTGAAAGATTCAGCCACATGTGTGTCATTTTCACGCCGCAGGGAGGCAGTCAAGGATATAATCAATTCAAAGACTGTTCAGTTATTTTTCGAATCTCAAAAGACACCCACCACCCTCCCCTCCGGTCTACCCTCCCCATCTTCAACCCTCCACCTTTTTTAGGTATACCATTACTGACACCCTTCTTTTTTAATTTAAGGCACTCCACCAGACCCCTTTCATCTGCACAAAAGCATAGATTATTATAAGCGTGTACATCTACATCAAGAAACTATGTGCCTCCTGCTGAAAGGAATATGTCTACTTTGTGTGTTGGTCTGTGATTTTGGAGCTCAGACCAACACGCACTGTTATATATCTACTCCTTAAAGTGATACAGCTAAAACCAATGAGACTCTGTTTTCTAATTAAAGACCACTGCACAATTTTACATCTCTGCACCCGACCTTAACGAGGTCAGAGAGGTTCTAATGCGGGTGACTGGTTTGTTTTTTTTATAGTCGTTTCCCCAATCACTTCACAGTGGGATTGGCAACGAATGAGTCAGACTGGTTACATAGAGGCTTTGCTGTCTCCGTCGTAGATAGATAGGTAAAGCACAGCGCAGGGGCGATGATAGACGCGCGCCAGAACGGGGCAAAACGATATTAGATAAAGTTCAATTTACTGACTTGTGTGTGCGTCTGTGTGTCTCAGCGCGCAGTCGCTGGGTGAAATGACAAACGTCTCCTACAGATGAGAAAGACAGATGTAGGTTACAAGCCAGTACTAGAGAAAACTGGCCATCCTTCGTCAGAGCGGTGAACAAGACGTAAGTTATCTAATAACTAATTAAACCAAACAACAAAAAAAACTGCGGAAAACATCAAAACGCTGACCAGTCACGCACGCAGCCAACAAAAAATAGTCCCTGGACAAACACTACCAATCTGCCAGATACACAGATGTCCATGATCTTCTGCAGTAGGGGCTCATGAATTCTATTGCCTCTAATTGGCAGCGCTCCGCGACACTGATTTAAAACCGTTTTCAATTTGAGAAAGCCCGCCAACATTCAGTCTACACTAAAGAAAATAAGTAAGAAGACCCGCAAGAGGAAAATTATCTGTGCTGGTCTGTGATTTTGGACCTTACGGCCTGCAGGCCGTAAGGTCCAAAATCCCAGACCAGCACACACATCTATTTACCATAAGCCCCTCAAGGATGACAGTGCCTGGAGCTCACGAGATTCTATGCCGAAAGATGCTAGCTGCGGGACTTGACTGGGACTTGGTTGGCGTTGCTGATGCGGGGAAATTTCCTCTGAACTGAAAACTGGGAAATCAGCTCGAATTATTTACAAAAGACAGGACTTCAGTCGGCTGCTCGATATAATTCGCTGCTTGATGTATCTAGAAAGGCCCCCGCTCTTTGATGATGAGTTTGTTTGGTTGTCGATTCCTGTTTCGTAATCTGACCTACAAACCCAGCTCTCCTTCCTGCCCGACGAGGACTTTTTTTTTTTTTTCTAACGTGGAAAGATTGCGATAAAGGTTACCACTATATGACTACTGGCTATATGTTTTTAACCACAAACATCTCATACTACACAATGATGCACGTTCAAAATCCTGGACACTTTCAGGTTAAAGCGATGCTGTCTGGCCTCAACTAAGGCTTGTATATCCTTGCTTTCACAATTCATGTGAGCAGGCACGCGTATCTGAGGTTTTCTACTGCCCCGGTGCGCATCGGCGGAACACTTCTACGTGCAAAGGAAGAGAGCCGAAAAGCCTTTTATTTTACAGTATTCAGACTTCACAAGCAACATTACTGTAAGACATATTAAGACAATTAACCCATTTAACCGTGATAACAAATTTATCAATGTTTGGAGATATCCACTGAGGTCACAGCTCTGGAGACAGATCGGCCATAATGGTGGAAGGGTGGTGTCGGAAGGAATAGCTTGAACCATCATGGTCGGTCCACATCCTCTGGTAACGTGTCAGGATTTTAAGGGTTAACAGAGGAAATATCACCCTTTCCTACTCTTTCTTCCATTCTAGGACGACCAAGTTCCACAAAACACACCTGGCATGAAATTACACATACAACAGAACATCGATACAAGAATGTTTTTTCCCTAAGGACATTTACAACTTTTCTCTATATCGTATCACTGTCACTATAAGTTTGGGTGGGACACGATTCTGTGTTCAGGCCAGAGGGGAGGGAGTGGGTGGGGTGGGATGGGACGGGATGGTGCACCTAGAAAGGTGAAGAGGAGAAGCGAAATGGATACAGAGGCACACCGGCGTGTCATGGCCCGATACCTGTCTCTGATTGCCGCCCCAGCCATGTTTGATCAGTCCCAACCAGGATAAACTTATTTCCACTCGCAGGCTTCAGCGCCTCCAGCGTCCTCCTTCTGAGGTCCAGCACAGATGTAAACTCATAACTTGCTCATGTGGGCGATTCGCCGTAGTGACAGTGCCCAGTTAATGAGAATCTACAAGTCTACAGAAGCTATCGAGCTTGACCCACCATTGTCACAAGCTGAACAGTCTCATCATTTTCCTCTGAAAAAACAGAGATAAAGACAAGCTGCACGCACACAAGAGGTATAGATTCTCATGAGCCCCTGCGGACGCAGGGGCTCATACAAATCTATGCCTCTTGCAAGCGGGATGCCGGTTCAGCGGATGGGACCGTTCTAGGTTGCCGGGGTGCGCAGGCTTGCTCATCCAGGGGACAGCAGAATCGAAACTTTCCGCGTGTTTGCTTTAGCCCGCGACATTTTCACTGATCCCCGATTCCCCTTGGTCGGGGCGAAATGGGGTTGCGAAATAAATGAACGCTCTCACACACGCACACACACATAGCTGTGATTTAAACATTTAGCGTGCAAAAGGGGTCCTCTAATATATTGAATCTTACTCTATTGAGTTAATATTTCCTGCAAGAACGCCTTAGTCATACTGACAATAGTAAAAATGATGACCTAATACATAGCACGGGACGTCTGCTTCGTTCCAGCAGCAGCCATCTAGGACATGGCAATCAGCTTACGCAAGCTCGTCATGCAAAAACATTCAAACTATTTCGGTGTATACAGTGCGGTGAGGGTGGTTTTTTTTTTTTTTTTTTTTTTTTGGGGGGGGGGGGGACTTCATCCAACATCTGGTACGCATATTTATAGAATCAAAACATCCCAGCTATCACCGTGCCCCAAAAAATCACGTGAACTGCTTGTGAAGATTCAATGACCCAACACTAAAGATTTTTGAATACGTAACTTAGTCACCGGTCCGCACATTAGCAGAGCACAAGCACAGTCTTCAGACCGCACTACAGACAACTGTATTGACCCACGAGGAGAAATTTGGGCTGCATTCCACGGGGAGGACGCGCCGCCGCAGTGCGGCGCCACGACAAGAAGTGTTTCTTGCTTTGCCCATGCCATCTCACGACTTAACCCTTTGGCTGTCGGTAGCGGTTTTTGTCGCGATGATTCCTGCAGGAATCATCGCGACTAAAACCGTACCGACACCCAAAGGATTAAGCCTTGCATTTTCCCATCTTCAAAATGAACTAGGCCACTAGCTTACATAACGATAACCACTATACATAATTATGTAGATGCACGCAGGTGCTGAGAAATGTATCTGACATCAGCAGGAGGAAGAGGAGTGACTCTCACAGTCAATCTACAGATCTGATTCAATTGTGATTGAATGGCCAAACTCGATGAGGGGGTCTTTCAGTTTCACTCGTTTTTGTTGGGGTTTTTTCGTGTCACCGACATAAAACGTTCCGCGTGGCTGCCCACCGAAAGCCGTTTAAAAGAAATGTGACGTTTCTGAAAGGGCCGTCTATAGATGTAACTTCACAACATTTCCAGGCTCATCATTTCTCAATGCGCCCTTTGGGAACTTGACACAATGATCAACTCGATACTTCCAGCGAAAGAAAAGGTCTGCCGTCCAACCTACCTTCCGTCTGCAAGAGGCGCAGATTCTCATGAGTCCCTGCGGATGCAAGGACTCATCAGAATCTACGCTTCTTGCTGGACAAGATCGGCTCCATCTATTTCTTAAATTCAAAGTGTAATTTGTTCTTCAGCGTACCGCGACTGCGATGGGACTCAAAGGTTTTGTTCAGCCGGCGCAGCTTTTCTGAAGAGGCAATGACGCTGTAACTCATCCATAGTTTAACAACACGACCCTACCAGCCCCAGATCCACATGAGCCCCCGCAACTGCCTCTTAAAGACGTTAACCTGCGGGTCTCGTCTATGTCCATGTACCTCTGGATGAGATGCCACGCGTGGTTTTCAAGGTGTATGAAAACATCGGGGGCCTATTCAGGCGGCTCAATCACATCGAGTCTGGATTTCGGGGAGGCTTTTCAGATTGTGCAGCGGATGGTGAAGCCAGCCTTTTCTGCGCGGCCAGACAGACATACTTTAACGCCAATGGCTCGAAGGACACTACCCCTGTTTCGGCGTCTACACCCCTAAAGTCCCCCCCCCCCCTCCCCCCCCCCCCCCTTCGCCCTACCCTACTAACTCCTCTCCCCCCCCCCCCCCCCCCCCCCGCCCCCCGTCGTCATTCCATTTGTGTATCCATTGCAATCTTTGCAGCACGAGACGATTTCGTATTGGGTCGAACATTGCAATGCCCCCCACCCCTAACTCATTTCTGCAGCTACTGCCGTCACCCCTTCTATGCCGAGAAAAAGTGAACACAACCAACTGCAAGAGGCATAGATCCTCATGAGCCCCCGCGCTTGCGGGGGCTCAAGAGGATCTATGCCTCTCGCTGACACCAATGGGACGGCTAGGGCTCGATGGCGTTGACACTGCAGAAACGCAGTAAGCGTCAACTGGCAGTGAAGGGGTTAATGCGAGCAGCCGCCACCCATTTTCATCTACGAATGAGTGTTCTACCAGTCTGTGATTTTAAACTCTATTGTCTACAGCCGTAGATACCAGCACAAACTAGCACACACACTGCTAGGTATGGTGCGTACAGGTATGGACTTCAGAACATTTTTTTCCTGTCTTTTTGTTCGTGTTGATGGGCCGAAAAACTTTTCCTTTTCCGCCCCTCCCCCGCCCACGCCACCCATTTTCTCTGACCACGTCAACACCCACAACTCAATTTAACCCATTCAGCCCTGACGCACTACAGCAGATGGGTCGACCATGATAATTCAAGGGTAGTGCCAGATTAGCTTGGCGCCGACAGGCGCCAAGCTAATCTGGCACTGCCCTTGAATTATCATGGTTGATCAATCTCCTGCAACTGTGACGCAGATGACGCCTCCAAAATTTGGGAAATATGGCCGTCGGGCTGAATGAGTTGATCTAGATCTACTGCAATATAAGCACTTGAGATCACAACAATGTCGTTTTGATTCGTGGAAATGGCTCGAAAGAATTCCTTCCCCGTCCCGTCCCGCCCCCCCCCCACCCCCACCCCAGCCCCATCTCTACTGTGACTCTATTGACATAGATCTTTGGTGTACGTGTGATAAGCTTTTGACAAAATACCACTGCGTGACACCGCACCTGACATGATCTCCTTAATTAATCTGACGTTCTAAATCACTTGTTTCTGCCAGCAAAAACATAGAATCTCATATATCCCTACAGGCGACAAAAGCTCCTGAGAATCTATGCCTCATGCACATGCAAGGAGCTTGATGAAGAACGGGAATCACACTGGCTGTCTCCCTCGATTCGCTACCTCGGTAGCGAATCGAGGAAGACAACCAGTGTGGGACAGAGTAGATGGATGGTAATCGCTAGGGTGCAGCGGCGTCGAGAGAAGCAGGAAGTGGTTACGACGGAACGCATGCGGCCATCCACTGCTAAATGGCAAACACTATTATCTTAACACGGACAAATCTTTGTAATCTAGACAAAGCTCTCTGGTAATCCTGTGCAGTATTGAGGTGATATAGCATTTTTCATGCAATCCAGACCAAATAGTTGACTGCCAAGCGTGTAAAATGCAAAGTACCCAACGGAGATAGAATTGTTGATGGCATTCATACTTCTATGGCCCCTTCATTACCAGGGGACGCAGACTGCGTTTTTGAAATCATTGTAAAATTCAATGTAAAAAAAAAAAAATCCTCAGCCGACAAAGGAACGCGGATGCAAGAGTGGTTTTAGCAAGAAGCATAGATCCTCATGATCTCCCGCGACAGCGGGGGACATGAGGATCTATGCCTCTTGCCGCTGGATCGCGTTCCGTTTTTCTCGACAGTGAAGGGGTTAAGAATAAGATATATGGTCCCTTGTACTTGCCCCCTCCGCCTCCCCCTTGCAACCAACCCAAAAACTAAAAACACCTTTCGGTGGCGACATTCATTCATTCATTCAGTCCTCTCTGCGCCGTCTGGTGCTTGAGGCGACTGTTGTCGTTTCCGTAGCAAGTTTCTTTTTACAGGGTGGAGTCGCTAGCCCCACGCCTAACCCTCCTCCTTTATCCTGACTTGGGACAGGCAGTTAAGCCCCTAAAGGGGCCTCCCTGGTGGAGTTTTTCGGTGGCGACAGAGGACATGGAAATGAACTCCGTTCCTCTCATGGCTGCAGCAATAAAACTTCCAAAATGAAATTAAAAGTTTACGCAGCACGTGACAAGTCGTTCAATAATTAGTTTCTCCACCTTTCTTTCAATTTTCATTATTTTCACCATTATTGTTTTTATTTCTACAGCCGGACCCTGCACTCCCGTTGCACTATGCAATCCTGCCTCCCATAAAAAAAAAAAAAAAAATGCATCGGTTTTAAACTTCTACGACGCGTCAACACGGTCAACCGGATCAGTTGTGGTGCAGCCTGTTGAGCTAGTTCGAGAGGCTGACCCCGGACATCGTCTGATGCATGCCTCAATCTCGTTTGATCGGGACACGACCCGCCCCCCCCCCCCCACCTCTCTCTCTCTAATTCCACCATCCTCCTCTACCCTCCCCCCCCCCCCCACACACACACCTTTCAGCTCAGCAGCCAACCCTTTCTACCTCGATGGCAAAACAAACAGACATAATTTCAGATCGTTCGCAACGCACAACATCCAGGTCTCTGTGGGTCAAACGCAAAACGGTAAATAGCGATGGCGCGAGGGTAGCGCCTGATCAGCTTGGCGCCTGTACCCTTTGGCTGCCGCGGTCGATCCACCTCCCGAGACGACCGTAGGAGTGAAAGAGTTAAATATACTTTGTGATAGCTTCCAGCAGCTATCAATGCGCGATTGGGGCGACACCGGAATGCGAAAACGCGCGGACTGAAGCCTTCAAACACTTCATCCACCGAGGAAGACAGACAAACATTATGTTGAGCATGCCAGCAAGAGCCACACCTTTTCATGAGGTCTTGAATCCGGCAAAAGCCCACGAGGATCAATCGCTTTGTTTTGCTTTTTTTTTTTTTTCAGAGAGAAAAAAAATCGCTGATGCGGACTGAATGATGGGGACCTCTCGACTGGGAACTCCATAACCTTTTCCGTCGCACATTCAAACTCTGCTGACATCCTCTTTTTGCGCGAAAACCTATATGATGGTGATGTTTCATGCCAGCAATATGCAGTCATTGTCGACGGTGAGCTCTTCTTTCGCACGGGGCCAATGAGAATCTATGCCTTTTGTTGATGGAAAAAAAAAAGACTGCTTGAGGGACTGTCTTGTGTACCGAGCACACCGCTGTTCTACAAACGTGGGCACAAATCACTATGATTATTTGACGGGGGCTTGGTTCGAGCCGGGATTTGGACAATGGAGTGATGGGTTCGACCACACTGGTTGTCTTCCTCGATTCGCTACCGTTTATCAGCGGTAGCGAAGCGAGGCAGACTACAACCAGTGTGTATTGAGTCCCAAGGCTTGAGAAAAGATGTCAGATAAAGAGATACAGTACTTCTGCATACTGTACTAGTTTTATGATTTTTGTTTTTAACCCTTTGGCTGTCGGTAGCGGGTTTTGTCGCGATGATGCCTACAAAGGGTTAAACCACTCGTATTCAAACCTCAAACAACCACGCTCGAAAGGATTGTTCAAGGGTTACTCCGTGAAGCAATGGTCATACAGGCTACTCCTTCAATCTCCTTCTCTCCGCTTAGAACTAAGAACAAGGATTTGAAGCGATGTGCGCAGTATAAGCAAAGATACCATAGTATATCTGGTGCAAGTACTGGCACAGACACACGTCATTTTCTAATTACTAAGTCTGTGGCCCAGGTCGGTCAGTCACTGGCTGGAAGCAGATGCCAAACTACTAGACAACTTGCCACTGAAGTGGACCTTTCGCTGTTCGAAACTGAGCCCCAGTGATATCCTTCCGCTCATAAAAACACTGGTGTAAATAGAGACTGCAAGAAGCGTAGATCCTCATGAGTCCCCGCAAATGCGGGGGCTCATGAGGATCTATGATTGATTGATTGTACATTGCTTAACGTCCCGACAGCAACAAGGCTTTCTCAGGACGTGCCTGCACTGCTTGTGAAAAAAAAAAAAAAACTAAACAGAACATTGAATGTATGTCGCCAGCCGGTCAAATACATTAAATAAACCTAACACATGGGCCTAAATAAAGCTAAGACCATTTAGCAACACACATCCAATATCAAGAGCTACAGGCAGTGCAGACAGTAGGGAGAGTTTTAAAATGGCAAATACAGGTGAATGGACAAAGGGTAGACAGAAACACATGCCCCAGAATAGAGAGATAAACCCACCCTGTGGGGCTGACCAGGGTGACCCTGGGAACTAAAAAATACCTAACCCCACCCAAGTCCCCCAGGGCAGACCCGGGTGGGGCTCATGAGGATCTATGCCTCTTGCAGATGGCGAATGAAGCGTGTATGATCTAAATTGGCCTGTAAAAGTGTTCCCGTTAACCACGTCCAGCTTAGCGCAGAAATCACTCTGCCAATACGACTAGGGTAATTGACCCGCGAGCACGACCCCCTTGTCCGCGACGGGGGTAAATAGCATGGCACTAAAGGTCAACGTCGTTAGTTTTCCTATTCTAATCATTATGTAAACCCCCACAACGCGTCACTCCACTCCAGCTTTAAACTTGCGAGGTTCCCTTCTTTTCGCGCTCTTAATTTGTTGCTCTACTCTTTTATTTGTGCATTCTCCTCCCCCTCCCACCCCAGGCTCGAGACAGTAACCCGGTCCCAGCCTTCACCCGCCTGCAAAAATCGAAGACACGTAGACACTCTTTATCCAAACTGAGGTACACAGACCCTCATGAGCCCATGTAGTGACTACTGGGGCTCATGAAGATCCATGCCCCACTCCAAACCGAAGATATAATGTGCGTTAATAAGAAGTTTTCGTAACAGAAAGGTGTCGGGTAGCTCTCTCCTTCACACCAACTACACTCCAACCCGGATGACTAACCCAATCATTCTAAGCCTGCCAAAGATCATCGAATAAAAAGAGCAGCAAAATGCAGGATTTTCCCCCCTCTCCATCTTTTTCTCGTAGCGTACGTTACAGGCTGCATGGGCTCGAGAAAATCTATGCGGCTTTTTACAGACAGGAGGGAGCTGGCTGTGAGACTCGTTTTTAACTCATTCAGCCCCGACACACCACAGCAATACGTGGATCGAGGGTGATAGTTCAAAGGTGGTGCCAGAATAGCTAGGCGCAGTTAGGCGCCAAGCTATTCTGGCACCACCCTTGAACTATCACGTTCGATCTGTCTCCAGAAGTGGAATACAGTCTTCAGAGGGCAACTTCAGAATGTGGGGATTTCGGTCCTGGGGCAGAATGTGTTAAAAAGGGGTGGTGGGGGGGGGGGGGGGGTAAGGGAGGGGGGGGGGGGGGTCGCAACCGAAGCCCATAAAGCGCAACTCAACTCTGAAGTAATTAAAGCCCCATCGGCACCTGTTCGTATCGCTCAGTTGGCCTGCACTAACTAACACAGCTCCCTCCGACACGATCCACCCAACCCTTCCTATCTGCATTAGACACAGATTCTCATGAGCCCTTACTGCACAGGGCCTCATGAGAATCTACGCCCCTTGTGGCTAGAACAAGCCTTCTTTGCAACTTCAGATTAAGAAATTATTCTACAGTTGATAAGAACCGTGAAAGGAAAAGAGGGAAAATTTACTGGAGCAATAAAACCTCCTTGAGTTTGTGAACTGGGATGGCCGTTTAATGAATTAACTTTGTCAGTTACAAGACAACCCTAACTAAGCTTGTATTTCTTTATATAGCCTTAGTAGTAGTAGTATTTTTCTCTGTACACTAAAGAATTCAAGATCAAGACTGTCCTGACGAACAATTCGTCACACTGACGACTTAAACATCTCTATTAATTTTGAAAATGGAGGGAAATTACAATTTTATCGTTTAAAAAAAAAATTGTCCCATGTGAAATTTGGGCTACCTTCCCTGAGGAAGACGCGTCACTGCTGTGCAGCGCCATGCGAACTAAGTTTTTTTTAATCTGTTCGCACATGTATTCGAGAACCGGAACTTTATGACACTAAATACAGTACATTTATTTTTAAATCGTGTTCTGCTACGATGTTCCTACGCAAATGAGCGAGTTGCAACCAACTGGTCAACAATTAAAAAAATAATGAATAAAGAAAGAATAAATAAACAATCGCAGACTGTTTCCATGTCATAGCAGCACATCATTAATGACTAAGATTAATGTTCTTGGAACCATGGAAACAAAGCAGCCTTTGTTTTCCAGCATGCTGAATTAATACTAATTAACAAGTGGAAACATCTGCAACGGCCTGCGACTAATGACGGCGACGCGTTGTAGAATGTAAATTTTTCCCTGACCTCTCGCCACAGCTCCGAGCTACTCACTGTAAATAAGTCATGCTCTCCCATGTACGTTCATAATTTCACCCTTTCACTGCCGGGGCAAAAGCATCCATCACCCAAGCGCAAGAGGCATAGATCCTCATGAGCCCCCGAAGCTGCGGGGGCTCATGAGGATCTATGCCTCTTGCTAAAACCACCACCTATCCGAGTTCCCTTGACGGCTGGTGTAAAGCTAACCAGGTTTTCAGAAACACAATCTGCATCAAATGGCAGGAAAGGGTTAACCTCCGACGCATTCCTCCATCCCCAAAAAGTGGAAACTAACTGGGCCCGACGTCTGCTAGCTAGAAAAAAATCATGTATTTATTCTCACGAGCCCCTGAGGGAGAACAGCGGTATTCACCGACTGACTACCAATGCAATGTTCAACGAATCCGGTTCAAATCAAATATTGTGATGAAGCGAACAAAAACAACGCCGTAAATATAATATGTAACGGGGAAAAAAAATATTGAATGCTACGGTACTACAATCAGTTCTTGTATTTTTTTTTTTTTTTGGGGGGGGGGAGCAAACTTCGTATTATCATAGTCAACACAATGGTTCGTGTTTGAACATTGTATCGAAAATCTATGGGACGTACACATCATCTGACTCAAATCAAAAACACGCATCAGTAAACAACGAGTAAACGCACAAAAGGACAAGCGTACACTGTGTATTCAGAATAACACTCTTGTGCAAATTTCACCGCCTGTTAAGTTATTTTTTTCAAGTCTGTTCCATTTGAAAGAGGCATAGATTCTCACGGCCCCTGCGAGAGCTGGGGCTCGTGTCTGAGAATCTAAGCCTCTTGCTGGCAGAGGCAGGCCGCATTTGCATCTCAAAATGAGGTAGATTTAAATGTACGCCTGTTGTATTGATCGCACGAGACTGATCGCGCACACAACAAATTAGTACCATATGGCACTCAGTGTGTCTCTTGCTGGTCGCGCATTCAACTTTCTGCGCCAACCTCGAGGAACGGATCGACCGACGACTGTTTTTCTGGGTAGTGATTGATTAGCTTCGTGTCTGCCAGGCTCACCAAGCAGTGCTCTTGGCCTATCACGGTTGACAGATAGTCTGATGAAAACAGTGCTTAAAGCGCGGTAATAAAATGCGAGTGACTTGACGCTGGGGGTAGATGGTCTCGGCGACTTAGCAAAAATATCGGCCCTGCCATTCACTCCAACAACGAAGCCCTTGCGTTGTCGACAGAATGGCACAGCTCTTCGTGTTCCCCAGCAGGCTACAGATCATGAGAAACTCTACATCTTGCTCTTAAACAACAGTCAAGAGTACATCTGCGCTCGTCGTAATGAGCAGACCGTACACGATTCGACATGCGACTGAATTCGCGGATGCGGCGTACGATTAGGAGCAATTTTTTTGCCTGCTGCAGACTTGGACTCGGTTCCAGTGCCTCATCCAAGAGACATAGATTCTCATGAGCCCCTGCTGTCGCAGGGGCTCATGAGAATCTATGCCTCTTGAAGGTATCGGCTCTCAATGTAGTCTCAGACTGAGGGTGACTTGAAGGTTTGGCGTACGATTGGGTATGTGTGTCAGTGTGTGTGTGATATGAGAGGGTCTATGCGCAGAACAATAAGTGAACGATACAATCTGACAGATTTTGCCTATAGTATTGTCTTTGGAACCAACGAGCCTCACCGAATTTCTTGAGTTAACTCATTCTACCCCAACACCGAAATGCCCAAATTTTGCCATTGTTTTCTGAAGACTGCACTCTATGCTGGAAACAGATCGACCATGATAGTTCAAGGGTGATGCCAGAATAGCTTGGCGCCCATAGGCGCCAAGCTATTCTGGCATCACCCTTGAACTATCATGGTCGATCCTTATCTTGCTGTGGTGTGTCTGGGGTAGAATGAGTTTAACTATAAAAGCGATTTTTTCCTGGCAATCGGTCTTTCTGAAGCCCAAACAGAAACTTGAATATGATGCCGATGGACATTATATTAGGGGCGGTCCGTGGCACAGTGGTTAAGGCGCCTGCCACCAATGCTAAAGGTGCGAGGTTCGATTACGGGTTCCGGCATCGGATTTTTCTCCTCTAGTAAGTGTCACCGTTAATTCGGGCGGACCGTCGGGGGTTCTTTCTCCGGGTACTCCGGCTCTTTCCTCCCCCACGACTTTGGTATCAGTTTCAGCCCACTTAATCAAATTTCAAATACAAACGATTTTGAATTTCCAAAAACTACAGTAGCTCGCTTGAGCTTGCCCTTAGCACCACGTGAATGTTCTGTGTTTATGTACAGTGTGTGAGTGAATGAGCGTGATTCACGTGAGCGTGCTTGTTGGGTTCAGTTCGCGGCGGCACTATGAGCCGATTTTCAATTGGGATAAAGCGCCTATTTAATGCGCTAATTATTATTATTATGACAATGCCGATCTGTGATGAGGACCTGCAATAAGAAACTTCGGAGACCAAGAATGGCTAAAAACTGTTGTTTGTTTGTTTTTTTATGTGCGGACTCGTGTATACGTGTTGTTGTATGTGACTTCGTCGGTTTGTGGTCGCGAAAGTTAAAGCCATGTCTGGCTGTCTCGCCCGATTCGCTACCGCTGATCAGCGATAGCGAATCGAGAGAGACAACCAGTGTGATCTTAATCCTACCTCCACCCCCCCCCCCCCCCCCCACCATCTTTAAACTTTCCCACCACTTTTACCTTCTCTACAATCTATTTCGTACGGGTCTATAGTAACCAGCCCCTCAGTTTTTTTTTAAAAATATTTTAAACAAAATATTATCATTATTATTATTTTAACAATCATAAGTATTATTTTAACAATCAACAACTTCATCGCTTCTGAGCGCAAAATCAAGACCTACACTTCTAAAAGAAGTTCCTCTACCTCATAGTGCCTATGGCGGAGGGACGCGGAATGGGGTGGTGGGGAGTTGAGGTGTGTTTGGAGTGCGAGCATTGTTGCACAATCGGTTCAAGATGACACCCGCATTCCAGCTTGTCTCCTGGCGGAGTGACTTATTTATTTACATGTACTTCGCTCGCCGAGCAGCGGTTCTGCTCTCGTCTTAAACATTACCTCACCTTCGCCTGTCCCCTTTCACCAACAAGAGACCTCGATTTCCATGAGCCCTGCATCAGCAGGGGCTCATGAGAATCTATGCATCATGCTAGCGTTACGAGATCCACATACGTTCTTAAACAGAAGAGGTGGTCGAAGTTGGAAGTCAAGCGACTGTTGTTTTCACGCACGCTTGCACAGGATCGTTGTGTCTCATGTCTTCATTTTCTTTTTGTAAAAAAGTGTATCACATCGCACACTATCCGATGAAATGGACTGTTTTTTATCGGCCGGCCGATGAAAAAGTTATGAAATACGACCAATCTCAACAAGAAAAGCTTCACCTGTGAAGGTGACGCAGTTTTCATTGCTAGGAAATAATTATATGTTATTACTTGGATTTTCTAAGTCGTGGAGGGCTGTGTCAAAGTTTTAATTAGTATAAACTACACAAATGCTTACGCAACACAACTTTGGAAGGAAATATTGATCCTTCATGGGACTACCCTAACCCCCCCCCCCCCCACACACACACACACACATTGAAAGTGGATGGCATTGTTTTTAAAATCACTCTGTAAATGCATCCACAACTGTCGAAGGAACAACATGAAATACTAAGTGGTCAATGAACGGGATAAGGGGATTAACCGCCCAAAGTAAGACGTGTTTTACCTGAATAGTGCGTATGCATGGATTCTGTGTGCTTGTTTACTACAACGCCACAAGGATACTTGCAGACACACGACTCGCCCCCCCCCCCCCCCCCCCAAATGCCCTCCCCCGTAATTTGGTCAGGAACACGTTAATACGTAAACAAAAAATGTCAAGGTACTAAACTACTTCATGGTTTGGTGGTGGATTTATTTAAGACATATATTCGCAATGGCCAAGACTGCCTAGAGAACACATCGCTCGTGTTCGCATGCAACCCAGTGACATGTCACACAGGCCTTACGAGGCTGCATGCGGACACCAGCGCCACGGCGTACATTTCTGTACCGCTGGTCACTCGCATTCACGCTGACAACAGTAATAAGTGATGAAGCTGTGTACCACCATAAAGACAAACCATTGTCCCCCCAAAAAAAAGCCCCGGGGACAAAAGACATTATCAGCGCGCAGACAATGTCTCCAGTAACAATCTCGTGACACGTCGCACGAGGAGCTAAATCTCGCTCCCAGGGGAAGCAATCGCAATGCGGCTACGCGTGATCCACCCTTGGCGAGAAAAGGGATAGAGAAGCACTTGTGCACAGCAATTCGCAGCTCTGCAAATGTCGCCTCTCGCTTCCTCCGCCTAAGGAGGAGAGATGTAAATAACCAGCGTAGAAGACGAGCAAGAGGCGCAGATTCTCATAAGCCCCTGCGTCAAATATCTACGCCTCTTGCAAATGGACTGCCCAGATTACAAATTCCTTGATGGATGGCGCAACTAACATCAGTTGTGGACTCGAGTAGTCGATCTTATCAAAGACTTAAAAGACGAACAAATTCACGACCAATGACTATCACAGAAAAGTTTAGCAAGACCTGATCAATAGATACGCATTTGTTCCATGACTTTGTAGAACTGCACAATTCAAACTTCCATTACACATTAGTCTGCTTCAAAAACACCAAAAAATTCATTAACCCTCAAAATGTCATTACCGGAGACCAATGAAATTAAATGAAAATTGTCCTCGGTGTTTCATGGACCATTCGCTTTCCCAAACGAGACAGACCGCGCGCAAATACTCATCACTGTAGACATCACCCTCCAGATTTCGTTCAAAAACTGCTTCCCCTGGCCTCCCTCCCCTACAAATCCCCACCCACCCTTTACGCCTGCGAGGCACTGGGCTTTAAAAATCTATCGGCTGTCGAAAAGCTATCTGAAGATTGATGCCCCCCCTGATAAAAAGTTCGGGCCTCGCTCATCAATTTATCACGAGGTCTGGGAACCCCCAGCTCACAGTCAGCTCGACGCTCAGAGTGAAACCCTTCCACCTGCGCGAGGTGCATACCCTCATGGGCCCCCTTTCATCTTCTCACGGCTCCCGAGGATCCGTGTCACTTAACCCTTTCCCTGTCACTGGTATATAGTCTTAATAGTGTTTCTGACATTTCTGAGTCCGAAATAGCTCAGGCGGTTAAACGTCGGAGCAGGAGAGCGAAGGGAATCGCCGGGTCGTGGGTTCGAATCCCGTCCCGGCCCCGGTAGCTGGACTCACAATCCAGGGGGAAAAAAACGGATTTGTTCAATAGCATGTCCGTTGAAAGGTCCTGGTAAATCAAAGTGGCACAGTTGGCGTGCGCCTGAGTTGATCAGGGTTCAGGTCGCACTCCATAGGCAATATATTTCCCTGTCCCCCATAACCCGCCCGTCAGGGCCGACGATGATCACCTCGGTGCTGTGGACGTTAAACCCGAACTAACCAACCAACCTGACATTTCTGAGAAGAAACATCCGTCCATCAAATATGGATACAAAGTGGACCCATGCCTCGTGCACGTGGGCGTCGTCTGCTGCACTGGACCTTACAATCATATCGATATCTGGCTTTATTTGCACTATTGCAAGGTTTATATATATATAAATATATATATATATATATATATTAACCAGCACACCGTCGGAGTTTATATATATATATAAATATATATATATATATTAACCAGCACACCGTCGGAGTTTTTTTTCTAGGCCGTAATTGCAGACGACAATCTCTTTGGATCTCTATCAGTCCGTGCTACTCGATAGCAAAATCCGTCACCCATTTATAGCTGGCGTCCTCCTGTGAAGGAAGAAGTCAAAGGTAGTACGAGTATCAGCCAGCAACTGGACGCTCGCCCGAAGCACGTCCCTCCCCCGTGTAACTGAGTGCAAGCCACTCGGCCAGCCGATACAGCCAGCCTATCGTATCAATAAATCAATCGCCCCCCCCCCCCCTTCGGGTCCTGCCCCTCCCACCCCCCCCCTCCACCCCCGGCCCCTCTTCACCAACATCCCCGCCGCCAAGCCAGCGAGGGACCACCATTTTCCTGATGAAAATCCATCGATTTCTGCCTGAAAACTCAAAGGGCTGCTTCGTCACTTGTAATCTCTGTAGTCCCTACTCGAACGGGTTGTTTAAAGTCCGTCATCTGGCCCCATCGACGGCAAGGGGCATAGATGCTCATGGGCCTATGCACGCAGGGGCTCATGAGAATCTATGCCTCTTGCTGGCCTAATCGACTCCAGCTGTCCCTCGAAAGGAGAGAGTTCCTTGGGGTTGGCCCCATGTGGCCTAGCTCTTTTCGATCAATAAGTCAAAAAGGACCCGTTTTGACTGCTGCGACGAAACTCGATAACTCCCTCTGTTGACTTTTGATAAATACCGATCTCTCTTACTATGAAAATAAGCACGATCTTTATCAGCGAAAACGCTTAAATCCTCACGAACCAAGACTTCACAGGCCCATGAACATCTATGCCGCTTACAAAATGGATATTTGATGAAGTCTGGTGAAATATTGCAAAGTCCAAAAAAGTGTCCGTTTGCGGCTGCAGCGGATAAACATCGCGGAGTAATCGAGCCGTCAAGGCCTTGATGACTTCTCTATCATTGGGGAAAACAATAGAAGTAAATTGGGTACGATTGCTATAGATTCTCAAGACACCCTCTGCGACTGCACTGTGCTCATAAGAATCTATGCCTGTCCTGGATGGACTTGGGGTGGGGGGACAGTTATTACGGGGAATGATCCATGCACCGGGCGGCCTCTTGGGTGAGAATCCATCGATCAGCGATCGGACTCGCATCCTGCCCGAAAACTCCGCAAGAGACCTAGATTCTCATGAGCCCCTGCGACAGCACGGGCTCATGAGAATCTAGGCCTCTTGCCCGCTTAGTGCCACGCTACTCCACAGCTCTTCCTCCTCCGATGAGCAAACCAAAAAGAAATCGAGTCCTAGTTTAGTGACCGACGCAAGACTTCATCGATCAACGGAATGGCCAGCGCTGCCGCGATGCGCTACTGCCGTATGTCACTGGTTCGGAGGACTCCGGAGTCTCTCTAGTCCATAATGGATCCATTATGGAACACGCACGGAGTCTCTCTAGTCCATAATGGATCCATTATGGAACACGCACGCACGGCTCACTTAAACCAAAGGCTGGCGGACTGGCAATCGATGGAGGCCTCGGTCAGTCGATTAAAAGTAACCCAATTTGTCTCTCCATCACATAAAGCCAGGCCCCGATTAATGGAGGGCAGAGAAGGCGAGGTGAAAAACGAAGTGGATGGGAATGGAACGCCAGAAAAATGAATCCAAACAGGAAAAAAACACACACAAAAAAACAAGACAAAACTGCGCTGTGATAAGCGTGATGGTTTGTTTTGCTGGAGGAGTAGAGATGTGACAGTTTTCTACCTGCAAAAGCAAGACTGAGGCATAGATTCTCATGAGCCCCCGCTGTCGCGGGGGCTCATGAGAATCTATGCCTCTTGCTAGATTAAAAGGGCAAGGCCAAAGGCTTCAATGAGACACAGAGAGAGAGAGAGAGGACTCGGGAGATGCATCAATACGCCCATTGTCACAAAACAGCGTATCGATTTTCCCTCTCTCTTCTCCACATCATTTACATCCTGCGGGACACCGCCCCCCTCCCTCCCGTCCTCCAATCTCTTCCGACTGGCAACAAAAGAGAACAAAATATCATATCCTGCTTGCCACTGTCTCGTGCAGACATCCCCGCCCCCCTCCCAACCCCCCATCTCTCCCCCACTACACACGCACAACCACCCCTCCAACCTCGCCGGCAAAGGCCTCGCTGAGCTACCTTCCGGAGAAAACGTTTATTCAAAGCCGACTGCTGATCGATAGTTGAACATGAGAAACTTAACTTCTCGGAGTCCTACCAGACAGGCGGCAGAGAAGTTGTGAATATGAGAGAGAGAGAGAGAGAGAGAGAGAGAGAGAGAGAGAGAGAGAGAGAGAGAGAGAGAGAGAGAGAGAGAGAGAGAGAGAGAGAGAGAGAACAGCATTATCATTGGCGATTTAAAACCCTTTGCATACGCGGATCTGAAGAGATTTTCGAACACCCCCCCCCCCCCCCCCCCCCCCCGTTATAAAACCCATTACATCCGCCTGAGGCTGACTGTTTAAATGTTGCTTATTGTCCCGACTCCTATGAAGGCTAAATTGCAGATGAGATGGATCAACCATTTTCATTCAAGGGTGGTGCCATAATAGCTTGGCGCCTCACTCGCTAAGCTATCAAGGCACCACCCCTGAACAATAATGGTCAATTTTATTTCACGCAAGTGTATCAGAATGAAAAGGGTTAAATAGCACCCCCCCCCCCCAACTTTTTTTTTTTTGTCAATGAAACCAAATGGAATGTTGATACTTTCGCGAACCTATCTAATGGTAGGCATTTTTTTTTTTTTAAAATACTAAGCAGCAACTGATCTTCCACGATGTGCCAGTTTCTGTCGACACTCATATTATTTAACATGTTATGAATAGAAGACACACGCTGTGTCTCAAATCATTATTTGTACATTTGAGTGCCGATATCGATTTATATACCTTACCTGACAGATCCCTACACCTTGCAGTTCACAATAATACAGTGCCGTTCGGTTGGTTGGTTGGTTAGTTCAGGTTTAACGTCCACAGCACCGAGGTGATCATGGACGCCCCTGACGGGCGGGTTATGGGAGACAGGGAAATCTATTGCCTATGGAGTACGACCTGAACACTGATCAACTCAGGCGCACTCCAACTGTGCCACTTTGATTTACCAGGACCTTTCAACGGACATGCTATTGAACAAATCCGTTTTCCCCTGGGTTGTAAGCCCAGCTACCGGGGCCGGGACGGGATTCGAACCCACGACCCCGACCCGGCGATTCCCTTCGCTCTCCTGCTCCGACGTTTAACCGCTGTTTCGGACTCTGAGTGCCGTTCGTTACGTCGCAACCCTTTTAACCCTTTGCGTGTCGGTAGCGACTCGTCCATCCGCCAGACCCAACCCCCCCCCCCCCTCCCCGGATCTCGTCAGTCAGAGATCCGTATACAGTGCGCTGACACTCTCATACGCAAACTGACAGGGAGGCGCCCCGCTGTTGTAGCATTGTCCGCCAGCAATCGATGAGCAAGTATTTACATCAATCAGATTCCGGCGTCTCCCGTCGCCCACCTGCCAGAGGCGTAGATTCTCATGAGCCCCTGCATTCTGCAGGAGCTATTGAAAATCTACGCCCCTTGCTGAAGCACTGCTATCCACATCTGCCGATCCGTCTGCGAGAGACATAGATTCTCATGTTCCCCTGCAGCCCGCAAGGGCAAATAAGAATCTACACATCTGGCTGATTAAATATCAATCTTTGGTTCTCTGGACGGCGTGATCGGGTACTGTGCAGTCGCAGGCGCTTCTCTTTCTTCATCAATCTGCATGGAGAACAGATTTTCATAAGTTCAATCATCACCATGGGACTTATGGCACTGAAAAAAGATTGTGCCTCTTGCAGGAGAGTTGACTTATTTCTTTGTTTCTCAGACGAAGGACATCACACGTCATCAGGTACTATTTACAAACAGCTTCCTGTGCTTTGCAAAACAGCAAGCCACACGAGTTCTCGCGAGTCCATATACGTTCTGCTGCGACTTTTGAGACTCTGTGCATCTCACTGGCCTTTTTCAATCACTGCAAAATTCACCTCTGCCCCTCCAAAGGAGGCTGTGAGGTTTGGGTCTACGACTGTTTACATCAATCAAGTTCCTGCGACCAGCCAGCTCAACAATGGCCGATACATTAGACCGTGTTGTACCGGCAAATATACTCCCGGTCTTCCTTTCACGACCACCAAATCGGGTTTCCATCAACCCTTCGATCTGCGAGAGGCATGGATTCTCATGAGAACACATGCCTCTTGCTGACAGCACGTGTCCCCACTTACTAACATCTATGCATCTGAGATGGCGAGACTCGAGGTTTTGAGCCTGTAAACATTTTTTTTTTTTTGACACGTCAATCTCTGCCCGAAGCCTGATCGATGGCATAATCTGATCCAAAAGAAAGTGTTAATATACAAGCAAAAAGATGTGTGTGCCCAATCGATGGAGCCTCGAGTCAATGCCGCCACCCGGCATTAGCCGGCAATGTATCTCATTGATTTCTTGCAACTTTCAAGCTTCGGCACACAACTGAAATAGCCCCGGAATCAAATAAAAGCTTTGGTGGATGGAATCGAAGGCAAGTAACGCAATACATTGATTAGCTCCCAGAACACGCTGTTTACAGTCTCTCCTTTACGTTCTGTTGGTAAGAGACGTAGATTTTCATGAGCCCCTGCTTGACAGCAGGGGCTCATGAGAATCTCTGCCTCTTAGTGAGTAGGATCGGCACACCTCTACTTGTAACAAGGAGGACGCCACAGTGCTTTTAAGACGGTAGTTCTGTTTTAGTGCCGCAGCTCGCGTTACTTTTGTCTCTGTTCTGAGACACACCTTAAAATTACCAGCACTGCCTTTGTTAGACATCAATAATAAGCCTAAAAGGCAAGCTATCATTAGCCTTAGGAGATGTTATGACTAAACATAGATCGTAGCATTCATACAAAATCATAAAGTGACCAAAAGGATTTCCTTTTTCATCATGCATGCTAAGTTGTGCTGTTTGCATCCTTCAAATTCCATACAAAGCAGAAGAAAATGTTACCATACATAATGAATAAAAAAAATTATCTATTTTGTTTTATCTAGTTCATTCATCATGGTAACATTATTTTAATTAACTGAGAGTGAAACTGAACATAGTTTGTTTGTTTTTTTTCTGGTGTTTGGTTGTTGTTTTTTGTGTTTGTTTGTTGTTCGGTTTTTTTGTTTTTTGTTTGTTTGTTTGTTTGGTTTTTTTTTTTTTTTTTTTGGGGGGGGGTGAGGGTAAGAGTGAGAAGAACTTGGGCACTTTGAAATCAGAAATAATGTACGCACAATGTTATGAATCACCAAATGACTGCTAACAGTAACAGTTATGAACATTCCAAACACTTTTGCACCTCATATGAGAAGCATGTAAAGAGAAAAATTCTCCACAGATCAGTCTGGAATATGAAGCACATAAACTGGTGTTAAAATGAGAGGGGTTGAGTGACATCATGTAATGAAGCATAGTCAGACAGGCTTTCCATTTCCTTTAACCTTTTTCATTCTGATACACCCATAAATTCTTGAAATAAATTTGAATATGAAAGTTCAAGGGTGGTGCCAGAATAGCTTGGTGCCTCAGGCGCCAAGCTATTCTGGCACCACCCCTGAACTAACATGGTTGATCTATCTCCTAATCTGTAATGTGGCCTCCATAGGACAATAAGCAAATTGTAAAATAAATCAGCCTCATGATGTAATGGGTTAAAAAGCACACAGAGTGAAATCTGAGGAAGGGTGTAAGTTAAATTGGCATGCACTTGAACTCAAGAACCTGACATGAATCTAACACTGTAAGGTATTGTCAGTTATTCTGTAGCAGTGTAGGTACAAACTCGTGAAGTTGAAACACAACTACGTCAACTGTGGTTGTTCATACTCCAAAGCAATTTCTCAACAGTGTACTTTCCCCCACATAAGTGTACATCTATAGGTATTAGGTACACACCATCAGACTCAACATCACAAAATCAAGGTGCGACAGTTTACTTGCTAGTGTGTACATACACTGACCTAAGAAATTCTTTACATTCAAAAGCAGCCAATGCAGTTTCAAGGAAAACGACCATCACTGTCTTCAAAGTAAAGCGAGTGAAAGGTCTTGTGTGATCCGGTCGATCAACAGAGACTAATAAAGCAGACAGCGGTTTGACAGACGACCGCCACAAGTCAAATGTTCCTACACAGCTTACGGCATGTAAACACGCGCTGACAACACAAACACGGACGCTACACAATGAGTACACACGAATGACTAGAAGCGCCGAGCAAAGGGCGAGCGTGTAAAAAGCCTAAATGGAGGGCGGCAGTACTGTACTGCCGATGCCTGAACCATCAAGAGCAAGAGAGCAGACGGCTCCGGTAACCCTACACCACAACCCGCGCCCCACTTCCCTCCAAGCAGTGATACCCAGCCCCGCTGACATCCATGATCCAGCCAATACATAGCAGTGCATAGCGACATCGAAAAGTTTCCCAACTTCCCACCAAGTCACCAAAGTTCACCCCTCCGTGCACACCACAACAATGACACAAACGACACACAGCAAAACCATCAGCAGACATGCTGCTGCTGAGGATTCAGACAAAGGACTCCGATCCGAGATCGCCATATTGATTATTACTGATATTTTATCAATAGGATCATGGCCATTTAAAAGGTCGACACGTTGGCCTGGGCGCTACGCATGCCACAGATGTACACATCGAACCTTTAGCTATCGCTTCTACGAATCCAGTCACTTAAAAAGCTCGTACACTTACCTGTAACTCTTGTAAATCGAAGTTTTTCCAATACTGGCACATCGACTGCACACTAGCAGCCATCTTGAACGGGATTATAGGCTCGATCGATTGATCACATGACTTGCTGCGATCGAATATACTCTCCGAACTTTGCGGTTGAATGTAAACAGAGCCACGTGCTTCACTCAAAACCAGTCAGATTATCTGACTAAATTGATTACTTGACCATACTGTTCTTAGGCCTTTCACAAAATTGTGTGAGTGTGACCTACAAGCTTTGTATTTTTAGCAAGTTGACACGCAGCACTGAAGCATTTTGGTTTGAGAGTAGCGACACAAAGATGGCGGCCTCCATGATCGACTGGCGCGAGAAACTGAAAGTTCACCCACTTTGCCAACGATTGAAAGAAACTGGTGCGAAGAAACTCCACGCTGAGGCGTCTGGAGAAGCAAGCAGTTTGTTGGCAATCAAACATGGCGATCTTTTTGTCTGGGACAGTTTTTCAGCCAACATACTACATTGTAATCTGAAGCACCTACTTGCTGCTCCGAAGGAAACTGAATGCTACCGGTTCCAGGTAACTCCGTGTTTTATTATCTGTGCACATTTTACGCGAAGGTCCATAATGGCATTGCTGTCCGAAGCTGTTAATTAGCAGCTACAACAAAACATACACATGTTTGATGAACAAAAGTGTCGTTCTAGTCTAGGTTAACTTCCGTTAAGTTCTTCAAGGAAAGAAATTGATTAGACTTGTTATACACCCCCAATGAAAATGAGCAATGAATATCAAATGCGCATGAAGAAGTAAGAAGCATGATCTCATTTGACACGAAGTGTGGTGTGTCATACATATTACAATAAGTGTAACCCCCCCCCCCTCTCCCCCCGCCCCCATCCCTGGGTATCACACGAAATGCTAATGTTGAAAAGTCATTACTGTTTGTCCATTGGTGTTAGCAAAATCCATAAGGATAACACAGTAGTGCTTATGCCCCCCCCCCCCCCCCGAATTTGGTTTTTATCCTGCAGCAGTTTGATATGGTCAAATGTACTGTGCTACTGCTTATTGAGTGTTGTGCAACTGCAGCTTTAGTGTTTGTTTTTTATTTGCTCAGGTGCTGATGTGCACTGATGTGCCACGATTTGAAGTGGAGGGCCTGTTGCTGAACTCCTGCAGCAGTCATTTGGCTGTGTGGGGTTCAAGGGGTGTGCACGTATTGGAGTTGCCACAGCGCTGGGGAAAACTTGCAGAGTTTGAGGGTGGGAAGGCTGTCATCACATGCAAGTAAGAATGTTAACCTTGTGTGTGCAACCACAAAAGCTGTGAACAGTCACATGCATAAGACTAATAAGAGGGATATAAGGATAGTCAACATTGTCACCTGAAAGTAAAATTATTAACATCATTTTTTTTTTTAGTATGCAGTACTTACACAGGGCTTCTGTTTTCACAACAGGTTAAGGGTCTGTAGACCCCCAGGTATAAATTTTAGAGAGTACACAGACCCCATTTGAGCATAATAGAGGGTCCGCAAATTTATTTTTTAAAAACTGCATCATCTGCATGTTTTTTTAAAAATAAATTAACTCATTTTGCTCTCTCCTCTTTAAATTTGTTGTGACAGTGTGTGTGTCTGATGATACTGATTTTTTTACTGTTGAGCTATCGTGCAAAAGCCTGTCTCCCTCTGCCTCTCTCTCACAGAAAAACACATATATGTATTTATCTGTATGATCATTTGATAATGTATTGTAACAGAGAATACAGCCTTTTCTGCTGAATGCAAATTGACAACCAAAGTCTGACTTGTCTAAACTCTCTCTCGCTCTTTCTCTCTCGCTCTCTCTCTCTCTCTCTCGCGCTCTCTCTCTCTCTCTTGACGATCAGCTCACTTGGCACACTCAAATGTATTCCTCCTCTCTAAACTTAACTCTACGTAAGCTAAGGGTGTGTCGATGTTTAAAATCAGCCTCTCCAAAACTCCTCGCTACTTAATGGATCTCTTTAGTCCCGCTAGCACCCCGTGCAAGACAACAAGGAACAATCTGTACGTACCTAGGCCACGCCTCGACAAATGAGCCTATCTTACTCGGGAGCCATACTGTGAAACGCATTACCAGCAAATATTGCTCCTGCCCCATCCCTGCCTACATTCAGGACCCATCTAGCACAGCACCTAAATAAGGTATGAGCACCTAACGTCACGTTTTACAGTCACAAACTCTCAGTAAACTCTTGCCCTGAATATAAGCCCATTGTACCATTGCCTGTTTTCTTCATAACATCTGGACTCTTGATTTGCCTTTACAGTAAGTACAGTGGTGTCAGTTTGTGCATACGCCCGAGAGCGCATGAGTTTGTGCGTACGCGTATATTATCGGTTGAATGAGTGGATGTGTAACCTGATTTTTTTTAATTCTCTCATATCATTTAAGTTTGTTTGTTTCTAGTACTATGGATTTGATACATATGTACATTTATATGAATATGTATCTGTAGTCTTATATCCTGTTCATATATGTATCTTTCTGTACTGCTAGGCCATTAACCTGTGGGTGTACGTGCGAGAATGAGGTGTTGTGTGTGTGTGGCATGTGTGTGTTACCATTATATTTGTTGTAGTGTGAAGCAAGGACAAGATTGAAAATAGGTCTGTGACCTAATCTTTTATCCTTGTAAAATAAAGTTTCATTTCATGTCTCTGTGTGTGTGTGTGTGTACTAATGTACTTAAAAGTTGGTTTCAACCCATTTAAGTCGAAAGACGTACGTATTTCTCCAATTTTAGAGCTTTTCCCTAATACCTGTGTACCACTGGACACAGAGACAGAGGGGCACCAAAGAAGAGATACAAAGACTGTCTCAAGAAGTCACTTAGTGCCTGCCAAATCGACCACCGCCAGTGGTCTTCACTTGCTGCGGACCGCGACACCTGGCGCTCCACCATCTACAAGGCAGCCGTCTCCTTTGAGGACTCTCGCAGAGCTAGCCTTAAAGACAAGCGGCTCAGGAGAAAAAACAGAGATGCCACAACTCAGAACCCTGACCAGACCTCCCTCTGCAGCCACTGTGGTCGAACCTGCCTGTCCCAGATTGGACTCCGCAGTCACGAGCATGCCTGCAGACGCCATGGGCAACCCCTATAGAATCTTCGTTCGCGAAGTCAAGCCAAGAGAGAGAGTGTACCAGAAGATGGATCGACCACAATAAAAAAAAAACTGACAAACTTATTTCTGTTCAAATTTCTGGACTTGCTTTTTGATTTCGCCTCCATGCACATTGCGCATGTCATCCCTGTGCCGTCATGCTTTAGCCATGGAAATACACGCAGCCATGAACTCTGAAAACCGAGTCGCAGCGGCGGTGCCACACACGGCCCAGGGGTATCATTTCTGGTACTGTCCCTTGTACATGGAGATGGAGAAAGATGCAACTTTCTTCTAAGCGATTATCACGATCAAACGGTGCCGGATTGAAGAATCCAAAGTATTCCAGCTTCCTTTGCTTTTTCTCCGCCATTTACAACTTGTTCAAGATCGAAAGTGATACGCACGATGCGGTATCCCATAATAATTAGTATGAATGGTGATGTCATAGCAAGTAATGTGTTCAACAAGTAGTGCACACTTTGTAAAAACATACTGACACCACACACAAACTAACAGTTTGCCCATCTAGTTGCATTCACACGGACCCCGGAGTCGTGATTTTGAACACAGCCGCGACCAAGCGAGTGGCTAAACGAACCAACTCATCATTAAAAATTAAATAGAATGACTGTCTCCTACTTCTGTTAGGTTACGCACGGTGGTGCAAAGGATGATGCGTCTTGGACGCAGATGCACTGAATTTTAGTGCGTCGAACTACCCTTTAGTTAAATTTTAAGTACGTGATTTTGAGTTTTAATGCGTCATAGACGCACTAAAACGGAAGCCCTGTTACACGATAATTATGTATAGTATGGTAAAATATATTGATAATTACATTGACAGTGTAGGTTTCGTTATCTTGCAATATGAAAAAATGGTAGATTTCAAGTACCACCTGTCGGTGAATACTGATTAGAACTTTCCCCCTCATGTAGCAGAGCTATGCATGTACTGGCATTGTGGTAACTTCAGTTGTTTTTTTTTTCTTTTCTCCAGAACAGTGACTCTAGCAAATCGACAGTTGGCGAGCAGCCCCAGTCTACAGGTCCATCAGATTGCCTGGCACCCTGGCAGCCCCACAGACACTCATCTGGCTATCTTGACATCCGACAATGTCTTCAGGTGTCTGTTGTACCCCTCCCCTCCCCCCAAGAAAGAAATAAACCAGGAGATGGATCAACCATGTACTTTTACTTGTAGGGCTCACACCTAACAATGATTCAGGCAACTTTTGGAGCCATCTATACCAAGGGAAGTGTCAGATCTGCATGTCGCTTAGGAATTCACCAAGCAAATTTGGCACTGCCTTTTGTGGCTGACTCATGTCCTTACCGTCGGCTGGCATACTAGCGTGTTGTTTTAATCTTTGCCACCAGGGCAAAAGCATAGCACCACCTGCGCCGCAGCTGTAGTGGAAGGTTCACCTTTGGGACCCACCCCTGTAAGGGTGAATGTGTTAATATCTATACTGACAAACAAAAGAAATGCGATATTTTGGGGTGATTCCAAAAATGTTGCATTTCTTTTGCTGATCAGTATGTAACTGTCACAAAGAGTACCAATGGCTGTATTCTTTCTTTACCTCAGCATGCCTTTACACTATCAAAAGTGCTTAGGACAGTTGAGTGCCTTGCCTGCCACCACCATTCAGCTGTCAACACTGGCCATTGCTGAGACCATTAGTGATACAGATTCATTGTTGACGTTTGATCAAAGACTGCATGCTGGTTCAGTGACCTAACACGTACACTCTTTCATTCTTTGGAGTGGAATATGGACCTCTCACTCATTTTTAAGTCCCTTCTATTTATAGAAGGGACTTTTTAGGACAGGGCAAATTTAATAGCATGTCCTTGATGTCAAAGGCAGGCAGGCTAAACCTCTAACAATTGAAGTAACAAGATAAAAATTACGTAATGTCTAGTTATGCTAACCTCGCTGCTGAATGCACATTTGGCGCGAAGCGCCGTATGTTCGTATGTATGTATGTGTGTGTGTATGTATGTAAACAAGAGAATCTCCGATATTTCCGTACACACAAGCTTGAAACTTGGCGAAATCCTTTCTTAAGTGGGTGTCTAAGAGAGCCTCCGAGTATATTGTAATTGAATGTCTCATTGAAGACATTAACAACCGTTTATAGGAAGTCAGTTGACCCAGATTAGAGTCCGTAATTTTTGTCATATTTACTTGAACTTTTCCATATAGCTAGTTTATAGAAAGACATTGTATGAGTTCGTTAGCCAGCTTTGTATCCTTTAAACGTCTTTAGTAAAAATTAATTCTTTTCAGAAAATAATTAAAACAGTTAAAAAAACTTGACATCTAGAGAAAGTCAGACAGTGTCGGTGATGGAAAAGAAGCAACTCTGTCACCACGCAGACATATGACGTAATTCTCTCACTCGCTCGCTCTTTCTCACACATATGCATGCATCTCCAAGAGGCATAGATTCTCATGTGCCCAGAGGGCGCATGAACATCTATGCCTCTTGAGGATGTTTGAAGCACGTGCATGCACTCATGCACACGCATACACACAAATCGACGCACTTTCAGAAGAGCATGCAGGTGTACTTAGTTTAGCACGTAGCTAGGTAAAGTCAACCTGATTTCACACAAATTATACCAACACTGAAATTGTACCATGAAATTCTAGTTTTGTCACCAATTTCGCAAGTCTTGAATTGAAAGCGAAACAAAAAAACAAACAAATGTCATGACAAATGATGTTTGACAAACCAATGACGTGTATGCACTGCGCACACCCCTCATAAAGTTCACTATGATGCATTGGCACATGTGCAAGGCTTTTTCCAAAGGAGATATTTCAACATTAGAATCAAGTCAAAGACAAAAGGTAGAGACCCTTGACAGCGCAGACATCTCTCATATAGAAGGGACTTTGTGGGTTATGGGTCATCTTGTTTATTGTGTCCTGCGGGACCCCATGAACATAACATTAGTGCACCCAGCTGCTTATAGTGCATGAGGGATGCACATGTGCTTTAACCCATTACATCCTGAGGTTTCAAATTTGCCTCACATCCTGTAAAGGCTACAACACAGATTAGGATATAGATCAACCATTTTAGTTCAAGGGTGGTGCCAGAATAGCTTGAACTAAAATGGTTGATCTATCTCCTAATCTGGTGCCAAACTATTCTGGTACTACCTTTGAACTTTCATTTCCAAATTTACTTCATGCAAAAGTGTTTTAGGATGAAAAGGGTTAAATTAAGGGGAGCCTTGGTTTTTATGTCTTTTTGTTTTGTCTAGATTGATTGAATTTTAACTTTTATTTTCTTATTTGCAGTGTATACAGCCTAATGGAACCGGAGAGACCAGTATCCAGCACCAGCGTTCAGCCCGGCGAAGTGAGCAGTGTTCAGTCCTCACCGACCAAGCTCAACATTAGTGCCATGCTGGGAGAGACAGCAGTGGCGTTCGACTTTGGGCCTCCACAGGAGCTGCAGGAGAAGAAACAGCCATTCCTCCCACCACAGGGGAATGATGCACTGACGGTGTGGCCCGTCTACTTTGTCAAAGGCAACGGGGACATCCTTGTTACCTACTCTGATGTAGTCTCCAACAGGTACATTTATTGGTTTCAGAAAAAGGACAGTGTGTTCACTGTAAACATGTGCTAATAGGCAATTTCCGGAAATGAGAAGAAGGTCAGAATTGCACATGTTTTGCAGAAAACGGTGGGTTAAAAGCCCAGACGAACGCGCGATATTGCGTGTTTGACCGGGCTTTTAATCCACCGTTTTCAGCAACATATGTGCAATTCTGACCTTCTTCTCATTTCTGGAAATTGCCTATTAGCACATGTTTACAGTAAACACACTGTCTTTTTTCTGATTAACGTGATATTGCATGTTTGTACGGGTTTTTCATCCACCGTTTTCGTCGAAACACATACAATTTCGACTTCTGATTTCCAAACGTCTATTGCCTAAAATCTTTCATTCCTGGGTACTAACCCGGGCATGAGATTTCTGAGGCAGTTGGCAGAAATCGCTCATTTTGAAGGTGCTGGAGGTTAGATTGTTTAAACATCACAGGTGCGAGTTGATAATCTTTCATTCTAGCAAAAGGCATGCATTTTCGTGAGCCCTTGCAGTTGCTGGGGCTCCAGAGAATGTATGTCTCTTGCAGATGGAGATTGTCGTACATGTTTTAATTTCCAGCCTTTTGCAGAATTTCAGGATCTCATAACTGAAAAGTGTTAATGCTGTTTTTGAGTTGTCGACAGCCTACAGTATCACATGTTTAGAAGTCATGCAATGATAATCATTACTGACACCATTTTGCCAATCTTAACCCATTTATCCCTGACACCCTACAACATGAGATGGGTCATGATAATTCGGGGGTAGTGCCAGATGAGCTTGGCGCTACTATGGCACCAAGCTAATCTGGCACAATCCGTGAATTATCTTGGTCGATCCACCCCTTGCTACCAGCACAGTCATTTGGAGGTGACACCTCCAAAATTTGTGAAATGTGGCTGTGGGGTTAATTGGGTTAACCTGCAAGAATTGCCTTGACCAAAATTGCTACCGACACCCAGAGGGTTAGTGTGTATGAAGCTTGACTTCTTTTTTTTTTTAAAAGAATTTTTACTGGTGGTGTATCATAATGCTGAGTACAGTTATTGGATGGATGTTGTCATTTGTGTAGAGGCCTCTGTCTATACTGCATGAGTGTACTACATGAGTATCCATGGCTGAAAGTTGGCTCACCTCTGGTGAGCCAACTTTCAGCGATGGGTACTCATGTAGATGGAAAGCCATACATTTGAAATCAGGCATACAGAATTTATTTTAATTTTCAAGATCAACACCATTCTGATGATGATAGCAAAATTCATGTCTAGATTTAAAAACAAAAAAATATGGACTGCAGGAAAAGGTACAAAATACATACATGTACAGGTCAGACTCAATATTATGTGCACAAGTATTATAAGTCTATTGCATAGTCAGACATAATGCAGGCAGCCCTCTGGCTCCCAGGCGAATACTAAAGATACTTGGGCTGACCTGCGCACAGCCATGTACTGGTTATTGAACTGCTAGCCTTGGCTGTTTTGTAACTTTTTCACTTCCATAGTCAACTTCAGTCGACTTACTCGTAGCCACAGATGACTTAACTCATTCGCAGCCAGCCGCATCCAGTTGCGTGGCTTTTGCCATGCATCCAGATGCAGCTGGTCGTGAATGAGTTATGTTACACAGAGTGGTCATGTCAAAAGGACCATATTTCTGACAGTACAGTGTTTCTGCTAGTATAAATGACTGACAGCAGAGACATGCAACATCCTACCCTTCAGCTCTTGACCCATCTTTGCATGGTATAGCTGTGGGGGGAGGGGGGCCTTTACAGTGAAAATCTAGCGTACATTTCGAAAATGTGCTTTCTCTGCACTAGAGGTTTTGGCTTTATTTTCAACGATGAAATAAAGGTAGGGCCTGAAAATGATTCTGATGAAGAGCTTGATGATTCTGCTGATGAAGAGGTCATCAGAGCCAAAAAATTCCAGCAAGTCTTCAAACAGATTTGGGAAAGTGTGTTTTGCCTTTTTACTGACCATGTGTGTGTCATGTGCACTCCACATGTATTGTAAACATTGTTAAAGGTTGTCTGTGTAATCATAGTTACAATTATAGATACACACAACATTTGAAGTAAATATCTGAATACTTTCTGAGGTACAAGCAGTTAAACAGACCCAGCAGCTCAAACATCCAAGAAAAAAAAATAACTGTCAACCGCTGTTACTATATAAATTTGGCTGTTAACCCTTATAATTCAGAATACACCAGTGTGTGAAATAAGTTTGACTAAAATAGTTAAAGGGTAATGCCAGAATAGCTTGGTATTCTGGCACTACCCTTGAACTAAAGCCATTGGTCTATATCATTATCTGTAAGTACTATAATGTAGCTTGCATATGGCAGTGTACAAATTTGAAGCTTTTAGCCTCAGTATGGTATGGGTTAACAGAAACATGAATGATGTAGTCTGAACTGATGGCTCATGGTATGATGATTACACCGACAGATAGCTGGACTCTGGCATGCCTCTTGGTATTGTCACATATTTGCAAAATCTGATGCATGCATAGATGTACACTTCATTGATTTTTCGTGCTGTTATTTTTGCAGACCTCTCCAGCTGCCCACTCAAGGCCCACTGGTGATGTGCCCGCCAGCTGAGGACAATTATGGAGTGGATGCTTGCTCCATCCTCTGTCTGGAGTCATCTCCACCAGTCATCATAATGGCAACATGTGATGGCCAACTCCACCATTGCCTTCTTCTTCCTAGTTCAGACACAGACGGCAGGCCGAAGGTCAGTCCTCATTGCACACTCTACGCAGCAATTTTCATCCCCTACCTTCACTCTCTGCCTCAGTTGGCTGTTCTGCACAGAGTAGTACATCTCTGTTTCTTCAGTAAATGGTTGAAACACTGAGCAGAGTTGCAGTTCACAGTCGCTGATTCAGAAAGCTGTATGGCCCTAATTTGCATCTAAAACCTAGGCATCAAGAAGTGCGCAAGTGTTTTGTTATCAGCTGGAAACGATGCCATGGTCAGTTAGGCCTTTTCACTGAAAATCCGAATCACTACCTCTAGTGAGGACAATATCCACCGTTGACAAGAAGTTGTTCTTTCATAATGTTCACCTAATTAGTTGCTTCAGTATCACCACCAAAGCAACGTGTAAATAGCATTGACATTGAATATGAGGATATAAAGCATAAATGCATTAACCCTTTTAGCCCCAAGGTCCCATTTCTCAAATTTTGGAGGTGTTGCCTAACGACTGTGTACCAGTTACAGGAAATGGATTGGCCATGATAATTCAAGGGTTGTGCCAGATAAGCTTGGCATCTGAAGGCGCCAAGCTAATCTGGCACTACCCTTGAATTATCATGGTCAGCCCATCTTCTGCTGTAGGGATCCAGGGCTAAAAGGGTTAACATTATGCAAGAATCAAAATTGATGCAAAGCAGCAATGGCTGGCTCACAGTGACTGAGACGAAGGCACAAAGGATGGCGTAGTAACTAAAGTGTGGTGTTACTTGATCGGTGCAGCATGGCCAATGTTATACTTTGTAGTAAAATGAATATACCCAAACTTGCCTACCTTCCCACTTTCCCATCCATGCCTTGTTTATAATGATCATGATGATTTTCACGATGAGGACTTTTTATGATAACATTTTTATGTTATCAGTAATACTGACGTGTTTGGGATCCATAACAACCCTTAGGTTATTGGTATCGAGGGCATTCAATGGTTTCACCGAAGACACAATTTCCGGCCATTTGCAATGAAGAGGATAACACATTTTACCCCAGGACCAAAATCCCCAAGTTGCTCTCTGAAGGACTATTACAATTTTAGAGACAGAACAAGCATGATAGTTCAAGGGTGGTGCCAGAATAACTTGGCGCCTGTGGGCGCCAAGCTATTCTGGCACCACCCTTGAACTATCATGTTTGATACATCTTTTGCTGTGGTGTGTCGGGGCTGAATGAGTTAACACATTCAAGATATACTGCACACTGACATGTGGCTCTTTGCGTTGGGACCATATGGCGTTGAGGCGCGTCCCCTGGGTGGTGGATAGGGGGTCCCTCGCAAGAGGGGTGCACCGAATGAAATAAGGTGCCGTGAACCAACATGGTCTAAGGGAAGGTGACCCCAACAGAAAACCCCTGGTCCTCCTAGTAAGGGGGTTGGGCGTGGGGGTAGCTTCCCCACCCTGCAAATAAGGAAATAGCTACAAAAACGCCGACGAAAAGACAAACAGCAATTCCTTTCCTGAAGGAGGAAGGTTCTTCTACCAGAAGATTTATGACGTCCTGTGGTGAAAGCCGGAAGTCTTCGGAAGCCACAGGACTGAGCCGCCTCTCTCTATCCAGGGACACAACCATGGGCACATGGAATGTCAAGACCATGTTCCAGAGCGGGAAGTCCGCCCAGATAGCAGCGGAAATGCAAAAGTACAACCTTTCCCTGCTAGGTATCAGTGAAGCCAGATGGACGCAGTCTGGCCAGAAAAGGCTGTTAAGTGGGGAGATGATTCTGTATTCAGGTCATGAAGAGGAGAATGCCCCCCATACAGAAGGAGTAGCATTCATGCTGTCACCAGTGGCACAGAGAGCACTGATGGGCTGGGAACCTCATGGGCCAAGAATTATCACAGCAGCCTTTAGAACCAAGAAAAGATCAAGCTGAACGTCATCCAGTGTTATGCGCCCACTAATGACAGTGATGAGGAAGGAAAACAAGAGTTCTATGACCGACTCCAGAGTGCTGTGGACAAATGTGCAGAGCGAGACATCACCATCGTCATGGGCGATTTTAATGCCAAAATAGGTGAGGACAACACCGGATACGAAGAGGTGATGGGGAGACAGAGGCTAGCGGAGATGAGTGAGAACGGGGAGAGGTTTGTAGACTTTTGTGCTCTAAACAGACTTGTCATTGGAGGCAGCATCTTCCCACACAGAAGAATACACAAAGCAACTTGGGTCTCACCTGACCATACTACAGAGAACCAAATAGACCATATCTGCATTAGCAAGAAATTTAGAAGATCCCTTCAAGATGTTCGAGTGAGGAGGGGAGCAGATGTCGCCTCAGACCACCATCTGCTCACCTTAAGAATAAAGCTTAAGTTAAAGAAAAGCCGCACAGAGACAACAAGAAGACAGCGCTATAATGTAGGCCTCCTGAGAGAGAATGAAGTGAGAGAAGAGTTCAAACTGGTGCTGTCCAACCGGTTTCAAGCACTACAGGAGCTAGTAAATGAAGAGGAGGCGGTCACCACAGAGCAGCAGTGGAAGGCAGTTAGAGAGGCGCTGAACTCAACCTGCAAAGACACTGTAGGGAAACACCATCACAAGGACTGGCTGTCGACACAGACCTTGAAGAAGATAGAAGTGAGGAAGCAGAAGAAAGCAGTTGTCAACAACAGTCGCACGAGAGCAGCCAAAGCAAGGGCACAGGAGGAATACTCGGAAGCCAACCGCGAGGTGAAGAGGAGTATCAGGGCAGACAAGAGGCCTGGCAGCAGAGGCAGAAAAGGTAGCAGGCAGCGGCAACATGAAACAGCTCTACGACATTACCAGAAGATTGTCGGGCAAGTATGGCCATACAGAAAGACCAGTAAAAGACAAAGAAGGCAAGCCTATTGCAGACAGAGCAGAGCAACTCAACAGATGGGCCGAGTATTTTGAAGAGTTACTGAACAGACCCAGCCCACCCAACCCCCCCAGACATCCAGCCAGCTGAGACCGACCTACCCATCAGCTGTGACAGACCCAGCCGGGAAGAGATCAGAAGAGCTGTGGCATTTTTGAAGAACGGCAAAGCAGCAGGGCCAGATGACATCCCAGCGGAAAGCAGACCTAGAGACAACAGTAGAGATGCTGTACCCACTGTTTGGAAAGATCTGGGAAGAGGAGGTGATGCCGGCTGACTGGAAGGAAGGGTAGCTAATCAAGCTTCCCAAGAAAGGCGACCTCAGCAAGTGTTCCAACTACAGAGGAATCACCTTGCTGTCAGTACCAGGAAAGGTCTTCCTTCAACAGGATCATCCTGGAGAGAATGAAGAGCTCCGTTGACCCCCAGCTGAGAGACCAGCAAGCAGGATTCAGGAAAAACCGATCATGTACAGACCAGATCGCCACTCTTCGCATCATCGTGGAACAGTCTCTGGAATGGAGCTCCCCGCTGTACGTCAACTTTGTAGATTACGAGAAAGCATTTGACAGTGTGGACCGAGAGACTCTGTGGAAACTCCTACGACACTACGGTGTACCCACAAAGCTCGTCCGCCTGATCAAGAGCAGCTACGATGGCATGGCATTTAGCATGATCCACGAAGGGCAGTTCACCAGGGAGCTCCAGGTCAGAACCGGTGTCAGGCAGGGGTGTTTGCTGTCTCCGTTCCTCTTCCTACTGGCCATAGACTGGGTCATGAAGAGGACCACAGAGCACAGACGAAGTGGAATACAGTGGACACTGTGGACACAGCTTGACGACCTCGATTTTGCAGACGACTTGACTTTACTGTTCCACACTCATCAACAAATGCAGGACAAGACCACGAGGCTTGCTGACATCTCATCCCAAGTGGGCCTCACCAGCCACACACAGAAAACAAAGACAATGAGGCTAAACGCAACCAGGGAAGAACCAGTCTTGCTTGCTGGCACCCCGTTGGAGGAGGTGGAGTCCTTCACCTATCTCGGGAGCATCATAGACATAAAAGGCGGCACTGATGCAGATGTCAGAGCACGAATCGGTAAAGCCAGAGCAGCCTTTCTCCAGTTGAAAAAAGTGTGGAGTTCCAGAGAGCTGTCACAACACACCAAAGTCCGGATTTTCAACTCCAACCTAAAAGCAGTTCTCCTATATGGTGCAGAGACTTGGAGATTGACAAAAACCACAGTCAACAGAGTACAGATCTTCATAAACAGTTGCCTTAGAAGAATTTTGAAAATCCACTGGCCAGAGAAGATCAGCAACGTCAGACTCTGGGAGAGAACAGAGCAGATAACAGCAGAGAATGAAATTGGGTGAAGAAGATGGGGATGGATTGGTCACAGTCTGAGAAAGTCAGCTTCCAGCATCACTAGGCAGGCATTGTCATGGAACCCCCAGGGAAAGAGGAAAAGAGGCAGGCCGAGAAACACCTGGCGTCGAGACCTCCAAGCAGACATCAAGAGACTGGGAACCACCTGGAGTAAAATCGAAGGAGAAGCACAGGACAGGAGTCGCTGGAGATCTCTCGTCGACGGCCTATACCCGGGTAGGGGTGACAGGCGTAAGTAAATAAGACACGTGGCTTGTTTGCCATGAATCTGTGCATGGCATGTCTCGAATGAGTTACATCCACAAGCACTGTAAACAGTAAAGTTTCATCTCAACATTTCATTGCAGGAGCTGGCCCCCGTGCCTGGCCTGCCTCGATACCAGCACCCAGTTCAACCCATGCTGTATGTGCTGGAGAGTGTGGAGCTGGAGTTGTCTCTATTTGACACAGCTGGCCTTGACCCTGGGTCACATGACATCTCCCAGGACCCTTTCACATGTCCCATCAAGTTAATCAAAGGTTAGATATTAATTTTTTGTTTTGGCCCCCTTGTGCATGCATCCAGTGATACTCTGTACTCAGTACCGATAGCTAGCATGCAGAAGGTGGTTAATGGGTATGGTTTTATTTAACCCATATCATACTGAGGCTAAAAGCTTAAAATTTGTTCACTGCCATATGCAAGCTACATTATAGTACTTACAAAAAAGGATATAGACCAAGCTATTCTGGCACTACCCTTGAACTATTTTAGTCAAACTTATTTCACACACTGGTGTATTCCGAATAATAAGGGTTAAATGTACATTTTTTTTTTTTTAAATCTAGCAACTGTTTGCTGTTAAATATAAACATCTTTATTATTATTAGTACAGCTCTGACAATATATCGCGGTTGCTGGGGTCCATAAAACAGGACCACGATATATCCTCCGCCATGTACTGAGTTTGGCTTGGGGGGGGGGGGGGGGGGGGGGGGGGGGGAGGGGGTGTTGGGGAAGGGGGGGGGGGGGGGGGTTCTCGGAATGGAGGAACAAAATGGAACCGCTACTAACCTATGCGGTGTGGCGGTTATGAGCCTATCTAGTCTACCATGGAGAGGGGCTGACTGAAAGACTTCAAACTGGCCCAATCTAATTAATGGTCCTTTCACTTCCGAGGTCAGACACATTCACAACATTTTTCAAAACACTGCATGCTCATTCCAGCACATACATTGATCATGACGGCTCAAGGGTAGCAGTGACTGATTAGCATGGCAACTATTCAAGCTCAAAGCAAATGGGTCACTTAACATGAGCCAACGTAAACGATCCTTTTGACTGCAATTGGCACTAGATGTGAAAGCTGTCGCCTGAGGCATTCGCCACACACCAGCGGTATGCATGCTATTGTCTTCTTGTTCTTATTATTGTCTTCTTGATATCGAGATCTTCATATGGCACTGCAGGCGTTTAAGTTATGAGTCTTCACAACTAGTAAATCTACATTTGAAGGGGATGATTAGGTGTTCAGGGATACACTGAGCAGTCCTGGGAACTGATGTCTATAGATTCTGACACCGGCACATCGCCTAATTGTTTAGCTATGAGGTGTTGCACCCCTATTGCCAATTGTTTAGCTGTGAGGTGTCACACACCTATTGCCACTTGTTTAGCTGTGAGGTGTCACACACCTATTGCCAATTGTTTAGCTGTGAGGTGTCACACACCTATTGCCAACATCTCGCTTGACTGGCCATCGCTTGACAGATGCAGCCAGTGAGTGTCTGGCGCGAACCTGCATGTCAACAGTGAACATCTTCCACAAGACAAGCCTAGACTTTCAGAATTCATTGCACTGTCACAGGGCCCTTTGTGCATGTGTGTTCTTCATCTGGAGGAGGTCCTTGAGGATATCAATCTAGTCTCACCCACCACCAAGCATCTTAACCACTGAAGTGGAATGTGACAACAGACTTTCAATTCATGTCGGTTCTGCCATTATTATAATAATAATAATAAAGAGGATTTATAAGGCGCCTATACATGGTAAGATGCTCTAGGTGCCGTACATATGAACAAGAAAAATATTACACAAAAAGTGGCTAAACCAAACCCACATGTACAATTGCACAAAAGAACAGAAAATGACTAAATACATGAACACTGATAATCAAGATGGGAAAAAAAAAGATGTCTTTTAAGACTGTGTTTAAAACTGGCACTGGAATCACAGTGTCTCAAGGATTTAGGAAGATCATTCCAGACTGATGGACCCTGGTGAGAAAAAGATCTCTGCCCAAATCCTTTAGTCCTTACTGTAGGAATCCGAAGCATTTTATTGTCAGATGAACTGCGCAACTGCCTGGAAGGGATATAACAGTGAAGAAGCTCTGAGAGATAAGTGGGGCCTGTGCCAGAAAGAGAAACATGGACAAGACTTTGTGTTTAACTCTCTCCTTCACTGGCAACCAGTGGAGAGCATGCAGGATGGGGGAGACATGGTTTGACATTTTCACTTTCATGACCAGAAAAGCAGCTGAAGTTTGGACTCTCCGGAGCCGATAAAATAGATACTGAAGGCATCCAGATAAGAGTGAGTTGGCATAGTCAATGCGAGACACAACAAATGAACAAACCAGCGTTTTTGTAGCCTCGGAGGTAAAAAACTGTCTAATAGAGCTAATACGACGCATCTCTAAATAGGCTGCCCTGCAAATGTTTATCACCTGTTTATCTGTGGACAAGTCATGCTCAATTGCAACACCCAGGTTCTTCACTGACTGAGAGAAGCTGATGGTGGTGTTCTCAATCATGATATGCAGAGGCAAAGCATTAGAAGAAGACATTCTGGGTGATGCAATGAGCATGGCTTCCATTTTTCCTTCGTTCAGTTTGAGCTTGTTTTCTGACATCCATAAACCTCACATCAAGAATGCAATGTGTCGCGGTCTGGATGATCTCATTGACCTGACTCACACTACCTGACTTATATAGCTATGTATCATCACTGTAAGCGTGACGTGAAACAGTGTCCAGCAGTAATACTAGACAACGGTTGTACATACAGTAGGAAGAGCACTGGGCCTAATACTGAGCCTTGTGGACACAGTCTGTGATCGCTCAGTAATGTAAGAGTGGAACCAAGACAGGACAGTGCCATCAATGCCAAAAACAAGCTGGAGACAATTAATTAGAGTAGTGTGGTCAATTGTGTCAAATGCGCTAGAAAGATCTAGTAAAGCGAGTAGATACCTTACCATCATCCAGAGCAAGTTACATGTCATTCATGATTCTGAGAAGTGCTGTTTCAGTGCTGTGGCAACATCTGTACTTACTTACTTACGCCTGTCACCCCTACCCGGGTATAGGCCGTCGACGAGAGACCTCCAGCAACTCCTGTCCTGTGCTTCTCCTTCGATTCTACTCCAGGTGGTTCCCAGTCTCTTGATGTCTGCTTGGAGGTCTCGACGCCAGGAGTTTCTCGGCCTACCTCTTTTCCTCTTTCCCTGGGGGTTCCATGACAATGCCTGCCTGGTGATACTGGACAACATCTGTAGGCTGACTGAAATGGATCCATAAGATTATACTACTTAGAGCCCTAATCATTTACATGTGTGGTCTTAATCTGGAGGAGGTAATTCAGAGTTTAGTGTGTAGTGAGGCAAGACCCCTCCCGCGATATATCCAAGATCGTGATATAACGATTCGGAATATGTCGAGTCAGAGCTGTATTAACATTTAAAGGCCCACTGCCTCTGTAACTGTTCATAGATACACTTCTGTAACAGATGGTTACAAAACGCTACACACAGGTCTAGTTATAGTTCATTTAGACACAGGACAATCCAGTTGAGCACACACCGTCTGTATCTCAAGTAACCTGACAATGACTCCACTCTGTTCTAGAAATAAAATGCTATTGGTACAAGAAACAGCTAAATATAGATTGACACGCTAATGGCTGCGCAGAATAAATAAGTGCGATTACGCGTGTGCTTTTGCTGCGTGTCCAGACTGCTGTTAGAGTTCTTTAGGTGTGTCGACAAGGCATAACAAACATAAATGGTGCTGAAATGTGTCTTCAGATTTATATATAATGTTACTTTAAGTTTCCTTCTCCAAGCAATGCTTTGAGTGCTATAATTTTCCTAAGAAAATGGGATCTGAGTGTTTGTCCTTCCTTAACTAAGACCTGGAAGTTTGTGCCTGTCTTTTCACAAGCCATGTGAGTAGGTAAGTTGGAGTAGCCATATCATTGCTGCCTTTTCTCTAATTGTAGAACTCTGCTGTGTAGCAAAGAAGGCAAATAGCAGAAAAGTCTTTCATTTTGTGACACTCTAACTTCATAATAAAACAAAAGTTAATGTAGTCCTTTTTGCAGAATTATTATAAGACATACATGCAGTGGTAAAGCATCTGCCACTAATGTGAAAGCTGCGAGGTTTGATAACCGGTTCCGGCATCAGACTTTTGTCCTCTAGTAAGTGTCACTGTTAATTTGAGCGGACCGTCGGGGGTTTCTTTCTCCAAGTACTCCGGCTCCTCCTCCCCCTTCACTTTGGTACCGATTTCAGGCCACTTTATAAATTTCAAATACAAGCAATCAAAATTTCCGAAACCTCAGTAGCTGAGCTGACCCTTTGTTTACATCACATGAATTTCCTGTGTTTGTCTTGTACTGTGTTTGTCTTCATAGTGTTGGGTTCAGTTCACGGCACTTGGAGCCGATTCATAGAATTGGATAAAGCACTTATATAATGACCGGTATTATTTTAAAAATTGTAACTCATGTGTGCGGAAGGTCGCTTTTTAACCCATTACATCCTGAGGCTGATTTTGTAAAATTTGCTTATTGTCCTATGAAGTCTACATTACAGATTAGGAGATAGATCAACTGTTTTAGTTCAAGGGTGGTGCCAGAATAGCTTGGCACCTGAGGCGCCAAGCTATTCTGGCACCACCCTTGAACTATCAGTCAAATTTATTTCAAGCAATGGGTGTATCAGAATAATAAGGGTTAAAAATGCCGTCCGTTGTAAGATAGAAACACAGGGCAGCAAAGCGCATTATTTTGTTTGCGTGTGTCGCAGAGGGGTGGTGCGTGTGGTGGAGGGGTAGAAATATCATTGCATTTTCCCTCCGTGAATTTGTTCAACCTTCTGTAGGAGGAACAAACATCAATGGACAAAACGTCAATAAAAAAGCAGACTTTCTCACATTATCTCAATCAATGGGAATTGCGCAAGTTGAGGCAAAAGTGTGGAAATTTCACAGTTTCTGATTGGAGGTGAAACAAATGTGGGATAGCGGTATGTGGGACAACGATGTGTTTATGAATAAGTTGTGCAGTTGCTGCATTGATCATTCAAAAAATGATATTGATCCCGCTTATGTGCCTCTTAGGATGGGTGTGGCCCACTAATTAATCAGTATTGTCACTTGCCTGGGATCTGTGCTTAACTCATAGTAACACACTTAATTTAAGGAATGGTTGGAGGTGATATTGGTTGGCAGGAGGCATAGGCAACTGCAGGGGCTCATGTGAATCCATGCCTCTTGTAGACACAACGGGCAAGGATGAGTGATTGCACAGTTGTCTCTTTCTGCAATCACTTATTACCTCCCCATCCCCTCTTCCCTCCCCCTCCCCACCCCCCCAAAAAAAAAAAAAATAATAATAATAATAATAAAATAAATAAATAAAATAAAATCAACAAACAAACAATACAACAACAAACTAACACAAAAAAAGCAACATGTGCACACACATGCACCTCAGCAAATTAAGTGAACGTAATATAGTGGGGGGGGGGGGGGGGGGGGGGGGGGGGGGATGTGATGAGCAGTTTATCCCATTTTACGTAACTGCATTATGTGTTAGTACTGCACTCAGAATTGTAAGATGTGTTCTTATAATACTATGAAATTTCTTCAATCATTTTAGTATTAGTGCCCAAGGGGTGGTTTTTTAAGTGTTAGAAAGTGTTTAAGTATTAAAATTGGATGTGGCTCAAAGTTCACTATTAGGTGAATGGAAACCATGTGATTAGGTCATTTGTGGTTTGGTTTGTTTTTTTCCTGTTTTGTTTTTCCCTGTGCGCCTCCACATTCCCCCTGACCTTTCCAAAATTTCTCTGATTCTTTACAATTGCAGGTTTGCTTACATTGTCATTACACGTAATCACATCGCTGTTTATATAAGGCTGAGTGCAGATGCACATTCTCAAAACGTTCAGTGGCATTTGAATGAGAACCATTTGATTTAGTTCATTTGATGTTTGTTTCATTTTTTTTTCCCCTCATCATTTTTTTATTCTTTACAACCGAAGGTTTATTTCTATTGTAACTGCACACAACCCGTATCATACTGAGGCTAAAAGCTTCAAATTTGTACACTGCCCTATGCAAGTTACATTATAGTACTTCCCTCTTGGCTTGACTTCGCGAACGAAGATTTTATAAGGGTTGCACACGACGTCTACAGGCCTCCTCGTGGCTGTGGAGGCCAATCCGGGACAGGCAGGTTCGACCGCAGTGGCTGCAGGGGGAGGTCTGGCCAGGGTTCTGAGTTGCGGCATCTCTGTTTTTTTCTCCTGAGCCACTTGTCCTTAAGGCTAGCTCTATAGTACTTGCTCATTATAGTACTTACAGATAAGGATATAGACCAATGGCTTTAGTTCAAGGGTGGTGCCAGAATTGCTCGGCGCCTAGAGGTGCCAAGCTATTCTGGCACTACCCTTGAACTATTTTAGTCAAATTATTTAATTATTTCACACACTGGCGTATTCTGAATGATAAGGCTTAATCACATCACTGGTGATAAAGGCGGGTGCACAGATGCACATTCGCTCAGAGTGTTGTAGTATGTGAGTGGAAATCAATTGAATTTAGTTCATCTGGTTTTGTTTTGGGGTTGTTTTGGTTGCTGGTCTCCCCCCCCCCCCCCTCCCCTCCACAACCATCACCATTTATTTGACTCTTGCCAATCACAGGTTTGTTTCCATTGTCATTTCACATAATCACATCGCTGGTGATATAAGGCTGAAAGCACAGACGCGCGTCCCGATTGATTTTCCCGATCCTCTTCAAGACGAAAGTAAGAATGGCGATATTGACAGGCCTTATTGACAAGCCATATCAGCCCGACATCAGGACACCCATTTACAGTCAGTCGCTTAACCCGGAATACACCCTCAATGTGAGGATCAGTCGGAAATGAACTGGGTCATCAAGAGGCATAGATTCTCACGAGCCCCTGCAGTCGCAAGCGCTTATGAGAACCCATGTTTCAGGTGGCTGGGCTTGACTTACTGACTGTGTAAGCCAAGTTGCTAGGTATTGATTGAAGGAAGTAGACAGATTGAAAATTGTGGCCAGCCGCAGACTTAAGTCTGGGTGGTGTCCTGAGGATGGATATAGGGAGAGATGCCTGCAAGAGGCATAGATTCTCATGAGCCCCTGCATTCGCAGGGGCTTATGAGAACCTGTGCCTCTTTCAAGAGTATGTTCGGTAGAAGGGACTGCAATATCAAAATCAGTGGCGTTGTTTTAGTCGTGAGAAGATCTATGAATTCAGTGTTTTGAAAGCATTTGTCGACTTTCAACGTGGAATGCTTCAAAAGAGATCAAAGCGAATAGCTTAGAAGGGGAGGAAGGAAAGAGAGATGTAAGATGTTTCTGCTGACTGTCTTCGGTGACAGCTTTTCACAAGAGACGCATATGGAAACTCTTCATAGAGACATGAATAAGGGTTATGGCTGCCAGTAGTGGGTGATTAACCCATATCGTACTGAGGCTAAAAGCTTCAAATTTGTACACTGCAATATGCAAGCTACTTACAGATAAGGATATAAACCAATGGCTTTAGTTCAAGGGGCCCAGAGGCGCCAAGCTATTTTGGCACTACCCTTAATCTATTTTAGTCTAACTTATTTCACACACACCCCACCCGGGTCTGCCCTGGGGGACTTGGGTGGGGTTAGGTATTTTTTAGTTCCCAGGGTCACCCTGGTCAGCCCCACAGGGTGGGGTTTTCTCTCTATTCTGGGGCATGTGTTTCTGTCTACCCGAGGTCCATTCACCTGTATTTGCCTTTTTTAAACTCTCCCTACTGTCTGCACTGCCTGTAGCTCTTGATATTGGATGTGTGTTGCTAAATGGTCTTAGCTTTATTTAGGCCCCATGTGTTAAGTTTATTTAATGTGTTTGACCGGCTGGCGACATACATTCAATGTTCTGTTTAGTTGGTTGTTTTTTTTCACAAGCAGTGCAGGCACGTCCTGAGAAAGCCTTGTTGCTGTCGGGACGTTAAGCAATGTACAATCAATCAATTATTTCACACACTGGTGTATTCCGAATGATAAGGGTTAATACCTTGACTGTCAGTAGCGCTTTTTGTCCAGTTGATTACAGCAGGAATCACCTTAACAAGAAGCGCAACAGTGGAACGTGTAAGGAGACCGACCACCCACGGAACTATCAAAATGTGAAGAAGTACCCAACGGAGAAAGAAACACGCTTAGAAAAGACGGGTACAACACAATTTATTAATATTTCGGGTAAATACCCTTTGTCAAAATAGACAAACAAACAAACAGAGAGATTAGCCGCTACTTATCTTCATTGGCAGAAGGAATGTCGGCACATTCCTTCTGCCAATGAAGATAAGTAGCGGCTAATCTCTCTGTTTGTTTGTCTATTTTGACAAAGGGTATTTACCCGAAATATTAATAAATTGTGTTGTACCCGTCTTTTCTAAGCGTGTTTCTTTCTCCGTTGGGTACTTCTTTGCATATTACACGCTTGGCAGTCACCTTTTTGGTCTGGATTATTTATCAAAATGTGGTTTGCCTTAGAATTGTGGTCACTTTACCTAGGGTTATAACAGAAATAAGTCCACGCGACCAACAATGGGTGACCTGCTGAGACAGGTGGTCTGCTTAGACAAGTGGACACCTTATACAGTTGCTCGCCTTGACAGGTTTGACTGTACCAACATTTAAATGGTTAACGCCACACTATTTTCTATTGCGGGTGAAAGCGTAGATGGGATGAACAGACAGCGGTTTTACTACATCTGCTGTTAATCAATACCTGATTATCACTGAACTGGTCTTCTTCCGCCCGGCTTTTATGTGAGTGAGAGGCATTGATTCTCATGAGCTGCATTGACAGGCATTGTATTACGCTGCCAGTACACAAGAGACAACAATCACATCATGTCAAACACAAAGTAAATATTGATTTGTATCGTCCATTTCATCCAGCCCAACTTAAAGCCCATCACTGCTAGTGGATGCAGATTGTATTTCTGCAGTCATTAATTTTATGCAAAATAGCCTTATCAATCCCGTGAACGTGGGAACAAAGTGGTGCTAGCAAGAGGCATAGATCCTCATGAGCCTGTGCATCTGTGGGGGCTGATGAGAATCTATGTCTCTTGCACTGGGATGAGGTTCAGTTTGTCCCAGAAGTGAAGGGGTTAAAGCAAATCGCCTGATCCACACTTCCTTGCATTGTACACTGACTCACTGACTGTGCTGCAAAATTAACTTTGTGGGAGTGGGGGGGGGGGGGGGTGAAACAAAGCAGAAGACCTTTTTTTCACGTGTTTTTTTTTTCATAAGTGAATTAAGATTTTTTTGGTAGTAATTTTTTTGTCAACTTCGCCCGGGCTACAATGTACATCGGATGAAATTCATTAAACTTTGTTTATTGCTGTTCATTGAACAGTACTATAAAGATTTTATTTTGAAAAGTTTGCTCACCACGGTTCGCAAGTTCTGATAATTTAGGAACAGCAGGTCCGTTTTGCCCTGGCTATTGCATAACTGATGAAGAAATGTCTTCTGTCCTTGTTTGTGTTTTCTGATTCTGAACTGTACAACATAGAGCAGTAACCTCCACAATCACAGATCAGCATATGAGTGATCAGAATTCTAATCAGCCTTGAAATGATTGATTTCTGTGGAGCAGGAAACTTAAAAGTTACAAAAAAGCATGTTGTGTCAATACAAAGTTTGTGACTGTTTAAGAAATGTTGATAGAAACCTAGGTGAAATGACATCATTTCTTTTTTGCAATGTGAATTTAGTGGATTTTTCAAATATTTAAAAAAATAAATAAATAGTGTGGTCTCCTTTGTGACTTAGCCTTTGTTTTCCACTTTAAAGTTTAACCTTTTTAGTCTTAACACCACAATACGAGGGAGATCAACCATAATAGTTCAAGGGTGGTGTCAGAATAGCTTGGTGCCTGGAGATACCAAGCTATTCTGGCACCTCCCTTGAGCTATCATTCTTAGTCTTTCTACTGAATGATTTTGTATCAAAGACCTGCATTTTTTTAAATCCCATAATTTGAAAGAAACAAATACACCTTTAGCGCTCAGTGTGTTATATGTTTTTCCCCACACCCACAAAATTTTGTTTGTGTGAGAAGAATTGATCGATTGATTTTCCACATTGATCCTTTTTAACATGTTGTTTGTAGAAAGGAGGGAACAATTGATTTTTCCGCTTTGCCTTTGCTGGTCTGATTATTTTGTATTTGCGTGGGACGAAATTGTAAACTAGTTAAGCCAAGACAATATTGATGAAAGTTTCAACGAAATGTTTTCATAAAAAGTCAGACTGCTCTTTTCTTTCTCACTGTTTGCTGAATGATTGGTTGAGTCTAATGATTTTCTGTCAATTTTTTTTTTTTAATCCTACGTTTTATAAGACAGATATATGTGCAATTACATCATTCAAATTATAAAAATTGGTCGAAAATACAGTGGAAGTAAAAGTGTCAATCTGTAGCCATGACTTTTAATGAGGTGATAGGAGTTATGCCTGAATCGTAATAAAGTCAGAGACGGTAAGTTGCACCCTTTGACAGTAAGGATGACCATGCAGTAATAAAGGGACAGTTTCACTAGATCATCCCAATCACTGCAGCATGTATCTGCAAGAGGTGTATTATTCTCATGGGTGACAGGCTTCAGTCCTGGAGACTGATTCAGCTTTTTTAAAAATCCACGAAAGCTGAATTTCAACTTTTTTGTTCAGAATGAACGGCCCTTCAACTAGCCTGTTTTGATTTGCGAGAGGCAAACATTCACTTGAGCCCCTGCTTCCACAGGGGCTCATGCGAATTGACGCCGCTTGCTGTTAAAAAATCATGGGGCTTAGTTAGTCTGTGGATCGTTTTCAGTCATTTAAATTTTTCGCACTGTCAACCATGAATTCTCATATAGCTGCAAGTCAGTGCAAATATTTATTACCTGCCCCTTGTTTGTAAGGTTGGTTAGTTTGGGGTTTAACTCATTCACGGCCAGCCACATCCAGATGTGCGGCATAAGCCGTGCATCCGGATGCGGCTGGCCGCGAATGAGTTAATGCCCACAGCACCATAGAGATAATGGACATCCCTAATGGGCAGGTTATGGGGGAAAGGGAAAGCTGTTGCCTATGGAGCATGACCTGAACACTGATCAGTTCAGGCGCATTACAACTGTGCCAATTTGATTTACCAGGAGCATTAACAGACATGCTATCTGCACAAGCTCATCTTTTTTGCCAAGGCAGTTTGCAAGGAGTGACCTCATTGACATGCACAGTGTGAGGTACTTACTTTTGGTACCATGTGATTGGTATGAAGACACTGGCCGCATTGATTAGGGCAAGCCAAAGAAATGTTTTTTTTAGTCCTTCCTATAAAGGGGTGAAACCTCGTTTTTTCTTGCTATAAAGGGACCCAAGCTACTGTCTTCGACCTGATTTTGATTTAGGATTACTGTTTGTTTCTTCAAAAACATTACCGATGACATGACTTAATGGAAGTGTCTACTACTTACTCAATTCTAGCCTAAGAACCCTTGTGTTACCACACAACCCGGGAGACACTCGGGGAACCCCCAGAGGGGCCGAGAGTTGTCTCCCGTTCCTGCCCATCCGGTTCCAAGTCACGTGGTGACTAACCAGTCATGCTACTTAGGCTCTTTGAGAATTTTTGACCGGTTTGCCGGTCTGCTGGACTTTTGACTTCTTCTTGGCTTCTACTTCGTCGGCCCTACCTGTTACCTGTGTGGATCTGTGGTCCCCTCATCATTAGTTGCTGCCCTCTCCTACGTCTTGGGTTGTTGGGCTGCGTGGTGAGCTTTGCTGGGACTTCGCCCTCGTGCGAGCCATGGGTGTTATGGACGTTTCACCCCCCGCTCCCCCTCCGGCGGAAAGGTAAGGTAGTTGAGTTGGCCCTCGGCCGGCTCCCGGGCTGGGCGCCGGTTCGATCTGTAACTTTGAGCGCCAAAATCTCCCCTTAAGGCCCCGCCACACATGCCCGATTTTGAGGCCGATTCTTGAGCAGTTTCGAATCGGAGTGTACCCCACCCGGGTCTGCCCTGGGGGACTTGGGTGGGGTTGGGTATTTTTTAGTTCCCAGGGTCACCCTGGTCAGCCCCACAGGGTGGGTTTTTCTCTCTATTCTGGGGCATGCGTTTCTGTCTACCCTTTGTCCATTCACCTGTATTTGCCTTTTTAAAACTCTCCCTACTGTCTGCACTGCCTGTAGCTCTTGATATTGGATGTGTGTTGCTAAATGGTCTTAGCTTTATTTAGGCCCCATGTGTTAGGTTTATTTAACGTATTTGACCGGCTGGCGACATACATTCAATGTTCTGTTTTTTTTTTGTTTTTTTTTGTTTTTTTTCACAAGCAGTGCAGGCACGTCCTGAGAAAGCCTTGTTGCTGTCGGGACGTTAAGCAATGTACAATCAATCAATCGAATCGGAGTGTGATCGGACCGGACTGCAAAAACGTGTGCACTGCCACACATTCCCCGACTTTATTTAGCCGACCGGTTTGAATCGAAGATCAAGGACGTACCTGTTCAGCGAAATAGCTGCTAGTTTGGACAGTGATGATGATGTGCTTGCATTATCAGCAGTTTTACATCATATTCGGGAAGACTGAGGCGGGCGAAACATCGGCAACGAAGGTGGTTGCCGGACTGATCTTCCGCCATTTGCAAACTGAAACGACGTGCTTTGTGAGACGCGCTCCGATTGGTTGAAGCTTACAATCGGGATCGATTCGGATCGGAAAAATAGAGCAGTTTCTAAACACCCGATTCCCAGCCGATTGCGATCGGATCGGATATATGACGTCATCCGATCGCAATCGGATCGGAATCAGATTCAAAATCGGGGCACAACCGTCAAGTGTGGCCCATGTGCCCCCGCTCCCTCACTTTTCGACTGATTGGTGGCAACATTGGCGCTTACCTGCTGGCTTGTACCTTGTGTGATTTGTGGGATATGTTATGCGTCCATGACTCGCTTAGCTTGGCGGGGCCCCTCGTGCCCGCGCCCTGGCGCCATTAAGGGGATAAATGTTGCTGTGCCGGACACTTGCTTCATTCCTGTATCTGTCATGACATGCTTGACTTTTGTTGTACATAGTGCGTCGTAGGCTTACCATAGCTTGGTGGGGCCCCACGTGCCCGCGCCCTGTCTCCTTTATGTTGGTAGATATTGCTTTGCCAGACGCTAGCTTCATGCCTGTAACTGTCATGACGTGCTTGAGTTTTCTTGCTGTTGCGCTTTGTGTTGCGAAGGCCCGCGTGCCTTCAAATCTGTTATATGTTGCAGTGGCCTGCACACTATGCGGAGGTTTCCAGTGGCCGTCTGATACCCACAAGGTCTGTCTCCCCTGCGCCGGATGCGCCTCCGACCACGCTTGCGACACCTGCTCCACCTGGCCTGAGCTGCGCTGGTCGCAGTTATGGAGTTTCTACGGACGCGAGCGACCGGCACCTGTGTGTGCTCAGAAACCAGTCGAGGCGCCATCCCCCGTGCCCAGCGCACTGACCACACGAGACAGCACCGACCTCCTGGAAAAGACGCCACATCGTACGCGGGAGCCTAGCGCTCGGAGCGGGACTACGTTCTACGCGATCGCTCCCAGGAGGGAGCGCGCCCGGACAACGCCTTCTGACAGGCAGAGAACCCGCCTCACTGAGCCCGGTTTGGAGAGACGCGCCTCGCGCCGTCCCATGTCCACTGTCAGTCCCCGCTCGTCTCCCAAGGAAGTCCGCTGACTCTTACGGGGAGTCACCTCGCCGGCAGAGAGCCCGCCTCATTGAGCCCGGCTTGGAGAGACATTTACCCACACGTCCGAGGACTTCAGGCAGTTCTGAGCCCTCATGCCACTCCAGATCTACCAGACACTCTCGCTCACCTGTTAGCGAGCGTGGGAAGGACCATGCTTCACGCCGTTCCAGGGAACCTGGCCCTCACCATTCTTCGGTTTCGTCGCGCTCGTCCATTTCCTTCCTGCGACCGGACTCCCGTTCGTCCCGTCCCTCCTCCCCTCACCCGGCCCGCCTCCCTCCTCCTCGACTTTGTCGGCACCGGTCGCGTTGTTGCAGCCGCTCGCCTCGCTCCGGACGCCCTGCCCGTGGCAGTAGGTCTTCGCCTCGACGTCTCGCTCGCCGTTTCACGCCTCGCTCGCCATCTCACCCCTCGCTCGTTGTCTCGTCGTTTCGCCTCCTCAGCCACCGGCTGCCATCGTTTGGATGTCGTCACCAGTAGCCCCTGCCGGCCGCGCCGGACCCCCTCCCCCCGGCCTCGGGAGGACGAGACCCTGAGTCTTCTTGCCGAGGACTCTGTTTCCGCGCTTCTCGGAGGACTTAGCCGCTCACCTTCGCCTCACGCTACTTCTTCTGGCTCCTCGGTCTCCCACCAGCTGGCCCCCTCATCGCGGACAGACACCTTGCTTGCCCTCGACGAAGTTGCGTGCCTCATCACCGCCACGCTTCCCGTGGTTGACTCCCCCCCCCCCCCCCCCCCCGCCCCCCCCCCCCCCCGTCGTCCCCGCTTAAGAGGAAGATTTCTGCCTTTGTGGACGCTGGAAGACGGGTGAAGAGGTTCAAGTCCCTGCCGCAGCCTCCCGGCTTTCGTGAGCTCCGTGACGCCTTCTCAGCGCACCTCCTGTCGGGCTCCCGGGACTCTGAATTCTTCACCAATCGTAGGTGGCCTGCCGGACTGGACATTGCCCGGACATTGCCTGTCGTCAGGACTGGTACTCGGGACATTCCCAGGCGTTCCACTGCCTGCAGTGGATCCACCGGCCATCGTGCAGACTGGAGGTGCCTCTCTGCTGAAACGCTTCCTGTCCCATGGTTTGGACAAGACAGCCTCGCTCGTCCGTAACACCTTAGCCTGCGCGGGATTCTTGGAACTTCTGACCCAAGCCTTCGTCCGCCGCATCGAGGACTCATGGCATCCCTCCTTGACGCCCCTCCTTGGTGATCTTCTCGCACTTGTGGAAGCGGCCAACCGGGCAGCGAACCACTCGTCGGTCAACGCGATGACTGCCGCCTCCAACTGCGACCTGTTACGCCAGTATGCCATGTTGCTGGCCTGCCATGGAATGCCCCCCGATCTGAGGACTCAGCTACGCCATGCTCCCCTGGGAGGCCCTCTGCTCTTCGGTGAGACCTGGCAGACCGTGAAGGATGCTAACTCGGACCGTTGGCCTCGCCAGACAGCCCCACAGCGCTTCAGGCCGCCCGCAAGGCCCTGGGTCGTGCCCTGCGGATCACCAGACCCTCCGCTTTGTCTGCCCCAGCCCCTCCGCGGGCCCCTCGTCGCCGCCCCCGCCTTCGGCCGCCCCAGACCTGTTAGCGCCCCTGCCCCCCCGCCTGGCCCCGTCCTGCCCATCCTGACTTTGTCCCGCTTCTGCCTCCGCCGACCATGCCTGGGTCTCCAGTCAGCAGGAGTCTCGCACTGTGCAGCGAGGAGTGGCACTCGCTGTTCCCAGACAACCCCTGGATTTTGGAGACCGTTACCGAGGGCCTTTGGATCGCCTTTCGCTCCCCGCCTCCGCTGCGTTGCTCTCCTTTGTGGACCGAGGTTCCAGCAGACGAGCTCAAGGCCTTCGCCCTTCGTGGAGAAGTCGCCGCTCTCCTACAGAAGGCCGCCACAGAGGTTGTGCTACGCCCGGACTCCCCAGCCTTTTACAGCCGCCTCTTCGTGGTGCCCAAACCAGGCGGCAAGTGGCGTCCTGTCATTGACCTCTCGGCGTTAAACGCGTTCATCTCTGCCCCGTCCTTTCGCATGGAGACTGCCCAGGCCCTCAGAGCTTCTGTACGGCCCATGGACTACGCGATCAGTCTGGACTTATCCGACGCTTATCTCCATGTTCCCATGCACCCGGCCTCCAGGAGGTATCTTCGCTTCGCATGCGACGGAGTAGTTTACCAGTTTCGGGCCCTGCCGTTCGGCCTCAACCTTAGCCCATGGGTCTTCACCCGGACACGTGGCTTGCTTCGGGAGTCCCCCTGACCGCTCCGCCTCCTCAGCTCTCCCTGTGTGTCGATGCGAGTCTTGCTGGTTGGGGAGACCACCTGCTTCCGCGGTTCCTCACGACATCCAGCCCCTGGCCCCCGGAGTTCACGGACAAGCACATAAACTGGTTGGAGCTGCAAGCAGTCTGGCAAGCCATCATCGCGTGGGAGGGACAACTCAGTCACCAGGAACTGCTCGTCCTCTCCGACAATGCGACAGTGGTGGCGTACATCCAGAAACAGGGTGGGACGCGCTCATCCGACCTATGCATGCTCCTCTACCGTCTGATGCGCTGGTGCGAGGACCGCAACATTTCCCTCCGTGCTCGACACATCCCCGGCCTGCTGAATGTATTGGCCGACTCCCTCTCCCGTCGCGGCCAGTTGCTACACATGGAGTGGAACTTACGCCAGGACATTTTTCGGATGATCTGTGCACAATGGGAGACACCAATGGTCGACCTGTTCGCCACCAGGTGGAACCACCAGCTTCCCCTATTTGTCTCCCCGATCCCAGACCCCCTGGCCTGGGCAGTCGACGCACTGTCCATTTCGTGGGACGGACTCGTCTCCTACGCATACCCCCCGACAGTCCTCATCCCCAAAGTCCTCCTCAAGCTTCGGGGATGCAATGCAGTCGTCCTACTGGTCGCCCCGTTCTCTTGGAGCCGGTCCTGGACCACCGACCTTCTCAGCCTCGCCATGGATCTCCCACTGCAGCTCCCCGCACCGTGCATGATGCTCAAGCAACCACGACAATCACTGTTCCACCCATGCCCGGAGCGCCTACTCCTTCACACTTGGAGGTTGTGCGGCAGGCCCTCGCCGCTAGAGGCTTCTCGAGTACAGCAGTGGAAGCTATCGCTACAGCCCGCAAACCCTCGACACGACGCGTCTACGAGGGAAAGTGGCGAGTACTGTTCTCCTGGTGTGACGACCATCGCCTCGCCCCCACTGATCTAACTAACCCCCAGCTCGCAGACTTCTACCTCTGGCTCTTCGGAGACCAAGGATTGGCCCCTATAACCATCAGGGGGTACTTGTCCATGATTGCCGACACCGGCACCTCAGCCGCCCGGAGCCCGGCGCCTGTAAAGACATCGCCGACCTTATGACTCACTTCGGCCTGCAGCGTCCAGTGCCCCGTTAGCTCATTCCTCACTGGGACCCACCCTGGCTGAACTCTGCCAGATTCGAACCGCTGCCTTTGGCCTGCTTTGCGGATGTGACTCGTAAGACATGCTTCCTGTTGGCTCTTGCCACAGCGGCCCGAATTAGCGAGCTACACGTGCTGTCAGCGCGCCTTGCCTGCCTGCAGTTTCGAGCGGATGGTTCCGTACAGCTGCTTACGGATCCTACCTTCATTGCCAAGACCAGGTCTCCTTTGACCGCGCCACAGGTGATCACCTTACGGCCACTGAGAGGGACGAACTTCCCCCAGGAGACCCGGCAACAAGATCCTGTGCGAGCCCTACGCGTGTACCTACGCCGAACCAAAGCCGTCCGGAGAGGACGCGCACGCCTCTTTCTGCCATTAAAGCCCGGCAGAACTGACATAACAGCCCAGACGATCTCTTCCTGGCTACGCTGGGTCATACGGTCCGCCTACCAGGACCTCTCCCCGCAGGGAGCGAAGAGGCTAAAGATACGTGCACATGAGATACGTGCCATGGCCACAAGTGTCGCGTTCGACCAGAACTGCGCTGTCAAAGACATCGTGGCTGCAGTGGGTTGGCGGGCAGAATCAACCTTCGCCCGTTTCTACCTCCGGGATCTGGCAGGCCAGCGAGACAACCTCGCTCTGGTGGGGGACATCACTGCGGCGCAACACTCCCTCCCGGTGCCACAGGCGCTGTAGGTACGAACCTAGCTAGGATTGTTGGGAGTTTGCAACAGGGAGGATGGCTCTGTTGGCCCTTGGGGGTGGTTGGGCGCGGCACCCTCCTCCTTATCGCTATTCTTCCATTAAGTCATGTCATCAGTAATGTTTTTGAAGAAACAAATTCATTTTTCTCTAAAAGGTATTTTTTCGAAAAATACTTACCAATGACATGACTCGGAGGACCCTCCCACCTGCTCCGCTTGCCGCTGGTGAGCTAAGTATCCTGACTGGTTAGTCACCACGTGACTCAGAACCGGATGGGCAGGAACAGGAGACAACTCTCGGCCCCTCTGGGGTTTCCCCGAGTGCGTCCCGGGTTGTGTGGTAACTCAACGGGTTCTTAGGCTAGAATTGAGTAAGTAGCAGACACTTCCATTAAGTCATTTCATCGGTAAGTATTTTTCGAAAAAATACCTTTTAGAGAAAAATTAATTTCTTACCGTCTCTGACAGTTGTCTGAAAGTGTGCATTAGCCAGTGATTTTTGTTTCCATTGCTGGTTTCAGACCCATGCAGCACAGATCGGTACCACTGCTCTCATTCCGCTGGCGTTCACAGTGTGGCACTTCCATGGGTGCAAAACCTCGACTACTTCTTCACCAGTGAGTACCGCAGCCATGCGAAAGTTTGGTATTTTGTTTGTGCTGTCTTTATACCGTTCACGGAGTAATCCTCAGATTGACCCATTCGGGGAGTATGCCACAAGTACACTTCTATTCAAATGAGATGCAAAGCATCTCATATGAATAGAAGTGTACTTGTGGGGCGCTCCCTGAGTAAATCTGTCTTGGGAGTAGTCCCTCAAAGGGTACAGGACAGTGTGGTTGGTACTGTATTATTCTAATTTTTCAGCTTTTTTTTTTTTTTTTTTGGGCTCCAAATTTTCATAGTTACTAAGTATTTTTAAGTTAGCGCAGTGCAAGCAATGGATAAACTATTTTACAGTGATGTGCTTGGTAACAATTTTTTTTTAATAGATGATAATACATTTGTAGCTCTTTGCTTACAGATGTTGACTTTTATTCAGAGCGCTCTTACCTTTTCTTTTGTCTGTTGGTTCGGTAACGTCAATGTGAAGGACAAGAACAAATTGCAGAAAATAGTGAACATTAGCAGCAAGCTCACCGGCATACCGCAGTCCACTCTTACTTCTCTGTACGAGAAGCAGGTAGTGAGGAAAACTTGTCATTTGTGACGACAGTCACGTTCTGTGTGGTGAATATGACCTGTTACCATCAGTTCGGCGGTTCAGAACTATTAACTGTAAGACAAGTCGTCGTCGTCATTTATCCCCGTGTCCATCAGACTGCTAAACGATTAGACGAGCTGACCTCACTACCTGCATTTACCTTGTGATACAGCCCTGTGTGTGTGTTTGTGTGCATGCGTTGCGGATGATGTGAACATGTAGCTTTTATTCTTGTTTCTATTATGTATGTTATACCACTGCGCCAAATTTCCCTTCGGGGATAATAAAATAATTACTTATTGGCAGAGTACATTATACAGAAAAGTTACTTAGTAGGCAATGAGTTAGTGAATCATGAGTGAACATGAAAGAGACTCTTGATCCTCAAAACTCCACCGTTGAAGATGGACTGGCCATGATGGGTCAAGGGCGGTACCAGACTGGCATCTGTTTTCTTGTTTCAGTTTGTCTAGGCTGAACAATTAACCCCTTCTTCTTCTTCTTCTTCGGCGTTCCTGAGTTTCTGCCTCAGATGTCAAAATTAATATCCACCTGAGGCATAATCCATGAGGGTTGCGTGTGTGCTCGTTTCCCTGATGGGTTTCCACACTATACCAGATGCCATAGTCACCGACACTCCGACTTCGTTGGTCAATGGTTGGTTTTCTGTCGGGGTTTACTCCCCTAGCCTTTGCCTCTCCCGAGGCACCCACAAGGCAGTGGGGCTATTTACCCATAGTTGGGAGTCAGGTTCACAGGCACAAGGGCCTATCTATTCACCAGTGGGCCTGCATGCTGCGTGTCTGGGGCCAGACCTCCTCCCAGTCCCCTGTAGTTCATTCAGCCTAAGTCCGTGAGGTGCTCAGTTACCGTGTGTCGCCGCGAGGAGGCACTACATGAGGCTTGTTGGAGAGGCTATGTACTGGCAGAGAGAGACTGACGCATTCTGCCCTCCTTTAGGCAATACTGCTAGCCAGCAGTGGAAGCTGAGATCGAGAAGTGACAAGCACTACCACTGCGCTATCACACTAGACGCATCACAACAACCATTTTGACACACAATTAACCCCTTAACCTGCCATTGCAGATACATTTTTATTTCTGAAATCAGTGTTCATTCAACGACCAAAAGCCGCAACCGTCCCAAGGAACATGCATACAAACTGGGCTCAGCAAAAGCCACAACCATTCAAGGAACATGGAAACAAATTGGTCACAGCAAGAGGCATAGATACTCATGGGCCCCCGCAGTTGCAGGGGCTCTTGAGAATCTATACCTCTTGCAGTTGGATAGTGTTACCTTTTCTCAGCAGTCAAGGGGTTAAGGTCATCATTGCTTAGTTTAATCTTTTAACTGTGTGAACCTATCGTTTCCAGATGACACCTGTGACTTCATGCTTCCCGAGGACCAAGTGTGTATCGTGGAGCATCTCATATGTACAAAGCCTCTATACTCCAGGTATGCAAAAGGACAGATGTCCATTGTTGACGTAGATATTTGTAGCTGGTTAACCCTTTGTCTGTTGGTACCGTTTTTTTGCCGAGATGAGGCCCCATGAGGTAGACCTGGAGACATTCAGCTTTTATGAAAATCTCAGAAAGATGAATTTTACCTTTTTGGTTCAGACAGAACAGATTTTCAGCCAGCCTGTGCCATCTGCAAGACGCATGGATTCTCATGAGCCACATGCATCCGCAGGGATTCATTCATGAGAATTTATGTCTGTTGCAAGCATCAGCCACAATTACATCCACAGATTCATGCTGAACTCTACAGCTGAATAAAGAAGTTGCATTATCGTGACATTTATACATGTAAGTATTATTTCGCGAAAGACTGATTGCCCCTGTCCTATGGTGGCTAGGCGTAGGCATCTTGTGGACTGTTTTTAGTCACAGTCGAGTCCTGATAACAATCACTTCTTTTGACCCTTTTCTTCCTGAAACACCCATGGCTTATCCTATATTATACTGAGGCTAAAAGCTTCAAATTTGTACACTGCCATATGCAAGCTACATTGTAGTACTACAAATAAGGATATAGACCAATAGCTTTTGTTCAAGGGTGGTGCCAGAATAGGTTGGCGCCTAGAGGTTCCAAGCTATTCTGGCACTACCCTTGAACTATTTTAGTCAAACTTCTTTCACACACTGGTGTATTCAGAATGATAAGGATTAAAATAATTAAATTAAAAAATAAACTGAACTATGGTAGTTTAAGGGTGGTGCCATAATAGTTTGGTGCTGGGGCACCAAGCTATTCTGACCCCACCCTTGAAATAACACTGTTGATCTATCTTCTAATCTAAGAGGATGCAGATGATCGTCTTGTTTAATACCTGCGTATTTCTCTGTGGGCTGGCAATTGGGTGCCTGATAGGCGGGAGCAGGGGATCAAACTGTTTGTCAGTCCAGCGCTGAGTAATTCCCCTTGGTATGTGTACAATTCTGCCAGCACTAGCCTCACCTATCTGGTTTGTGAATCTTCTAATCTGTAATGTAGCCTTCATAGGACAATAAACACTTTTCTTTTTTAAATCAGCCTCAGGATGCAATGGGTTAACAGGTGTTTGTATTAAGCAGATTGAGAATTGAAGGAAAATGGTTCCATGGAAACCATGACTGTGTTAACACATTCAAGACGTGCCACCTCCGGATACACTGCATAAGCTGCGATACAAAGGCAGCACGTCTCAAATGAGTTAACCCATATCATACTGAGGCTAAAAGCTTCAGATTTGTACACTGCGATATGCAAGCTACATAATAGTACTTACGGATAAGGATATAGACCAATGGCTTTAGTTCAAGGGTGGTGCCAGAATAGCTTGGCGCCTAGAGGCGCCAAGCTATTCTGGCACTACCCTTAAACTATTTTAGTCCAACTTATTTCACACACTGGTGTATTCCGAATGATAAGGGTTAAGCAGAATTGTGTTATCAGAGTTTGTGTTAACTATATTTGACTGTATTTCATTTTTTGGAACTGTCACCCTTTGGGTTGACAATGCATACACATGTAACAAGGTTAGATATGGCAAATTCGTGTGTAAAAACACTTGTGCAGAGGTCTCGTCCACACTTTTTAAAACGGGTTGCGGTGGGGCAAATTTAATAGCATGTCCATGATGTCAAAGGTGGGCAGGCTAAACCTCTAACAATTGAAGTAAAAAGATAAAAATTACATCATGTCTAGTTACGCTAACCTCACTGCTGAACGTACATTTGGCATGAAGCGCCATATGTGCATATGTATGTATGTATGTATGTGTGTGCGTATGTATGTAAACAAGAGAATCTCCAATATTTCTGTACACACAAGTTTGAAACTTGGCGAAATACTTTCTTAATTGGGTGGCTAAGAGAGCCTCTGAGCATATTGTAACTGAATGTCTCATTGAAGACATGAACAACCGTTTATAGGAGATCGGTTGACCCAGATTAGAGTCGGTAATTGTTGTCATATTTACTTGAAATTTTGCATATAGCTAGTTTGGAGAAAGACATTGGATGAGGTCGTTAGCCAGCTTTGTATCCATTCAACTTCTTTAGTAAAAATTAATTCTTTTCAGAAAAGAATTAAAACAGCAAAAAAAACCTTGACTTCTAGAGAAAGTCAAACAGTGGTGGTGACGTAAAAGAGGCTACTCCGTCACCACACAGACACTGACATAATACTCTAAATATGATGTCATTCTCTCGCGCACACGCGGCTCTCTCTCTGTCTCACACAAACGTGCGCATCTCCAGGAGGAATAGATCCTCATGCGCCCTCCAGGTGCATGAGGATCTATGCCTCTTGGAGATGTTTGGAGCGTGTGCGCATGCACGCACTAACACGCGCGCACACATCGACGCGCTTTCGGAATGCATGCAGGCTCCCCGTGTATTTAGTATACCATGTAGCTAGGTAAAGTCAACCTCCTTTTACACAAATTATAGCAAGACTGAAATTGTACCGTGAAGTTCTAGTTTTGTCACCATTTTCTCAAGCCTATGAAGCAAAAGTGAAATTCATATCACAAAAACTATAAAATTACCTAAAAACTAAAACTTACGTCATGACAAATGACATTTTACAAATCAATGATGCGTATGTCCTGCGCCCCTTATAGAACTCACTGACGCATTGGCAGATCTGCGAGACTTTTTCAGTAGGAGATAATTCAACATCAGAATCGGGTCAAAGACAAAAGGTAGAGACCATTGACAGTTAGTTAGAGACCATTGACAGTGAGGACAGCTCTCATATAGAAGGGACTTTGTGGGTTATGGTTCATCCCATCTTGTTTTTAGTAATCATCACTTATGACAAACTAAAACAACATAAACGTTTGCACTCTGTTACAGCCAAGCATACTGTACACTGCACTCATGTAATTTGATCTTTATTTCAGTGTCGATATGGAATTTGGCATCACTCAATTAGCCCCATTTCCCAAATTTCCATGGTGTTACATATGACTGTGTACCAGTTGGAGGAGATGGATTGGCCGTGATAATTCAAGGGTAGCGTCAGATTAGCTTGGCGCCTGAAGGCGCCAAGCTATTCTGGCGCTACCCTTGAATTATTTTTGTCTATCTACCTTCTGCTCGTAGGGCACTGGGGCTAGATTGGTTATTATTATGTATCAGGTTATGCCAAATTCCATGACAACATCAGTGTTGAATTGATATCGTTTTATTGCAACAGTCCAGCCGCACCAGTTCTAGGGATGGACATTGTAAGTGAACCTTCGCTAACCCCTAACACCCTCCTTGTCATGTCGATGGCTTACGAGTTCACGGCTCTTCCTTTGAGGTGGGTTTGTGTCCGTTTACATAACCAAGAAGGGTAGATTGTCAATAGCCTTTCTCAACCCATTAGCCCATGGCTGCAAATTTTGGAGTTGTCAGCTGAAGACTGAAGCTGCAGGAGATGGATCGACCATGAGAATTCAAGGGTAGTGCCAGATTAATAATAAATAATAATTACGGTATTTATAATGCGCTTATCTTATAATAATTATAACTCTAAGCGCACACTCACAACTCGCGCACGCATGCGCACGCTTTAGACAATGACTCACGTACCACAAACAGTGAAATACATTACGACGGTCAGCTTGGGGTGGGGAGTGCGGTGATATAGTGCTAAAACTGTTGAAAGAGGTGAGTTTTGAGGGCGGACTGGAAGGAGGAGAGAGAGTGTTTCTGACGGAGAGAGAGTGGGAGAGTGTTCCAGATGGATGGACCGTAGACGGAGAAGGAGCGGGGACCGAAAGTGTTAAGTTTGGTGCGAGGGATGTGGAGGCGGAGAGGGTCGGAGGCAGAGCGGAGGGAGCGGGAATGTGTGTAGGGGTGAAGTAAGTTGGAGAGATAGGCAGGAGCGCAGTTGTTCAGGGATTTGTAGCAGAGAGACAGAACTTTGTATTGGATGCGTTGGGGGATGGGGAGCCAGTGAAGGAGTTTGAGCAGGGGTGTGATGTGGTCGGATTTTTTCTTTCTGAGGACGAGGCCTGATGGCGCCAAGCTAATCTGGCACTACCCTTGAATTATGGTCGATCCATCTCATGCTGTAGGGGTAAATGGGTTAAGCGTAGGTAGAAGCTGTGTTTAAAAAGAAATTATTCTGGAAAAGATACTGTCATGATCCATTTATTCGTATTGAATAGTGTCTGTCGTTTGAAACTCTGTTTACGTCGCCATTTTGCCTCCCTCGTGTGTTGTGCTCCCAGTGTTGTGATTAGTGACTTTCGTTGGATGTACTGTGTTTATGTGTGCTGAATGTATGCTGAGTATCGCATAAAAGTGTGCTGATGAGGATTGTATGCTTGTTTTCCGTCGGATCTGCTTGCTGCCGATGGTATCGTATTGAATAGTGTCTGTCGTTTGAAACTCTGTTTTCGTCGCCATTTTGCCTCCCTCGTGTGTTGTGACCCCAGTGTTGTGATTAGCGCTTTTCGTTGGATGTTCTGTGTTTATGTGTGCTGAAAGTATGCTGAGTTTCGCATTAGAGTTTTCTGATGAGGATTGTATGCTTGTTTTCCGTCGGATCTGCTTGCTGCTGTTTTGGTATCGTATTGAATAGTGTCTGTCGTTTGAAACTCTATTTACGTCGCCATTTTGCCTCCCTCGTGTGTTGTGCTCCCAGTGTTGTGATTAGCGCTTTTCGTTGGATGTACTGTATTTATGTGTGCTGAATGTATGCTGAGTATTGCATAAAAGTGTGCTGATGAGGATTGTATGCTTGTTTTCCGTCGGATCTGCTTGCTGCTGATTTGGTATCGTATTGAATAGTGTCTATCGTTTGAACTTTGTTTACGTCGCCATTTCTGCCCTTTCAGTGTTGGTTTTGCGTACGATCAGAGTCTATCCCTCACCACACTCACACACACACACACACACACACACACACACACACACACACACACACACACCACACCTACTGTACTTTTTCTCCTTTGCATTCTATCAGGTCGCTCCCCTACCACCTCTCTCTCTCACACACACACACACACACACACACACACACACTACTGCACCCTCGTCCCGTCTTTCTTTTTCCTGTCCTCACAAACAATCATGCTCATCAGATACACACGCCAACAACTGCTATCTCTACGTCGCCACGCCACCCACTGCGCAGCCAGTGCCGCCGACAGTGTTGCAAACACCCTACATGGCATCCGATCGCGAAAGAGAGGCCGCAGGGGGGGGAATTAGCAGAAGGCACAACTCACCATCACACCCGCAACCACACATTTCTTCACCTTTTCCTATGTCCTTCCACCCTTTCCGCCTCCCCCCGTCTCCCCGTCTTCCCCCCATCCCTTCCTTCTTCTCCCATTTCTACTCCTCTCTTCTTCATCTACTGCCCTCGGCTCTCATCGGCCTCCTCCTTCACCCTCCCCCTCCCTCTTCCTCATCTTTACTGCCTCCCCTTTTCCCCTCACCCCCTCACCCTCCTCTCGCATCTTCTTTCTTGCCCAGTTCTCCTCCGTCCCGTCCTCCTCCCCCCTCTTTCCCTCCCTCATCTCTCCCCCATCCATCCTCTTTCCCCCCTCCCCACCCTCCTCCTCCTTTGTCCTCTTCTCCGCCCGTCTCTTCTTCCTCCTCCTCTTCTGTCTCACCCAACCTAAAACTGTGTCTGTTCAATGCACAGTCTGTTTGCAAAGATGGCAAAGCCGACGTGATCTCAGATTTCATTCTAGACAACGACCTAGACGTTGTCCTGATCACCGAAACGTGGCTCCGCTTAGTTGGCGATGAACCCATCATTGTCAGCGTCACTCCGAGTGGCTACCGCCTTGCCTCCTTCCCGCGTGCCTCCAGAGGTGGTGGCATTGCCATCATCTACAGGGACTGTCTTTCCGCTCACCTCTCCTTCTCTCAGTCTCTCCCTTTCGCTCTTCCCTCCTTTGAATCTGTCGAGGCCGTAGCAACACTCCCTGGCCAGTCCCTCATCTTCTCATGTATCTACCGCCCCCCTCCTAGCCCTCAAAACAAACTCACAAACTCCATGTTCCTCACCGAGTTTGACCTCCTCCTCGACCACTACAGCACACGACCCGGAAAACATATCCTTCTTGGCGACTTTAACTTCCACTTCGACAAACCCGACCACCCTGACACAAGACGCCTTTGCACATCACTTTCGAACCACAATCTTACACAACACATCACCAAACCCACCCACCGACTCGGCCACACCCTCGACTGGATCATCACCCGCACCTCTGATCAACTCTTTCTCAACTCTGACTCTGTGCTTCCCTCTGACCACTTCGCCATTCTCGTCTCCCTCAACCTACCTCCCCTGAAAAAACCCAAGCTCCTTGTCACTCGCCGCAAACTGAAATCTGTCAACCGTCAGAGCTTCTTCGATGAAGCTGTCGACCTTCTCTTGGACCCCGCCTCCTCTCCTGATCTTGCATCCCACTTCGACTCCTCCCTTCGAAAACTTCTAGACACCCATGCACCTGTCACCACCTGCTCCATACCCAAACGACCCCCCTCCCCCTGGCTCACTGACGACATAGCTGAGGCCAAGCGCAAGCGCCGACAAGCGGAACGCCTCTGGCGCTCATCTGACCTCACCGTTCACAGACAGATCTTCCAAGCAACTAGATCCAAAGTCTGCAGAATGATCTCCGACTCCAAACGTAAACACCTTCAAAACAAAATCCTGGAATCTGCTTCTTCCAAAACCCTCTACGCTACCATGAACACACTCCTAGGCACTCCTAAAGACACTCCTCTCCCCAACACACACAGCAGAGAAGAACTCCCGTCCGCTTTTTCCAACTACTTTTCCGACAAAATTCAAACTCTGCGCAACACACTCGACTCTCTGCCTTCCCCTCCTTGCCCTCCTGACACCCCCTTTTCCGGCACCCCCCTCTCGTCCTTCCGCCCCGTCTCTCAAGAAGAAGTCCTCAAAACCATAAAGTCCATGCCTCTCAAAACCTGCGAACTAGACCCCCTCCCAGCGTCTCTCTACCGGGACGGCCTTCCAAAACTTCTGCCCTGCATTACCGACATCATCAACACATCTCTTGAGAACGGTTCAGTCCCTGATATCTTCAAGTCTGCCATCGTCCGTCCTCCCCTCAAAAAACACAACCTCAACCCAAACGAAACTAAAAAACTATCGCCCAGTCTCCAATCTCTCTTTCCTGTCCAAGCTTCTTGAGAAGGTTGTTCTCAACCAGCTCAACCTCCACCTTGCCGACAACAACCTCCTCAGTCCATTCCAGTCTGCCTATCGCAAATACCACAGCACTGAAACAGCCCTTCTACACATCTTAAACGACCTGCTTCTCTCCACCGACTCAGGCAACATCTCCCTTCTTACGCTACTCGACCTTTCTGCCGCCTTCGACACCATAGACCACTCTATCCTCCTCCACCGCCTTCGTCACTCCTTTGGCATCACTGACTCTGCTCACTCCTGGTTTCTCTCATACCTCTCCGACAGACAGCAGTCCGTCACCCTTGACGGCGTCTCCTCCAACCCAGTCACGCTCTCCTGCGGAGTACCACAGGGGTCCGTCCTGGGCCCGGTTCTTTTCACACTCTACACCTCCCCCCTGTCCAACATCATACAGTCTCACCACATACGCCACCACCTCTACGCTGACGACTCACAACTACTAGACAAAGACAAACTCGACAACACTCAGTCACTACTGACTCGCACGGCTGACTGCTATGAAGACGTGAAAAACTGGATGACAGCAAACAAGCTTAAACTGAACGACGACAAAACGGAAGCCATGTTGGTAAGCACTCGCCAGAAACTTTCCCAGCTCCCTCCCTCTCTCCACCTTCAACTCGACAGCACCCCCATCTCCCTCAGTGACTCGGCCAAAAACCTTGGCGTTATTCTTGATTCCTCTCTTACCATGACCAGCTTCGTCTCCGCCACTGCCCAGGCATGCTACTTTCACCTCCGCCGCATCAGTCAGATCAGAAAATACCTCACCACCGAAGCTGCCACCAAACTTGCTGTCTCTCTCATTCTATCTCGCATTGACTACTGCAACTCTCTCCTTTCCGGCCTCCCTCACTCTACCACTTCCACTCTCCAGCGCATCCAGAACAATGCTGCCCGCCTCATCCTCAGAAAGAAAAAATCCGACCACATCACACCCCTGCTCAAACTTCTTCACTGGCTTCCCATCCCACAGCGTATCCAATACAAGATTCTGTCTCTCTGCTACAAATCCCTGAACAACTGCGCTCCTGCCTATCTTTCCAACTTACTTCACCCCTACACTCCTTCCCGCTCCCTCCGCTCCGCCTCCGACCCTCTCTGTCTCCACATCCCCCACACCAAACTCAGCACTTTCGGCCCCCGCGCCTTCTCAGTTTATGGTCCATCCACCTGGAACACTCTCCCACTCTCTCTCCGTCAGAAAGACTCTCTCTCCTCCTTTCAGTCCGCCCTCAAAACTCACCTCTTTCAACAGTTCTAGCACTATATCACCACACTCCCCACAAAAGATGACTGTCGCAATATATTTCACCATTTGTTGTACGTGAGTCGTCTAAAGCGTGCGCATGCGTGCGCGAGTTGTGAGTGCGCGCATAGAGTTATAATTATTATAAGATAAGCGCATTATAAATACCGTAATTATTATTTATTTTAATTATATCCTGAAATGTATTGTAGTCATCAAATAATATCTCCTAAACTTTAGATTTTTGACTCTACAGCTCAATATAATTATGTTGATTTCTGCAGCATTTACACACATCATATTGATAAAGCTTTTTTCTTCTTTTTTTTTTTTTTTAATAATCTTTTTCACTATTTCAGCAACAAATACCGGAATGCATCCTTGGCGACGTTGCGCGACTCCTCAAGCCTAGAGAGCATGTCATCGCCTCTGAGGCGAATTGCTGCCGAGCCCTTCAGTCAGCACATTCAGAAAATTCTGCAGCGATCACAGTCAAACCCTCTCCTTGTGTAAGTTCTGGTGCACGTCTTTCTTTGTTTATGATATATTTCCTGGGTACAGCTGTTCCACTTGTGACTTCTTTAACCTGAAGGCCGCATTTTCCATATTTTGGAGGCGTCACCTAATGACTATGTACCAGTCGCAGGAGATGGATCGACCATGATAATTCAAGGGTGGTGCCAGATGAGCTTGGCGCCTGACGGCGCCAAGCTCATCTGGCACCACCCTTGAATTATCATGGTCAACCCATCTCCTGCTGTAGTGCGTCAGGGCTATGTGGCTTAACCCTCTTGTGCATGCAGCCAGCGGTACTGTAAACATTGTGGACGCCTGCACAAGAGATTTAATGCTGAGCAAGTATAAAGTATCGTACTGGTGACAGTATAAGGTATCGTACCATAGAGGGTGCACATGAGGTTCCAGAAGAGTATCAGAGCACAATTTTTAACTCTAGATTTTTGCGTGGGCTAAAGATCAAAGATGAGAATCTTTTGTGGGAATGTAATGTTTCTTACCTGCCCAGTATTAGAATCTGTCAGCAGTGTAACGAAATTGTAATGTCCGGAGTTTTGTTTTGTTTTTTTGTGCACAGGACGAACCCCAAAATGGAGATGAGTCAGAAGGTGTGTCTCCAGCTGTTGATGCGCGTGACGAGTGTACTGCGCGAGGAGTACGTCCAGAAACAGGAACACGCTCAACAGGAGATGGACACGAGGTCAGTCTCTCAAGTCCGTGACCAGCCATGTAAAGTGGAATTACTGTTACTTAGTTACAAGCAAAGCCCCATCTGGATGACGTTGGCTGCAGTTGGCCCGAGCACTGTTGTCCCCCACCCGGGTCTGCCCTGGGGGACGTGGGTGGGGTTAACTACTTTTTAGTTCCCAGGGTCACCCTGGTCAGACCCACAGGGTGGGTTTTCCCTTCTATTCTGGGGCATGTGTTTTTGTCTGCCCTTGGTCCATTCACCTGTATTTTCCTTTTTTAAACTCTCCCTACTGTCTGCGCTGCCTGTAGCTCTTGATATTGGATGTTGCTAAATGGTCTTGGGTTTATTTAGCGTATTAGCCCGGCTGGCGACATACATTCAATATTCTGTTTAGGGTTTTTTTCACAAGCAGTTCAGGCACGTCCTGAGAAAGTCTTGTTGCTGTCGGGACGTTAAGCAATGTACAACCAACCAACTGAGCACTGTTGTGTGCGGGCCATCGGCGGCCAAGGTCTGCCCGAAGTCCTGTGGCACACTTGGTTGCGCATATCTACATGCTAAGTTAACCACCTTATGCATGCAGCCACCAGTACTGTCGACTGTAGTGGTGGCTTCATGCACAGGGGGTTAACACATTGAGGGTTCAAATGCCCAAATGTTGCTTGTTTTGGAGACTATGACAGTTCAAGGGTGGTGTCAGAATAGATTGGTGCCTCAAAGACAGATATCGATGATGACAGTTCAAGGTTGGTGCCAGGACAGCTTGGCGCCTGGGGGCACCAAGCTGTCCTGGCACCAACCTTGAACTATCATGGTATGTACCCACTCCATAAAGTTTTCCCTTCTTTGACACATATATTGATATATTGTATAACAAGCAAATTAATATTCATGAGCTTGCTAGGTATACTTTCCTTCCCAAAATCCCTTGCGCACCAAGAAGACTTGATCTTGACGATACTTGGATTTTCAAAACGGAAACGCGAAATATGCTCACACTGCAACATTAACGCGCTCCTTATGTGTAGTAGTAATGACATGCTTCTTAGTGTGTATGAATGCTCAAAATGTATATCCTATACACACACACGAACGGAGAAAAGACGCCAGGAAACGTGCAAGTCACGCTGGACTGACAAGTGAAATTGACGAGATGTCAGCTGGCGATCGACATTCTGAGAAAAGAACAAAATAAACAAACCTGGCATTTTCCGCAATTATGCATGATCTTTACTCAGCAACACGCATGGTTATACAATGCACTGATGTCTTCCTAGTCAATCAAAATCTTCACGCTGAGTCGACAGCGATGTGCAGCCATCTGCCATGCATGTGTTTTGTCTGAACACCGCAAATCAGCCGCAAAATGAATGACACGAGGCATAGTTTTGTTTTGGACTGGGTACATAAATTATATTGAGCAACAATTTTGATGGATATAGTGCCAATAAACAGACAGATGTGAATACTTGATTCGAATCAAATGTTCTCGTATTCGACTTGGACATGTTGATTTGAGTCTCATAATCACATCTGCCTGTTATTGCACTATATCAAGCTAAATGTTGCTCAATATATTATAATATCTTTCTCCTGTTTCAACTTACTTACTTACGCCTGTCACCCCTACCCGGGTATAGGCCGTCGACGAGAGACCTCCAGCAACTCCTGTCCTGTGCTTCTCCTTCGATTCTACTCCAGGTGGTTCCCAGTCTCTTGATGTCTGCTTGGAGGTCTCGACGCCAGGAGTTTCTCGGCCTACCTCTTTTCCTCTTTCCCTGGGGGTTCCATGACAATGCCTGCCTAGTGATACTGGAAGCTGGCTTTCTCAGACTGTGACCGATCCATCCCCATCTTCTTCGCCCAATTTCATTCTCTGCTGTTATCTGCTCTGTTCTCTCCCAGAGTCTGACGTTGCTGATCTTCTCTGGCCAGTGGATTTTCAAATTTCTTCTAAGGCAACTGTTCATGAAGGTCTGTACTCTGTTGACTGGTTTTTGTCAATTTTCGTCGGCGTTTTTGTAGCTATTTCCTTTTTTGCAGGGTGGGGAAGCTACCCCCACGCCCAACCCCCTTACTAGGAGGACCAGGGGTTTTCTGTCGGGGTCACCTTCCCTTAGACCATGTTGGTTCACGGCACCTTATTTCATTCGGTGCACCCCTCTCACGAGAGACCCCCTATCCACCACCCAGGGGACGCGCCTCAACGCCGTATGGTCCCAGCACGAGGTGTTTCAACTGAGTCAGAGCATATCTCATGTATGCGGGGGCCGACCCAAAGAACATTGGTCCACTGCCATTTCCTTATACGTATATCAGGAGTATTCTTTTTACTGGACAGGGTTCGAATCTTGAGTGAGCAGAAGGAGCAGCAGTTACGAGAGCTGCGGGAGCTGGAACAACAGAAAGAGGGGCTGGTGGACAAGGCTGGGGCGTTGGCGGAGGATTTGAACGTTTGCCAGGAAAACCAGGAAGCTACGTTGAAACGGTCAGCGCACCGACTCGTGTGTTGTGTGTATGCAGAATGTGTACTGGTCTGTGATTTTGGACCTTACGGCTTGACAGCCATAAGGTCCAAAATCACAGACCAGCACACTGTCATGGCGGTTAGAGTGCTTTGAATAAAATACAATTACCGTGTTTGTTGAAACAATGCCCAGAGGTTGTTGCTGTTCTGGCACCAGCATTCAAGAAAGGTTCTCTGTAAATCAGGAGTTGTGTCAAACATTGCAAGGACTTTAAACATTCTGTGGATTCAGCCAGCCTGCTCCACCTGCAAGAGGTGTAGATTCTCATGAGCCCCTGCAACCGCAGGGGCTCATGAGAATCTACGCCCCTTGCTCACGAGGAGTTGTTGCATAGACATCCACACTTTGAGGTACTGGTATTATCAATACGTCTGCTACAAGAGCACATGCTGCTGTGATTAAGGTGATCCAGCGAATGGTTCCCTTGAGTCCTTATTACATAAGGGCACACAACCTACTGTCTTTCCTTACTGTTAAGGGTCTCAACCTACTGTCTTTGATCTGCTTCTTATTTTAACCCTTTTCATCCTGATACACCCATTGCTTGAAATAAATTTGACTATCATAGTTCAAGGGTGGTGCCAGTATAGCTTGGTGCCTGAGGCGCCAAGCTATTCTAGCACTGCCCTTGAACTAAAACAGTTGAGCTAGCTCTTAATCTGTGATGTAGCAATCATAGGACAATAAGCAGGTTTTGAAAAGTTAGCCTCAGGATGTAATGGGTTAGCAAAATTGTGATGTACACCAGGAACGACAGCACGACAGTTGGTCCCTGGCATTTTGTTGCATCGGAAGTTACTGTACCATTATTGTACGTGATGCGCAGCATCGCTCAGTTTGATTTTCGCCATTGTTACCTGCAGGCTGGAGGCCATCATGCGAAAGTTACAGAGCAGGGTCCCGTCACTGTCTGCTGCCGAGAAGCAGATGCACGCAGAGCTGCTGGCCCTGAAGCAGAAGGCTGAGGAACAGAGCAAAAATCTGGCACAGGTAAACGTAACGTATCATATAGATGTGCATCTGTGCTTATTCTTTTAAGACTTCCTACCGGTGTTTGCCCCTTTCATTGCCAGCAGATGCAGATTGTGTTTCTGAAATCTGTCAGTTCAGTGTCAAAGAACCCCAGCCATTAACCCTTATCATTCGGAATACACCAGTGTGTGAAATAAGTTTGACTAAATAGTTCAAAGGTGGTGCCAGAATAGCTTGGCGCCTCTAGGCGCCAAGCAATTCTGGCACCACCCTTGAACTAAAGCCACTGGCCTATCTCCTTATCTGTAAGTACTGTAATGAAGCTTGCATATGGCAGTGTACAAACTTGAAGCTTTTAGCCTCAGTATACTTACGCCTGTCACCCCTACCCGGGTATAGGCCGTCGACGAGAGACCTCCAGCAACTCCTGTCCTGTGCTTCTCCTTCAATTCTACTCCAGGTGGTTCCCAGTCTCTTGATGTCTGCTTGGAGGTCTCGACGCCAGGAGTTTCTCGGCCTACCTCTTTTCCTCTTTCCCTGGGGGTTCCATGACAATGCCTGCCTAGTGATACTGGAAGCTGGCTTTCTCAGACTGTGACCGATCCATCCCCATCTTCTTCGCCCAATTTCATTCTCTGCTGTTATCTGCTCTGTTCTCTCCCAGAGTCTGACGTTGCTGATCTTCTCTGGCCAGTGGATTTTCAAAATTCTTCTAAGGCAACTGTTCATGAAGGTCTGTACTCTGTTGACTGTGGTTTTTGTCAATCTCCATGTCTCTGCTCCATATAGGAGAACTGCTTTTACATTGGAGTTGAAAATCCGGACTTTGGTGTGTTGTGACAGCTCTCTGGAACTCCACACTTTTTTCAACTGGAGAAAGGCTGCTCTGGCTTTACCGATTCGTGCTCTGACATCTGCATCAGTGCCGCCTTTTTTGTCTATGATGCTCCCGAGATAGGTGAAGGACTCCACCTCCTCCAACGGGGTGCCAGCAAGCAAGACTGGTTCTTCCCTGGTTGCGTTCAGCCTCATTGTCTTTGTTTTCTGTTTGTGAATGGTGAGGCCCACTTGGGACGAGATGTCAGCAAGCCTCGTGGTCTTGTTCTGCATTTGTTGATGAGTGTGGGACAGTAATGCCAAGTCGTCTGCAAAATCGAGGTCGTCAAGCTGTGTCCACAGTGTCCACTGTATTCCACTTCGTCTGTGCTCTGTGGTCATCTTCATGACCCAGTCTATGGCCAGTAGGAAGAGGAACGGAGACAGCAGACACCCCTGCCTGACACCAGTTCTGACCTGGAGCTCTCTGGTGAACTGCCCTTCGTGGATCACGCGACATGTCATGCCATCATAGCTGCTCTTGATCAGGCGGACGAGCTTTGTGGGTACACCGTAGTGTCGTAGGAGTTTCCACAGAGTCTCTCGGTCCACGCTGTCAAATGCTTTCTCATAATCCACAAAGTTGACGTACAGCGGGGAGCTCCACTCCAGAGACTGTTCCACGATGATGCGGAGAGTGGCGATCTGGTCTGTACATGATCGGTTCTTCCTGAATCCTGCTTGCTGGTCTCTCAGCTGGGGGTCAACGGAGCTCTTCATTCTCTCTAGGATGATCCTGTTGAAGACCTTTCCTGGTACTGACAGCAAGGTGATTCCTCTGTAGTTGGAACACTTGCTGAGGTCGCCTTTCTTGGGAAGCTTGATTAGGTACCCCTCCTTCCAGTCAGCTGGCATCACCTCCTCTTCCCAGATCTTTCCAAACAGTGGGTACAGCATCTCAACTGTTGTCTCTAGGTCTGCTTTCGACTCCGCTGGGATGCCATCTGGCCCTGCTGCTTTGCCATTCTTCAAAAATGCCACTGCTTTTCTGATCTCTTCCCGGCTGGGTCTGTCACAGCTGATGGGTAGGTCGGTCTCTGCCGGCTGGATGTCGGGGGGGTCGGGTGGGCTAGGTCTGTTCAGTAACTCTTCAAAATACTCGGCCCATCTGTCGAGTTGGTCTGCTCTGTCTGCAATAGGCTTGCCTTCTTTGTCTTTTACTGGTCTTTCTGTATGGCCATACTTACCTGACAATCTTCTGGTAATGTCGTAGAGCTGTTTCATGTTGCCGCTGCCTGCTGCCTTTTCTGCCTCTGCTGCCAGGCTGTCTGTGTAGGCCCTCTTGTCTGCCCTGATACTCCTCTTCACCTCGCGGTTGGCTTCCGAGTATTCCCCCTGTGCCCTTACTTTGGCTGCTCTCGTGCGACTGTTGTTGACCGCTGCTTTCTTCTGCTTCCTCGCTTCTATCTTCTTCAAGGTCTGTGCCGACAGCCAGTCCTTGTGGTGGTGTTTCCTGAACCCTACAGTGTCTTTGCAGGTTGAGTTCAGCGCCTCTCTAACTGCCTTCCACTGCTGCTCTGTGGTGACCGCCTCCTCTTCATTTACTAGCTCCTGTAGCGCTTGAAACCGGTTGGACAGCACCAGTTTGAACTCTTCTCTAACTCCAGTTTCTCTCAGGAGGCCTACATTATAGCGCTGTCTTCTTGTTGTCTCTGTGCGGCTTTTCTTTAGCTTGAGCTTCATTCTTAAGGTAAGCAGATGGTGGTCTGAGGCGACATCTGCTCCCCTCCTCACTCGAACATCTTGAAGGGATCTTCTAAATTTCTTGCTAATGCAGATATGGTCTATTTGGTTCTCTGTTGTATGGTCAGGTGAGACCCAAGTTGCTTTGTGTATTCTTCTGTGTGGGAAGATGCTGCCTCCAATGACAAGTCGGTTTAGAGCACAAAAGTCTACAAACCTCTCCCCGTTCTCACTCATCTCCGAGCCTAGTCCCTGTCTCCCCATCACCTCTTCGTATCCGGTGTTGTCCTCCCCTATTTTGGCATTAAAATCGCCCATGACGATGGTGATGTCTCGCTCCGCACATTTGTCCACGGCACTCTGGAGTCGGTCGTAGAACTCTTGTTTCTCTTCCTCGTCACTGTCATTGGTGGGCGCATAACACTGGAAGCCCCAGTATGATATGGGTTAAAAGAAAACAAAAAAAAACATGGATACAAAGTCGTTTCAAGAAGAGGTATAGATCCTTATGAGCCGCTGTAACCCCAGATAGGACCTTATGGTTCAAAATCACGAAGCAGCACATAAATCTTATTAACCCCTTCACATCACAGGAAATTTGAACACCACCCAACAGCAACAAGAGGTATAGATCCTCATGAGCCACCGCAGTTGCAGGGGCTCATGAGTATCTATGCCTCTTGTTAAAACCACTTTGCATCCATGGTCCTTTGATGGACGGGAATCTTTGATCTTTCATTTACAATTATTTCAAAAACACAATCTGCCCAACAGCAACAAGAGGTATAGATCTTCATGAGCCCCCACAGTTGCAGGGGCTCATGAGGATCTATGCCTCTTGCTCAAACCACTTTGCATCCATGGTCCTTTGACGGCCGGGAATCTTTGATGTTTTATTTACAATTATTTCAAAAACACAATCCGGGTCCACTGGCAGCAAAAAAGACCAACAGCATGAGTTCTAGCTGGTAAGGGCCAAAAATTGCAGGCCGCCGCACATCTTGATAGCTTTGCCTTTTATGTACAGTTGTGCAAGAAGCAGGAATACCAGCTAAGACAGATGGGTCAGCCCCAGTCGGTGTCGTCCCACTCCACTCACATACGTCAGCAGCAGCTCGCTCACATCAAGGGCGTCCTGCAAGAAGAGTAAGTCATGTTCTTTCCTCTTGCCTGTCCATGCTTTCGGCAGCTAGTAGACAATGCCGACTGTATTTTGACAGGACTAATTTTGACAATGGCCGCTGGTGCGACTCAAAAAAAAAATGCCGATTGTAAAATTATTCTAGCGCAGTCCCTGCATATATGACTGATCTATTTATTCACTTGTAAATTCAGATTCACGTTCAGAAAACTGTATTGTCCCATGTCAAGTTGACTAGGGAAAGATTTCTCTTGAAAGATGTAGAAGCATTGTTTGATTCTGTGCTATTGTTTCTGTTCTTTGCTTGCTGAAGCTTCGTGTTTTATTTTTTTCAGGGGAGAGGAAATCGGTGGCCTGATGAAACAGATATCTCAGCTGAAGATGGAGACAAACATTTGATAAGATCGTTGAAAACACATCTTGAAGTTGAAGAGACAGTGTCACTTGGCAGCCCCCCGCCCCCCAAAAAGGACAGAGCGAATCCGGTTAACCCATTTAGCCCCGGAACCCTGCAGCAGGAGATGGATTGATCATGATAATTCAAGGGTAGCGCCAGATGAGCTTGGCGCCTGAAGGCGCCAAGCTCATCTGGCGCTACCCTTGAATTATCATGATCAATCCATCTCCTACAACTATATACATAGTCGTTAGACAACGCCTCCAAAAGTTTGGAAATGCGGCCATGGGGTTAATCTGCAAGAGGCAAAGGTCCTCATGAGCCCCCACCAGTCTGCAGGGCCTGATAAGGATCTGTGCCTGTTGCTGACCCCATTCATATCAGTATTGGTGCTCAGGTTGAAAGGGCCATTGTAGGGCTTATTTAACCCCACATAACGACAATGGACCAGTTGCAGGAGCGGGATCGACCATGAAAATTCAAGGGTAGTTCCAGATTAGCATGGCGCCTGAAGGTGTCAAGCTAATCAGGTACTACCCTTGAATTATCATGGTCAATCCGGCTCCTGCTTGAGTGCGCCGGGGCTAGATGGGTTAAGTGTACAAGAGGCATAGATGCTCATGAGTCCCCGCATCCACAGGGGGCTCACCAGCATCAGTGCCTCTTGCCAGCATCCGGACATTATTGATCCTCAAAGTGAGTGGGATGTTGCAGGCTGATGGACGGACATTGTTCATAGAAGTACATATTCCTACTGTTGGCTGGCTGTTGAATTCACCTGGAGCATTTTCATCAGGATAGCTCATGATGGTAGTCCATCCCAAAAAGTACAGGTAGTGCTTTATTTGCATTGTTTTATAGGTAGGCGACTTGATTTCATTGCACGAAGAAGCTAAACAGGCTTCTAAACCGGCAACAGGGCTTTGAAAGTACATGCAAACTGAGAACAGGAGTTGGTGCCTCACCGTCAGCATGTAGGAACCGCGCTGTTGGCAGACTGTTGGACGTTGTCCCTCTAAGGGACCAGTGTCGTGCGGTGTTTGGTACCCTTGCACTGACTGAATGTACATGCAGCTGTACGTACATGTGTGCGTGTGGTAGTGTAGCAGATTATTGAAGTATTGAAGGTGTGAAATGAATGAAACTGATGCCTGAACTGAAACAGTGTCGTTTTCCCAAACTGCGTGGGGAGGGGGGGGGGGGGGGGGGGGGGGGGGGGGGGGGGGCATGTGTGCAAGGATATGTCCACCTCTGGCTGGAAAATTCTAGGGGGGGGGGGGCAAACTCACAAAAAAAAAAAAGGGACTTTGATATAGCATTTTAACCCATTTAGCCCCAGGACCCTGCAGGAGATGGATTGATCATGATAATTCAAGGGTAGTGCCAGATGAGCTTGGCGCCTACAGGTGCCAAGCTCATCTGGCACTACCCTCAAATTATTATGATCGATCCATCTCCTACAACTGGTACATATTCATTAGACGACGCCTCCAAAAGTTTGGAAATGTGGCCGTGGGGTTAAGAGGGTTAAAGTATTTTGGGGGCTTGAGGAGGGTTCCAGAACCCCTGCAACACCCCCCCCCCCTCCCCCCGAATCTGCCCCTGGGAAGGGCCTATTATTATAGTATGAAGACCATGTACCAGCTACTGTAGTTGAAAGGCAGTGCCAGATTATCTGGGCGCCTTCCCTGGGGCCAGTTGCATGAGCGAGCTTAGTCCTGCACCAGCCACTAAGCAAGGTGCACCGCTATAGCGGCACACCTTGCTTAATGGCTGGTGCAGGACTAAGCTTGCTCATGCAACTGGCCCCTGGTGTCAAGCTAATCCAGCTATACCTTTAAACTAGCATGTCCCTCAGTCTCCAGCTGTTGTGTTTGAAGAGTGAATGTTTTATTAGAGCAATATCCTTTAGCCATCAGGGTGGAAACGTCTCTCATGTCTTGTAAACATGCCGAAGTAATTTTGTGAGCAGAATAATAAATTTCTTGTTTTACCGCAGCACATGAAATGGTGAGTGTAGGAGATGTAAATAAACCGCAGAACTCTTGGTCTTTTTTGCTTGCACTTTTGGGATGAAATTTAGAGTTTTCTTTTGTGGTCGCACAGCAGTGTCAGTGGAATTAGGTAGTTATTAGGGTGTAATGTAGAGCAAGCAACTAAGGCTATCTCATGGTGGAGAGACAGTAAGTGTGAAAAGAAAAGGGGAGACTGCCAGTGCTAATATTTTAGGAAGGTTACAAAGTAAAGTAGGTTATAGCACTGTCAGGGGAGAGAAATGTGCATGATCGACCAGTGATCATAGATCTACTGTGGCCAAAGCACAAAAAAAAAAAGAGATAGGAAAGAGAGGGGGCGCTAAGAAAGTAAGTGTGAGTTTATAAAGTCAACTTTTAACGTGTCTGTAGTGGTTTTTGTTGCAATGATTCCTATAGCAACTAAAAACACTACCTACACACAAAGGTTAAGCATCTAGAGCTTAACGTCTTTTTGCCAGAATGAAGGCGATTTCAAAGACAGGGTACAGAATAGGCTTGTGCAGATTTGACCCCACTGGGGTTCAAACCCATGACCTTAAAGAGTCCCGACACCTTACTACCTGAGCCAGTCCAGTCCCTGAGAGTGTGTGCGTATAGGAGAGAGCGAAAGAGAGAGGTGGAAACGGAGATATTCTAGTTGCCATCCAATGCCCACTAAAGTAGTGTATCAAGTATGGTCTGATTATCTTGGTGCCTCTTGCTGGCACAACAGGTGCCAAGCTAATCAGGCACCACCCTTGAGCCATGACAGACCTCTACTGAGAATCAAATGAAGCGTTTAGTAAATGGATATATAATGTATAGATAATATGGATCTAAAAGAATCCATCACATTTTAACCCATTCAGCCCTGACGCCCTACAGCAGGAGATGGGTCGACCATGATAATTCAAGGGTAGTGCCAGATTAGCTTGGCGCTTGTTGGTGCCAAGCTAATCTGGCACTGCCCTTGAATTATCATGATCGACCCATCTCCTGCAACTGGTTCATAGTCATTAGATGACACCTCCAAAATTGGGGAAATACGGCCGTCAGGCTGAATGAGTTAATGCAAGGGAACCTGTTTTGAGCAAACTCTTTTTTGGGCACGAAAGAAGTGGTCTTGGAAGACAGGTGTCCCTCAAGAGAAGTCTTGGGAGGACCAAAGTGTCACCTGTCATTAAAGACCATCATTTAGGTGGCTACAGTCACAGCTACAGCCAGCTAAATGATGGTCTTTAATGACGTGATCTCTCATACGGGTGCTCGCTCAAAACAAATTCCGCTGTAATCAACAGGCACACAATGAAAAACAAAAAGCCTTCCAAGTTTCTGGCTTCATTATGATTACTTATAAAAATCTTATAGATACACAAAAGTCTCCAAATAACTTACTGAGGTTTACTTTTGGCAATGAGAACGCAAAAATAATATAATTACACAATTTAACATACCAGCATACGGAAGAGACACATTATTTGATTTGGTACAATTACAATTTGATATTTATTTGGAACCAGCAGACGCTTGATTGTGATTCAGCTGAGGATGGCCATGCCTTGTGTCCTAAAATTCCCTCTGTCATTCCCTCTTCGAGGGAATGACAGGGAATTTTAAGGCACATGGTATTAATGATCAATAACCCATATCATACTGAGGCTAAAATAAAGCTTCAAATTTGTACACTGCCATATGCAAGCTACATTATAGTACTTACAGACAAGGATATAGACCAACGGCTTTAGTTCAAGGGTAGTGCCAGAATAGCTTGGCGCCTAGAATTGCCAAGCTATTCTGGCACTACCCTTGAACTATTTTAGTCAAACTTATTTCACACACTGGTGTATTCCGAATGATAAGGGCTAAAGTGACCAGGCAAGACAGGCTTTATAGTTCGCAATACAGAGTGCCTACTCACATGGATTGTAAAAGGAAGTTTGATTGATTGATTGTACATTGCTTAACGTCCCGACAGCAACAAGGCTTTCTCAGGACGTGCCTGCACTGCTTGTGAAAAAAAACAACCAACTAAACAGAACATTGAATGTATGTCGCCAGCCGGTCAAACACATTAAATAAACCTAACACGTGGGGCCTAAATAAAGCTAAGACCATTTAGCAACACACATCCAATATCAAGAGCTACAGACAGTAGGGAGAGTTTAAAAAAGGCAAATACAGGTGAATGGACCTCGGGTAGACAGAAACACATGCCCCAGAATAGAGAGAAAACCCCACCCTGTGGGGCTGACCAGGGTGACCCTGGGAACTAAAAAATACCTAACCCCACCCAAGTCCCCCAGGGCAGACCCGGGTGGGGTATTGTAAAAGGAAGGGTAGAAAATTCTTATTTGAGACAAGGACACATTGAGAACCCATTGTATCCGCAAAAATGTTAGCAATCAAAGCCCACCCTGAATCAGATCGCTTCAAGAGTGAGTTTCATGGCACAAAGTAATATTCTCAACTGATTCACTATCAAACACCTGCGATAGAATTTATTACCAGTGTACACAAACTAGATATGCGCAGGAACATTATACAGTTTAAAAATGTTTAATAATATATTGAACTGAGTAACCTGTGGATAATTCCAACTAACAACGTGTACTTACAGTCCCAAATAATGTTCAATTATATGAAGACAAAAGCAACAACAAAAAAACGCCCAATGCCATTTCTGTGGTGTGTTGGCTTAATTAGCCTAAAAGCCAATGTTGCCATAAAAAAATGTCATTTTCACAGTATGGGAAAAATAAAAATAATTTTTTTTAAAAGTACAATGATTACATCACCAAAAAAAAGCGTACATCCCAAATACCAGGATAGCAGCTGACAACATTGAATTAGTGTACATGTCTCCGATTTGGACATACCAAATACAAGCATAAAAAGCAAACCATTTAACACCAGTGCCTTATAGCCCGAGATGGATTGACCATGATAATTCAAGGGTAGTGCCAGATTAACTTGGCGCCTTCAGGCGCCAAGATAATCTGGCACTACCCTTGAATTATCATGGTCAATCCATCTCCTGCAACTGGTACATAGTTGTTAGATGATGCCTCCAAAATCTGGGATGTGAGTTTAAATTGGCTAAGCAATAGCGTTCTGTATGCACACTTCTGTACCGACCAACTTTTGTCAATAATTCAACAGGTGAGTATAAGACAGTTTGACCTGCGTCAAATTCTGCATTTACTTACTGCAACTTGCAATCTTTGCACTAATTACACTGCAATTATTTTCTGTGGTGTTGTGATCTACCAGTCAGTTACAACCATGGAACAAAAAATAAACTGCCTGAAAATAGGTAAGATTACACTGTCATCGCTACTGGTAACTACCACACGTGATACTTACGATATTCAAACCAAAAATGTAAATGATAACTACCATACTTGATGCTGTACTTAGAAAATATACAAACAACAAATTAAAACCGAAATTGCAAACGAAAATAGTATTAATCATCAAAGTTATGCAACACAATATTTTGAATGATCGGATTTTTGTTACGTAACTTTGTTACACAATATATGCTGCATGATTCATGATCACAAATCACCATTCAATCTATATTTACCCCTTTGAGCATGCAGTCACCAGTCATGTTTAATGTTTTGGTGGGTGCATGCAGAAAGGGGTTGATCAGTGAAATGAACTGATTTTACTAATTTCAGCATGAATTTGTTTGCCATTTGACAAGGATCTGACTTGTTGGGAGAGGTGAAACCTACACACGTCTCATCAAACCCACAAACGCTCAACTGTGAGCACCTTGAAAAAAAAATTACAGAGGGCAATAATGTTACAGAAGAACTTGTTTCAAGTAACCAGCTTCTTTGCAAAAAAAAAAAAAAAAAAAAAAAAAAATGCCTTAAAAGACAGGCGCTTTCTCAAGAAGAAGAGTAAAAGGACAGTGTCATCTGTCCTTAAAGACCATCATTTAGGTGGCCCCTACAGCCACCTATGGTCTTTAAACCATCTCACCCCGTTGCACTACAACAGGAGAATGAACAACCATGATAATTCAGGGGTAGTGCGAGATTAGCTTGGCGCCTCTAGGCGCCAAGCTAATCTGGCACTACCCTTGAATTATCATGGTCGATTCATCTCCTGCAGCTGGTACATAGGTCTTCGGGAAATGTGACCTTGGGGGTAAATGATAGCTGATCTCTCGTGATGTTGGTCCCTCAAAACGGTCTCTTCAGTGCAACTATCTGGACAGCACTCAGAAGGACAATTTGGAAGTTTAGCATGCAAATCTTGGTATTCCTCATGTGTTTATCACAGCAGCGACAACAGTCATGTTTTTCCTCAAACCCGTTGAGACACATGAAATTGCATCTTTTTCAAGATAAAATGTGGTAACATGGAATGTTATTTTTAAAAAAAAGGAGAATCATATTGTTTCGAAATGTGATCATCATCATAAAGCACACGGTTGGGAAACACCTTCAAAGCAAGATCACCGTGGCCTGGAGCCTATGAAACCACCAGCCACCAAGTGCAAGGAGCCCTTTCCAAGCCAGTAACCAACTATACCTCTGCTTTGCAGCCAGATTTTTGTGTGGGGCTAAAGCAGATCAAAGCCGCTGGCTGGGATTATGGCATTCCGTTACGGCAATTTAAAAATATGTGCACTTTGACCCAGGCTAATCGGACAATGCCATTATTGAATGCCCACCGTTTGCCATGTATAGGCGATTATAACGTTTCAGGGAACCGCTATAATCGCTTAAACATGGCAGATGGAAAACTTCCAGAAGGTGGGAGATTCATCAGGTTTAAAAATGTAAATGCCTCTTCTAACCTCGATATGCCTGCACAGCACAAAAGTGGCCACGGATAGACTTATTTTTCACGCAAAAGCACCTCAATGATTCGCAAACCTGCATGTAAGCTTATTTACACCACCCCAAGGGCGTATGTACTGCTACAACAATGGCCGACACAAAAATTTAGCAAAAACCCGTGATTTCAACCCAGGAACCATTATGAACAATCTGTTTACATAGACACATACAACTACGCTAAATCCACTCCTTGTAGAGCATAGGGTCGCTACAGCACCCAGACAGCAGACTTGAATTTGGGCTACCCTAAAACCCAAACAGGTCAGACTCGTCTTAACTCCCCTGCGCATGCAGCCACCAGGACTGTCAATGGCCGGTGGCACAACGGGGTGGCCCCCGACACACTATGGCAGGAAATGGATCGACCATGATAATTCAAGAGTAGTGCCAGATTAGCTTGGCGCCTGACAGCGCCAAGCTAATCTGGCCCTACCCTTGAATTATCATGGTTGATCCATCTCCTAAAATGGGTACACAGACGTTAGGTGACACCTCCAAAATTTAGGAAGTGCGGCCGTGTGGTTAACCCTTATCATTTGAAATACATCAGTGTGTGAAATATGTTTGACTAAAATAGTTCAAGGGTGGTGCCAGAATAGCTTGGCGCCTAGAGGCGCCATGCTATTCTGGCACCACCCTTGAACTGAAGCCATTGGTTTATATCCTTATCAGTAAGTACTATAATTTAGCTTATAATTTAGCTTGCATATGGCAGTGTACAAATTTGAAGCTTTTGCTCCAGTATGATATGGGTTAAAGGTGCAGGAGTACATGCTAGCCCAGACGGACTACGTTTTAGCTCCTTCCAAGGTGGTTTCTCTCCACTGTGAACACAACATTTAAAGGGGAATATATCAACTGCGCGCAGATCTAACATGGCATCTGATGCCTGGCCGTCGGTGTGTAAGCAGGGCACTGCTGGTGCCGTGTGTTTACCGAAGAGTCGACTGTCAGTTGTTGCGCCTTTAAGCACCACAATGACATGAATGTGAACTGCACAGTTCAACTTTGAGGAACCCTGTTACCCCATATCATACTGAGGCTAAAAGCTTCAAATCTGTACACTGCCATTTTGCAAGCTACATTATAGTACTTACAGATAAGATTATAGACCAATGGCTTTAGTTCAAGGGTGGTGCCAGAATAGCTTGGCGCCTCTAGGCGCCATGCTATTCTGGCACTACCCTTGAACTATTTTAGTGAAACTTATTTCACACACTGGTGTATTCCGAATGATAAGGGGTAAACTGAGGCAGGTCTGTGTAACCTGTAACTGGTAAAGTAGTGGTTGATTTGTTTTACACTGACGGCCACCTTCTCCAGGCCCCAAAAAAAAAAGGGGTTAATGCACGTAGTGTGCAATATCTCTCTCATAAAATGGTCTTGGTATGTGTTACAATAATGCTACGCCAAAGACAAACTAATTTGTATTTAACTGCGACGTACGTTCGAAAGTCATAAAAATAAGCACTTTTCTTCTCTTCCTCTTTAGCTATGTAGGAAACTTGCGAAGCAGTACTAACACCTCTGTTACATGGGCCTCTGTACTCCACGGCTTATGAACGGCTGGAAAGTCTTAACCCCTTTCCTGCCACTGTACGTACATTTTTGTTTCTGAAATCTTAGTGCATTCAAAAACCAAAAGCCACAACCATCCAAGAAAGATGGATACAAATTGGTCTCAGCAAGAGGCATCGATCCTCATGATCCCCCGCAGTCGCGGGGGCTCATGAGGATCGATGCCTCTTGCAGTTGAATCATGTTCACTTTTCCTTGGCAGTGTCGAGTTAAAGGGGACCCCAAGTCTAACAAAAATACAGATTTACGCTGAGGCAGGTCTGTGTGATTTTTTTTTTACAATTTAACCCTTTGGATGTCCATAGCGGTTTTAGTCACGATGATTCCTGAAGGAATCATCACGATTAAAACCGCTACGGACACCCAAAGGGTTAATCCCCCACGTGTCTGCAACCACTGGTACTAATACAACAGTATCAGCGACCACAGGCACAAAGGAGCTGAGGTCCGGGGGGGTACAAGCCTGCTGAAAATACTCACATCACATCGTAATCACGCTAAAAAAAAAATGTAGAAGCAAAAGGTCACATCATTTAGCAAATAGAACCCTTATGACAAAATTACTGATACTAATTACATTATCAAACAAATACTGAGCTCCACAATCCTAAAGCTTTATCACATATTAACCCTTTGGCTTTTGGCAGCGCTGTTTGGGGAGGTGATTCCTGCAGGAATCGCCTTGACATACTGCGCTATCGACAGCCAAAGGTTACAACTAGAAGTAACTTCGGTACTGTACAGGAAAACGTCATAGCATTAATCAAACGCATTATCCTACAATGTGTGTGCTCAAAAATGATATATAAATCAAAGGTAAAATGCTATGAAAATTGTGATCAAAAGCAAAAGCAAATGAAAGCATAATCATATCAAAATAAAATATGATCACAATTGAAAAACAACATGATGTATTTGAATGATAACAGTACATGTACATACATGCACATAATCAAGAAAACAAATGTTGATATAAATTGACACAGCAAACACAAACACACCTTGTATGAACATATAAGTACAGTGTGAATGAGACGCACACAATTAGGCTTGGCCAATTTAATCATGTGATGATGACAGGTGAATTGCCTACACTAGTTCAAGGGCAATGCCAGATTAGATTGGTGCCTAGAAGGCGCCAAGCTAATCTGGCACCACCCTTGAACAATGTTAGTTAATCTGCTTCAAAGTCCACCCAAATTTCCACACACAAGAACAGTGGACTAAGCCACATCACTTATAGTCCTACATAACCCGTTTAGCACTAAAACCAAGCTAGTCTGGCACTACCGTTGAACTATCATAGTCAATCCATCTCCTGCAACTGGTACAGGTCGTTAGGTGACCCCTCCCAAATTTGGAAAATGCAGCCTTGGGGTTGAATGGGTTAATGATGGTTTCATGTGCAGTTGCCGTGCTTTGTGAACTGGATCACCGTTAACCCTCTTAACCCCACGGCTGCATTTCAAAACTTTTGGAGGAGTTGTCGAATGACTGCGCACCAGTTGTAGGAGACGGATTGATCATGATAATTCAAGGGTAGTGCCAGATGAGCTTGGCGCCTTCAGGCGCCAAGCTCATCTGGCACTACCCTTGAATCATCATGATCAATTCATCTCCTGCTGCAGGGTCCCGGGGCTAAATGGGTTAAACGGAGTTACTTGATCATGTTCATCGCACTGCAAATGACAATTCTAATAGTCATGTAACTACAACAAGCACGCAAACTGTAAGCGTTGCTTATAATATCTTTCCTTACACAATTTTTTTGTTCATTGTTCATCACACTGTGAATGACAATTCTAATAGTCATGTAACTACAACAAGCAAGGAAACTTAAGCATTGCTTATAATATCCTTGTTTACACAAGGTTTTGTTCATTGTTCACCACACTGTGAATGACAATTCCAATATCGATGTAACTACTATAACAAGCACGGAAACTGTAAGCTTTGCTCATCATACCTTTCTTTACGCAAACACGTAATTAATAACGTTTTGAACTTTTTGAACGAGGCATCGAGTAATATTCATGCAGTAAGAGTAGTATACAGTAATGCTCAGAGAATAAAATGCTAAGGTCCTAGTGAGACAGTCAGACCTATCCAAAGAACAATCAAAAAGTGGTCTCCACTGACAGGTGATCTCATTACAGAGGAGTAACAGAAGGGAAAAAAATTCATTTTTCTCTAAAAGGTATTTTTTCGAAAAATACTTACCGATGACATGACTACATGGGAATATCTACTTCTAGGCTCAATTTTAGCCTACTTGCCCGTTGTGTGCCCACACAACCCGAGAGGCCCTCGGGGAACCCCCCAGAGGGGCCGAGAGTTATCTCCCCATACCTGCCTTACCAGATCCGGTCACGAGACCATTCAGTCTGATACTTCGCTCGAAAGCGGCAAGCGGGGCAGGAGGGAGGGTTATCCGAGTCATGTCATCGGTAAGTATTTTTCGAAAAAATACCTTTTAGAGAAAAATGAATTTATTTCCTCAAAAACATTACCGATGACATGACTACATGGGAGAATTGCGAAGAGGAGGCGGGTGCCGCCCACAACTCCCCCAACAGGACAACGCCGTCCACCCCGTGGCACACTCCCGACAATTTTAGCGAAGTGCAACCTATGGTGCCGGTGGCACCGGGAGGGAGTGTTGCGTCGCGGCGATGTCCCCCCCCAGTGCGAGATTCTCTCGCTGGCTAGCCAGGTCCCGGAGGTAGAAACGGGCAAGACCGACTCGGTGTTTCAGCCCACGGCTGCCACGATGTCCTTGACAGTGCCGTTTCGCTCAAACGCGACGCTCGTGGCCATAGCTCGTACCTCGTGTGCGAGAATGTGCAGCCTCTTAGCTCCCTCAGGGGCTATCTCTTGATAAGCGGAGCGTATGACCCAGCGGAGCCAGGAAGAGATCGTCTGGGCTATAATGTCACGCTGTTTGGGTCTTAGAGGTAGGAAGAGGCGCGACCGCCCCCCACGGACGAGCTTAGATCGCCGCAGATAGATTTGAAGGGCGCGCACGGGATCCTGTAGCCTGGTCTCCTGGGACCGGGGTCGGTCTCTCAGCGGCCTAATGGTGATCACCTGAGGCGGAGTTAAAGGCGACCTGTTATTTGCCAGAAAGGCCGGGTCCGTGAGGAGCCGGACGGAGCCGTCTGTTCGGAACTGCAGACCGGCAGGGCGTGCTGAAGGCGCATGTAGCTCGCTCCCGCGCGAAGCGGTAGCAAGTGCCAGCAGGAAACAAGTCTTGCGTGCCAAGTCCGCGAGCTGGGCCAAAGGTAATGGTACGAAGCGGGCGGAGTTCAACCACGTGAGCATCCAGGGTAGGTCCCAGCGAGGAAGGAGCGCGCGGAGTGTAAGGCGCTGGGTGCCAAGTGTCCCATAAGGTCGGCTAGGTCCTTGCAGGCGCCCGGATCGGGTCGTCCCAGGTGACGATAGGTGTCCGCCATCATGGACAGGTAACCGCGTATCGTGATGAGGGTTAGGCTTTGGTCTCGAAGAGCCAGAGAGAGAAGTCCGCCAGCGGAGGATGAGTCAGATCCGTGGGCGTAAGGCCAAGATCGGTACACCAGGGACAGAGGACTCGCCAGTTCCCTCGTAGGCTCGAAGGGTCGACAGTCTCCGGGGCGCAGCGATCGCCTCCACAGCTGCATCTGAGTATACTCTAGCTCCGAGGGTTTGCCGCCCAACCTCCAGGCGTGCAGGAGGAGCCACTCCAGGCAGGGGTGAAACAGCGGCTGGCGCGGTTGCTTGAGCATGGTCCGCGGGGTGGGCAGCAGCAGGGGCGGGTCTGTGGCGAGGCTGAGCAGGTCGGTGGTCCAGGAGCGGTTCCAGACGAGCGGCGCGACCGACAGGAGGAACGCCGAAGAGCCCCGCAGTTAGAGGAGGACTTAGGGCACGAGGACGGTAGGGGGACCGGTATAGGCCACAAGTCCGTCCCAGGGAAAGGAGAGCGCATCGAACAGCCCAGGCAAGGTGGTCGGGAATCGGGGAGACGAAGAGGGGAAGCTGGTGGTTCCACCTCGTGGCGAACGACTCGGCCTGGGGAGTCTCCCAGCGGGCGCAGATCATCTGAAAGATGTCCTGTCGCAGGGTCCATTCCGTGTGTAGGAGTTGGTCGCGGCGAGACCGAGAGTCGGCCAAGACATTTAGGCATCCGGGAACGTGCGGGGCTTGAAGGATAATGCTCCGGTCCTCGCACCAACGCATCTTCCTGTAGAGGAGCATGCACAGGTCTGGGGAGCGTGTGCCACCTAGCTTCTGGATGTAAGCGACCACGATCGTGTCGTCCGAAAGCACGAGAAGCTCCTGGTGTCGGAGGAGGTACTCCCCGGCGTGAAGGGCTCGCCATACGGCCTGCATCTCCAGACAGTGGGTGTGGGTGTGCGCCCAGTGTGAGGGCCAGGGGCCCGCCTGGAGGGGGAGAGGCTAAGGGAACTCCCGACGCTAGCCACGTAGGGCCGGTCCACCGACGAAGGTGCGGACGGAGCATCTGGGGCACTGGGACCGCGGCCGTCAAGTCTCTGGAAGACGTGAGCCAATGGAGAAGATGCAGTTGAATTGGCCGGGAGTAGAGACGCCCTAGTGGGATAAGATCCGCTGCGGCATTCATCAAACCCAGCAACTGAAGCCAGACTCTGGCGGGGCCTGCATCCTCCCGAGCTAACTGGTCGGCTAGATCAGCAATCCTCTTGATCCGGGCCACCGGAAGGCGTACCGTGTTGAGGTTGGTAGGGAGTTCCATACCCAGATGCACAACCCGGCGGGAGGGAGAGAACCGACTTGCCGTCGTCTACTAGGAAGCCCAGGTGTGCCAGGAGGTGCAAGAGAGCATCTCTGTCCGTGGCTAGCGCGGTCTCCGATTGGTTGCACAACGGAGGCCGTCCAGGTAGTTCGACGTGGCCTGGAGGAGGACTGTCGGGCTAAGGCGACTAAGGCGTCCATCCGCCAAGTGAAGACCCAGGGGCAGAGGTTGAGTCCGAGCGGCAATCCTACCGAAGGCACTCGAGCGGTGCGCACTAGTGTCCTGAACAGAAAGTGGAACGGAAGGAGTCGGGGGCGCGACCGAGTCGCGCAAGCTAGGGCTGACATCTCTCCTGGCCAGACTCAGTGAGTAGGGCGCTACGCCGGCGTACAGATCCTCCGGAAGGATCAGCGGGCTTAACGGGGAGAGACGGGAGAGGAAGGCCAGTCACGTGTGACGGCACATGGCGGACTGCTGCAGGCCGGGCTCAGTGAGGCGGGCGCTGTGCCGGCAAACAGACCCTCCGGAAGGGTCAGCGGGCGTGGCAGCAGTGGCAGTCCTCTGATCAGCCATCAAGTGACCTGAAAGTGGAACGGAGGGAGTCGGGGCGCGACCGTGTCGCGCAAGCTAAGGCTGAAGCCTCTCTTGGCCAGACTCCGACAGCAGGGCGCTATGCCGGCGTTCAGATCCTCCGGGGGGAGCGGCGACGATCCCGGCGAGGCGAATGATCCCTCCAGCGACGCTCGAGGGGCGAGCGTGAGTGTCTAGAACTGACGGTGGAACGGGATGAGTCGGGGGCGCGACCGTGTCACGCAGGTTGAGGCTGACGTCTCTCCTGGCCGGACTCAGTGAGAAGGGCTCTATGCCGGCGTTTAGATCCTCCGGAAGGATCAGCGGGCTTCTCGGGGAGAGAGAGAGGATGAAGGCCAGTCAACGTGGGACGGCTCATGGCGGACTGCTGCAGGCCGGGCTCAGTGAGGCGGGCGCTGTGCCGGCAAACAGACCCTCCGGAAGGGTCAGCGGGCGTGGCAGCAGTGGCGATCCTCAGGTCAGTGCACAACGCCGGGTCCCGACGAGCAGACCGTTCCAAGGGGCCGATGCGAGGAAGGGCGGTCGTTACCGAAGGGGCGGCGGAAGTGTCCACAGGAGCCGGACGAGAGATAGTAGACGGAGGTCGCTCTCGCCGATAAAACTCCAGAGGTCCGACTAAACGTCTCCGGCCAAGTCGCACAGACATCACGAGGAACGAACCGCCGACCCGTAGAGACTGAGTCGCCGAACAGCAAGGGTCCACCCAAGGGGGCACGGTGAAGTTGCGCTCGCAGGTCCGGTGGCAACGTACTGCAGGGGCGGAGCAGGGCATCTCGACGCATGAGGTCGCAGTTGGCCGAAGCCACCATCGCGTTGACCGAGGAATGGTAGGCGGCGCAATTGGCGGTCTCCGCGAGGACCAGCAGGTCTCCTAGGAGGGGAGAGATGGAAGGATGCCAGGATACCTCCACCCGACGAACCAAGGCTTGAGTGAGGAGCTCCATAACACCCGAGCAGGCGAAGGTGTTTCGGACCAAGGTCGCTGTCTTGTCCAGGCCCCGCAGCGGGGACCGCCGCAGCAGAGTCAGACCGCCGGCTAGGGACACCGCCGAAGGGTCCAGCGTAGGCAGAGGGATGGAGAAGGCCTGGGAGAGTCCAGCATACCAGTTCCGCCGAGACAAGATGTCTAAATCCGCGGGCCAGCGACGGTCGGAGAAGAAGACCGGCTCCTGGGACGTGGCCAGCTGTAGGTGCGACGAAAAGACGTCTCGAAGACCCTTAAAGCCGGGAAGTTGGGGAAGCGACCTAAACTTCTTGACCTGCCTCTCCGCGTCAACGAAGGTGGCGACCTTCCTCTTCAGCTCCGGGGAAGCTGCCACGTGCGAGGTCGAGCGATCCTCCTCATCCAACAGAGCTGAGACCGAGACTTCAGGTAGCAGGCTGGGCGCATCGTCCTGCAGGGGGCGTCGAGAATCCCGCTGACGGTGCTCGCGAGGCGAGCGAGAGCGCGGGCGTCTGGAGGAGGAACGGTGAGGATCAGGGTCGCGGCTGCGTCGCGACGGACGGTGCTGACGTCTCTCCGGGCCCTACTCCGGAAGTAGGCCACTATGCCGGCAAGGCGATCCTCCGGAAGGATCAGCGGGCTTGGTGCGGGGAGAGCGGTGAGGACGGCTCGTCAACGACGGACGGCTCAAGGCCGACTGCTGCTGGTCACTCTCAGTGAGACGTGCGCTAAGCCGGCAAACAGACCCTCCGGAAGGGTCAGCGGGCGTGGCAGCAGTGGCGGTCCTGTGGTCAGACAAAACCGCGAACCCCGAAGAGGGGACCGTTCCGTGCGGGAGTGGCCGAGGAAACAGCCAGGGCGGCCAACGTGTCAAAGGGTGCTGAACGCTCGTAAGCCGGGCGGGCACGCTCTCGGCGGTAAAAGGACCAAGGTCCGCCCACATAACCTCAGGCCAGGCCGCACACACTCTGGTATCAGATTCAGTCCACCCAACCAATTTCAAATACAAACGATTTTGAACTTCCAAAAACTACAGCAGCTCGCTTGAGCTTGCCCTTAGCACCACGTGAAAGTTCTGTGTTTACGTTCCGTGTGTGAGTGAATGCGCGTAACTCACGTAAGCGCGCTTGTTGGGCCCAGTTCGGGGCGGCGCTTTGAGCCGATTTTCAATTGGGATAAAGCGCCTATTTAATGTGCTTATTATTATTATTATTATTATTATTACACCTGCGGTCCGAGGAACCACCGAACGCGGTATGGAGACCGAGTGAGTGTCCGTCGGCCACCTAAAGTCATCGCACCGGGAGCACAACGACATTATCGAAGCGTAGGCGGGCTCCCGGTGAAAGCGTAATGGGGCACTCTCGGAGGGCTAACGGGGCTTTAAACGGGCTAACACACACGGAGCCCCAGGCCCACGTGCAAAACGGGCGCGACATGGCAACAGCCGACCGTGAGCTAATCAGGCACTACGCACTGAAACGAACCCCAAAGCAAAAGCAGGGAAGCACCCACAGGCAGCCGGCTCTCAGCCCGAGGGCCGGCCGAGGGAACTACCGCTACCTTACCTCTGCAACGAAGGGAAGGGGGGGAAGGGCAGTCAAACCGCCGTCCACAGAAGCAGAAGAATCCCCGCAAGTGGCCCAACGAAGCAGGAAGAGAAGGCCAGGTAGAAGGCAGGGTAGAAGCGGGCGCAGAGCACACGAAGTCGGCAACAAGAATCGGTAGGCAGAAGACCGGTCGAGGCAGCGAGAGCGCGGGCCAGACACGTCTTCTCTCCACGAGCGAAGTAGAAAGACTGAATGGTCTCGTGACCGGATCTGGTAAGGCAGGTATGGGGAGATAACTCTCGGCCCCTCTGGGGGGTTCCCCGAGGGCCTCTCAGGTTGTGTGGGCACACAACGGGCAAGTAGGCTAAAATTGAGCCTAGAAGTAGATATTCCCATGTAGTCATGTCATCGGTAATGTTTTTGAGGAAATAAACATTGGACCAAAAACGGATGGTCTGCCTTATACAAGTGGTCGCCTTGACAGGACTGACTGTACTTCTCTGGGCATTTTGATGGTGCACCCAGGCGAGTCTTCGAGCCGAAGAGTATACTGTGCTAGAAACAAAAGTTCTTACCACACCACAAACACAAGGGTAAACATAATTCAAACGAGGTAGTATGTTTGCAATAACATGAGCACAAGTCGACGCTTAAACTCCCAGAACTAAATGACCTCCATTCTACAGAATGGAGGTCATTTAGTTCTGGGAGTTTAAGGGTTAATAGGCAGCCAATGAAGCAACAACACGCCCAGAAATCAGTTTTTCTCAATCATTAACAGGTTTTCTCTTATATTTGACAGATGTACAGCTATGCACTTTCACCCCGTCGCTGCCAGCGGACGTAGATCGTGTTTCTAAAATCTTTCAAAGAATTTTTAAAAAGCCCCAAAAGTGTATGGAGAGTGGATGCAAAATGATGTCAGCAGCAAGAAACATGGATCCTCATGAGCCTCCGCAGTTGCGGGGGGGGGCTCATGAGGATCCATATCTCTTGCACCTGGACTGTGTTCAGTTTTCCTCAGCAGAGAAGGGGTTAAAAACGCCAAAATAATTTGATTAGTTATATCTGGCGACGTCTAGAGATATTAAATTACGCCTGACCTCTCGCTACGCAAAATGAATCACTTGTGCTCAGTGTGATAGAAAAAAATTGTGAGGTTCAGCTAGCATATTATCAGCAGAGCACCAGTGATTTCTTTCGTGTAACTGATGGTCAGGCATCCTTTAATTTATTGTACGCCCCATTAAAGGGTTTTAACCTCAGAATCAACATATTCTTTTCTCTTCGAAGTGAAGCAGTGCCACAGTTCGGTCGCTCTTTACTTTACCCTGCCTCAGTGGCTGATCATCACATGGCATTGCAACAAAACAGTCAAAAGTGTGGCGGAGACCGCACAACCTTTATCACCATACCTAAACTGAGACAGCCTTGTAACAGATGGTCGGAGAAAAGCATGCGAGTTGTATAACATTATTTTGTGATTTCAAGAAAATAGAAAAGTGCTGATTCTGTTTGTGACAAGGTTTAACTTTAACTCATTCAGCCCAACGGCCATATTTCCCAAATTTTGGAGATATCATCTAATGATTATGCACCAGTTGCAGGAGATGGATCGACCATGATAATTCAAGGGCAGTGCCAGATTAGCTTGGCGCCTGTCGGCGCCAAGCTAATCTGGCACTACCCTTCAATTATGGTCGACCCATCTCCTGATGTAGTGCGTCAGGGCTAAATGGGTTACAAAATGAATCGTACCTCAGACTGAAATTACAGTTTAATGTGTTACTTACTGCACCTGTTGTGTTGCGTTCTTAAAGTGCACAACTGTACATTAGCCTTCAAAATGAGGGAGATCACGGTAAACATTCAAGGCCAATTAATATCATGAGGCAGCAATGCCTTTCCGTCAAAAAATGCTGACATGATTATTGTTGTTACGGAAGTACATGTAACGCCAAGCAACATGTCAAGGAAGCATAACGGTACCCGCTAGCCTAACATGGAAGAGTCGAACAACAAATCAAACAGGAGGTCACTGAAAGACAGAGGATCCAGAATTACGCTTCAGAAAAGGAAACAAAATTAACTCATTGGCTGCTGATAGCACTTTTTGTCGAGGTGATTCCTTCAGGAATCACCTCGACAAAAAGTGCTATCTGCAGGCAAAAGATTAAAACATAAAAGAGGACTTAGGCCAGCAGATAACAGTAAATGGGTTTTTCTTCATTTGAAAAATGTTTCACAGTATATAACCATTTTGGTAGCTGATTCCGCCATCACAAAATAAAATGTATATCAATAAAATAATAGCCTTTCCTAATCACCAAACAACTGCCATTAAATGATAATATTAATAATCTAAATATTAATAGTACTTCATGCTACTGTTGCCATTTTTTAAATCTAACATCTTACTAGCAGTTATTTTTGACTAATTATATACATGATGTATAAAGAATGATTTCTTTCAAGGCATGTTAATGTTGAGCATTAGAGGGATATATCTTCACAAAGCAAACTACAGAATAAGAAAGCTAACATTTTGAAGTGCATGAGTAGAATTATTCACAGTATATCAAATCCCTGACAGTCACTGCAAACAAAATATGTGCTACAAGTAAATAATTTTTGTGGACAAAAAGTGCCTTCAAGCACTGCACCAGTCAACTACATGTACAAACCACACCTAGTTTTGAAGCTATATTGTGCAAAGACCGTCATTAGCACGACTGTACGTGAATGATGATGAACAAATAACACTTCACTGTCACATCACATGTTGTGTTCAGGGTGCCATTAATTAAACCCAAAAGGACAACTGTATCAACAAAAGTTGCTTCCAGAACTAAATGACTTTCATTCGATAGAATGGAAGTCATTTAGTTCTGGGAGCAAGTTTTGTTGATACAGTAAACAAAACAAGCAAAACAAACCAAAAAATGAAACTATGTACAAGCATACACAAAACATAGCATGCCTAAGTCACAAATATCAATGCAACTACTGCCAAGAAGTGTGAGCTACTACAGAACCTGTCTTCAGCAAACACCTTTCCCGCAAGGAAAAGGTGGTATTAAAAGACAAGCTCTCTCAAGCGACGTCTTGAAAAAAAGTATCACCTGTCATCATACATCATCATTTAGGTGGCTACAGCCACTCAAAAGATGGTCTTTAACGCTTAAACTCCCAGAACTACATGACTTCCATTCTATACAATGGTTCTGGGAGTTAAAGAGTTAATAACAGGTGATCCCTTATATGGGTGATGACTCACATCACGTTCTGCTCTACTGCAAAAAGCTGAAATCTGCAAACTGACAATTTACATGTGTATGTGTAAGCTTTGGTTTCATTGAAAGCTATAAAATAAAAATTTCCAGCATCACAGTAATGGGCTTCATAGAAAAAGACCTAAAAATAATTAGCAAACAACAGAAAGTCTAACATGAAGGATAAAAAAAAAATAGGGTGTCACATGCAAGTCTTGTGAACATGTGCACACCAAACCAATGTCATTACAGAACTACGATCTTGAAAGCTATCCCTAAAAGCTAGCCCTAAATTCAAGATCGACTATAAGAAGACATGCAAAATATGATTTTGTGTTGGTTTGCGGTTTGGACACCACCCGACACTGCTCAAAGCATTAAAGCCGGCGATACACTGAGCACAGGCGATCAGAGCATTTCCCATCATCCCCTATGCATACCTGTCAATTCTACCAATTTCATCAGGAGACTCCCGACTTTGCAAGCCATCTCCCCCTTTCCCCAAACCTCCTGATCTCTCCCACTTTCATGATTATTCCTCCATATTCTCCAAACATCAGAAACTTTGAATAGCTGGAGTGAGGATAATACATGTTAATTTTTGCTCACATTATTTAACTTTTTTTGGCTCACAGTTAATATGCATGGCAGAGTGATGCCGTGTAAAAAATAAGACAGTGAAAAAAGTCTTGATTTTCAATTTAGAAAACTTGACAGGTATACCTGTGCATGGCCTTTGGCTGTCCATAGCACTTTTTGTCGAGGCGATTCCTGCTGGAATCACCTTGACAAAAAGCGCTATGGACAGGCAAAGGGTTAAGATCCAAAATCAAGTTGAGAGCACACACATAACCATGCAAGAGCTGCCATGAAAACATTGACATCCATCTGATCACTTTGTTTTACAGGTGAAGGGAGGGGAGGTGTGTCTGACACACAGACAGGTAAGTAAGCAGAGGGTAGCAATAGAAGATCAGAGCGAGAGCCAGCTCGTGCTTAATGTCCGCAGTAAACAGCGTAATAAACGACTATTGCATTTCCCAATAGCAGCATACTGTGGGCTTGAAGTGAAAGATAAAGCAAAAGCGGAATGCAAAAGGAAATGAAAAGTCAACAAATCAACCCGTTCACTTGCAGTATAAACATCACCAAAATGCCAAAGGCACAGATCCTAATGAGCTGAACCATTTGTATCTCATTCCTTCTTGCACTTGCAGATAAAAATAAATAAATAAATAAAAATAAAATAAAATCATAAAATCATAAAATGCTAAAACAAAGTCTCTTTCTGGGGAGTTTGGACCCCCCCTCCCCCCTTTTTGTGTTGTTTGATATTTTGATGAGCGCACTGACACGTGCCGCACCCCCCACCCCCACCCCAACACACACACCCTTTGTGTCAGGTTGAAGGTCCCAAACAAAAAGTTTGATATTTTGGCGACTGGCGAGAGACCTGACATCCAGCCACCCCCCACCCCACTGTTTGATTTTTTGGCTGCTTGAAGTAAGGTCTAGCCTTGGAAGGTCTTTTCTGTCAGGTTGAAGGTCCCAAACAAAAAATGTTGAAAAGCCCCCCCCCCCCCCCCCCCCCCCCCCCCCCTCCCCCGAGGTAAATGATCTGCCCCCTGAGGACCTACTGCTTACTGCAACGGAGATGTAAAGAATGAAAGTATATTGACGTGCAACAGAAAAACAACATTTCTGGAACCATCGGACGATTACAAAATTGTTGCTTTTTTGTTGCTTGTCAGTGTACTTACAGGCATAAAGATCAAGAGTCAGCCACCAAAGAAGAAAATTCTCGCAGGCATAAAGAGGAAAGTAAGGCCTGGAAGGGAACGCACTCCTCTTTCAAAGACTCTTTCCCTAATAATAAAAACGGTCAAAAAAGTGTATATATGGTTCCACAAAATAACAGCCTTAGAAACTCAAAAATAGACTCTGTTTAGACAACGAGTCAAAAATATATGTACACCAAGTGCACAATATCATCACGTTACAAATTTTTCAGATGGACCAACACAGTATCCCCAGCAGCAAAAGGCCTGCAGGGCCAACGGCGGCCGCAGTGGGCCCATGCACAGTCGTGCACGGGACCACTGCGGCCGTCGTGGGCCCCAGGACCATTGCTAACCCGGGATCAAATTCACACATAGAAAAACACAGTTTTAAATTGATGCATACAGAAACACGGTTTCAAATTTACATACAACGAAAAACAGGTTCAGTTTCCTGGACGGGAAAAACACGTGCTTTCTGATTTCACAGACAAAAAACATGGTATCAAATTCATAGACAGAGAAACATTGTTACAAACTCACAAACAGCAAAACACTGTTCCAAATAAAATGACAGGAAAAAAAAACAACCCCACAACATCAAATTCGTGGAAAAACAGCGATCGAATTCATGGAGGCAATCAATACAGAAACCACAGCCCCACGCAAACAAAAACCATTCACTGTCACAGAGTCTGATAAATTTGTGAATGGTGACATTATCGTAGGTCACTCCCACACACAGCCCCCCTTCCCCCACACTGGCTGTCTTCCTCGATTTGCTACCGCTGATCAGCGGTAGCGAATCGAGGAAGACAATTAATGTGACCAACTGCTTCCATCTGCAAGAGGCATAGATTCTCATGAGCCCCTGCAGTCGCAAGGGTTCATGAGAATCCATGCCTCTTGCTAGTTTTAATCACCTCAAACATGCAGCCGTGGGAACTGTAAACAGTACTGGTGACTGCATGCACAAGGGGGTTATCTGTTGAAGCTGCTCCTTACATGTGTCGGAGTGTGATTTTGGACCTTGCTGATTAGCCATCAGGTCCAAAATCACATACCAGCACACACACACAGACAGACACACACACACACACACACAGGGCATTTGGATATGACTGAATGTGGAAACTCCATTTTTTTAACTACATTTTGTTGGGACCATCACTACTCTTGCTTCGAGATTTTCTCCTTTCTGGTGAAAAAATCGCTGCGCAAGAGACGGTAGAAAAGGGTGATGTTCATGAGGGTCATAATGGCCAGGCCGATGCTGCCCATAGAGTAGAACACGAGGGGCACGTAATCCTTGTTGATGACGATCCACCGCGTCATCCATGCCAGGAGGGAAATTCGGAAAACGATGAAGGTACCTGTGAACAAAATACTGACACAGTGAATGAGATGGTACATAAAGCAATAAATTCAGAAAACGATGAAGGTACCTGTGAACAAAATACAGACACAGTGAATGAGATGGTACATAAAACAAAAAATTCGGAAAACGATGAAGGCACCTGTGAACAAAATACAGACACAGTGAATGACATGGTACATAAAGCAATAAATTCGGAAAATGATGAAGGTACCTGTGAACAAAATACAGACACAGTAAATGAGATGATACATAAAGCAATAAATTTGGAAAACAATGAAGGTACCTTTGAACAAAATACAGACACAGTGAAAGAAAAACAGAAGATAGTGGTAGAAAACCCTTTAAAATAGAAACAAATAACGACGTTTCGGATCAAAGATCCTTCCTCAGGTGACATGGAAACAAACGTAGAACAGAAATCGATGAAGGTATCTGTGAACAAAATACAGACACAGTGAATGAGATGGTACATAAAGCAATAACATTAAAAATGCTGACTAAATGGAATGAAATTTGGCAACTGTGAATAAAACACAGAAAGGCAGGCCCAGGGTACAGCAGGGAGACCAAAAAGATTTCTGCATGTTCGTAACATTCTGTGGCTTGGTCATCAATCTAGAGATACAATTTCTATATCTGTTATTTTTTTAGTGTCTAAACTCATTACATCCTAATAATGAAATTATCAATTTGGGAGGGTGGGGACGGGGGGGGGGGGGGGGGGGGGGGGGGGGGGTATTCCTTGAGGTCTCCATGACAGTTCTGGAGACAGATCGATCATGATAGTTCAAGGGTGGTGTCACTGTCAGAATAGCTTGGCGCCTACAGGGAGGGGGGTGGGGGGTTATCCCTTGAGGTCTACATGACAGTTCTGGAGACAGATTGACCATGATAGTTCAAGCGTGGTGTCAGAATAGCTTGGCGCCTACAGGCACCAAGCTATTCTGACACCACCCTTGAACTATCACAGTTGGTCCACATCATGTCATAGCATGTCAGGGCTTTATGGGGTTAAGGCGATTTCTTTTACAGTAAAGCCTGTTTTGAGCAACCACCTATTTTGCAAGAAAAAATGTGGCCTCAAAAGACAAGTGCTCTATCAAGAGAAGTCTGCAGTTCAAAGTGTCACCTGTCATTAAAGACTGTCATTTCGGTGGCTAAAGACAATTAAATGAAGGTCTTTAGTGACAGGTGATCGCTCATACGCACAGTCACTCAACAGGTTCTGCTGCATTTGAGACTTCCGTCCTTCAGTCTGCAAACTTTCACCCATGTGCCTCTAAAGTTCTGAGTATTGCAGGATAAAAAGACTGACCAAGAAAAGGCAAAACAAGAGACCAAATCTGACGTAGGAATGCAAAAGACAGGCAGTCCGTTTTTTGTGCAAAGTGACATTTTCATTGCAAAATGAGAAGAAACCAAATCTACTTTAACCCTTATCATTCGGAATACACCAGTGGCGCCAAGGCAATCAGGCACTACCCTTGAATTATCATAGTCGATGCATCTCCTGAAACTAGTACAGGGTAAGGCCTCCAAAACGTTTTCAACCCTTATCATTTTGAATACACCAGTGTGTGAAATAAGTTTGACTAAAATAGTTTAAAGGTATTGATTGTACATTGCTTAACGTCCCGACAGCAACAAGGCTTTCTCAGGACGTGCCTGCACTGCTTGTGAAAAAAATAAATAAATAAACAGAACATTGAATGTATGTCGCCAGCCGGTCAAATACATTAAATAAACCTAACACATGGGGCCTAAATAAAGCTAAGACCATTTAGCAACACACATCCAATATCAAGAGCTACAGGCAGTGCAGACAGTAGGGAGAGTTTTAAAAAGGCAAATACAGGTGAATGGACAAAGGGTAGACAGAAACACATGCCCCAGAATAGAGAGAAAAACCCACCCTGTGGGGCTGACCAGGGTGACCCTGGGAACTAAAAAATACCTAACCCCACCCAAGTCCCCCAGGGCAGACCCGGGTGGGGGAGTTTAAAGGTAGCGCCAGAATAGCTTTGTGCCTCTAGGCACCAAGCTATTCTGGCACCACCCTTGAACTAAAGCCATTGGTCTATATCCTTATCTGTCAGTACTTTTATGTAGCTTGCATAGGGCAGTGTCCTCGCGCTGGGACCATATGGTGTTGAGGCGCGTCCCCTGGGTGGTGGATAGGGGGTCCCTCGTGAGAGGGGTGCACCGAATGAAATAAGGTGCCGTGAACCAACATGGTCTAAGGGAAGGTGACCCCGACAGAAAACCCCTGGTCCTCCTAGTAAGGGGGTTGGGCGTGGGGGTAGCTTCCCCACCCTGCAAATAAGGAAATAGCTACAAAAACGCCGACGAAAAGACTAACAGTAATTCCTTTCCTGGAGGAGGAAGGTTCTTCTACCAGAAGACTTATGACGTCCTGTGGTGAAAGCCGGAAGTCTTCGGAAGCCACAGGACTGAGCCGCCTCTCTCTATCCAGGGATACAACCATGGGCACATGGAACGTCAAGACCATGTACCAGAGCGGCAAGGCCGCCCAGATAGCAGCGGAAATGCAAAAGTACAACCTTTCCCTGCTAGGTATCAGTGAAGCCAGATGGACGCAGTCTGGCCAGAAAAGGCTGTTAAGTGGGGAGATGATTCTGTATTCAGGTCATGAAGAGGAGAATGCCCCCCATACAGAAGGCGTAGCATTCATGCTGTCACCTGTGGCACAGAGAGCGCTGATGGGCTGGGAACCTCTTGGGCCAAGAATCATCACAGCAGCCTTTAGAACCAAGAAAAAGCTCAAGCTGAACGTCATCCAGTGTTATGCGCCCACTAATGACAGGGACGAGGAAGAGAAACAAGAGTTCTACGACCGACTCCAGAGTGCCTTGGACAAATGTGCGGAGCGAGACATCACCATCGTCATGGGCGATTTTAATGCCAAAATAGGGGAGGACAACACCGGATACGAAGAGGTGATGGGGAGACAGGGACTAGGCTCGGAGATGAGTGAGAACGGGGAGAGGTTTGTAGACTTTTGTGCTCTAAACAGACTTGTCATTGGAGGCAGCATCTTCCCACACAGAAGGATACACAAAGCAACTTGGGTCTCACCTGACCATACAACAGAGAACCAAATAGACCATTATCTGCATTAGCAAGAAATTTAGAAGATCCCTTCAAGATGTTCGAGTGAGGAGGGGAGCAGATGTGGCCTCCGACCACCATCTGCTTACCTTAAGAATGAAGCTCAAGCTAAAGAAAAGCCGCACAGAGACAACAAGAAGACAGCACTATAATGTAGGCCTCCTGAGAGAAACTGGAGTTAGAGAAGAGTTCAAACTGGTGCTGTCCAACCGGTTTCAAGCGCTACAGGAGCTAGTAAATGAAGAGGAGGCGGCCACCACAGAGCAGCAGTGGAAGGCAGTTAGAGAGGCGCTGAACTCAACCTGCAAAGACACTGCAGGGTTCAGGAAACACCATCACAAGGACTGGTTGTCGGCACAGACCTTGAAGAAGATAGAAGTGAGGAAGCAGAAGAAAGCAGTTGTCAACAACAGTCGCACGAGAGCAGCCAAAGTAAGGGCACAGGGGGAATACTCAGAAGCCAACCGCGAGGTGAAGAGGAGTATCAGGGCAGACAAGAGGGCCTACACAGACAGCCTGGCAGCAGAGGCAGAAAAGGCAGCAGGCAGCGGCAATATGAAACAGCTCTACGACATTACCAGAAGATTGTCAGGCAAGTATGGCCATACAGAAAGACCAGTAAAAGACAAAGAAGGCAAGCCTATTGCAGACAGAGCAGACCAACTCGACAGATGGGCTGAGTATTTTGAAGAGTTACTGAACAGACCTAGCCCACCCGACCCCCCAGACATCCAGCCGGCAGAGACCGACCTACCCATCAGCTGTGACAGACCCAGCCGGGAAGAGATCAGAAGAGCAGTGGCATTTTTGAAGAATGGCAAAGCAGCAGGCCCAGATGGCATCCCAGCGGAGTCTCTAAAAGCAGACCTAGAGACAACAGTGGAGATGCTGTACCCACTGTTTGGAAAGATCTGGGAAGAGGAGGTGATGCCGGCTGACTGGAAGGAGGGGAACCTAATCAAGCTTCCCAAGAAAGGCGACCTCAGCAAGTGTTCCAACTACAGAGGAATCACCTTGCTGTCAGTACCAGGAAAGGTCTTCAACAGGATCATCCTGGAGAGAATGAAGAGCTCTGTTGACCCCCAGCTGAGAGACCAGCAAGCAGGATTCAGGAAAAACCGATCATGTACAGACCAGATCGCCACTCTCCGCATCATCGTGGAACAGTCTCTGGAGTGGAGCTCCCCGCTGTACGTCAACTTTGTGGATTATGAGAAAGCATTTGACAGTGTGGACCGAGAGACTCTGTGGAAACTCCTACGACACTACGGTGTACCCACAAAGCTCGTCCGCCTGATCAAGAGCAGCTACGATGGCATGACATGTCGCGTGATCCACGAAGGGCAGTTCACCAGGGAGCTCCAGGTCAGAACTGGTGTCAGGCAGGGGTGTCTGCTGTCTCCGTTCCTCTTCCTACTGGCCATAGACTGGGTCATGAAGATGACCACAGAGCACAGACGAAGTGGAATACAGTGGACACAGCTTGACGACCTCGATTTTGCAGACGACTTGGCATTACTGTCCCACACTCATCAACAAATGCAGGACAAGACCACGAGGCTTCTGACATCTCGTCCCAAGTGGGCCTCACCATTCACAAACAGAAAACAAAGACAATGAGGCTGAACGCAACCAGGGAGGAACCAGTCTTGCTTGCTGGCACCCCGTTGGAGGAGGTGGAGTCCTTCACCTATCTCGGGAGCATCATAGACAAAAAAGGCGGCACTGATGCAGATGTCAGAGCACGAATCGGTAAAGCCAGAGCAGCCTTTCTCCAGTTGAAAAAAGTGTGGAGTTCCAGAGAGCTGTCACAACACACCAAAGTCCGGATTTTCAACTCCAATGTAAAAGCAGTTCTCCTATATGGAGCAGAAACTTGGAGATTGACAAAAACCACAGTCAACAGAGTACAGACCTTCATGAACAGTTGCCTTAGAAGAATTTTGAAAATCCACTGGCCAGAGAAGATCAGCAACGTCAGACTCTGGGAGAGAACAGAGCAGATAACAGCAGAGAATGAAATTGGGCGAAGAAGATGGGGATGGATCGGTCACAGTCTGAGAAAGCCAGCTTCCAGTATCACCAGGCAGGCATTGTCATAGAACCCCCAGGGAAAGAGGAAAAGAGGTAGGCCGAGAAACTCCTGGCGTCGAGACCTCCAAGCAGACATCAAGAGACTGGGAACCACCTGGAGTAGAATCGAAGGAGAAGCACAGGACAGGAGTTGCTGGAGGTCTCTCGTCGACGGCCTATACCCGGGTAGGGGTGACAGGCGTAAGTAAGTAAGTAATAGGGCAGTGTACAAATTTGAAGCTTTTAGCCTCAGTATATGGGTTAAGAATGCAAACACAGTAAGTCCATTTTTGGGACATAATTATAATGAACACTTTGATTTTCCCCAAAATGGACTAGGAAAATTTTGCCTTCTTAGGGCAGAAATGGTATCATTGTATGTTAACCCATTTCACCCCAAGGCCGCATTAACCCACATCATACTGAGGCTAAAAGCTTCAAATTTGTACACTGCCATATGCAAGCTACGTTATAGTACTTACAGGTAAGGATATAGACCAATGGCTTTAGTTCAGGGGTGATGTCAGAATAGCTTGGCACCTAGAGGCGCCAAGCTATTCTGGCACTACCCTTGAACTATTTTAGTCAAACTTATTTCACACACTGGTGTATTCCAAATGATAAGGGTTAAAAACGTTTTGGAGGCCTTACCCTGTACTAGTTTCAAGAGATGTATCGACTATGATAATTCAAGGGTAGTGCCTGATTACCTTGGCGCCATCAGGTGCAAAGCTAATTTTGCACTACCCTTGAATTATCATGGTCGATCCATCTCCTGCTGTAGTGCGTCAGGGTTAATCCAGCTAAACAGGTTAACACAACAAAAATCTTGCTCTTCACAAAAACGGACTTAATTCCCTAAGGAAGCAATGGTATGATTAAATGCGAAGTAAAAACAATCAAATCAGCGATAACCATCGCTCAAGCCTGGTACCCAAAAGCAGAGGTGTTGACTATGAAACTTCAAGGCGGAGTAATGTTGCCGTACCTAAGTTTAGGAGGCTGTTGAAGCGGTAGAAACCGTTGTTGCGGCGGAAGGCACAGATCTGCAGCAACTGCCGCATGTGAAGGAAAATGGAATTGAGCTCCACCAACAACCCCACCACCGCGTAGCCCACATACAGTTTTGTCGTCACTGCCACCATGTAGCACGTGATAATCTGGAATGTAGAAAATGTCAGCTGTGAGTTGGGCGACTCTGGAAATGAGGAGGTCGGGCTGGCCTTGAATTGAGGTCAACCCGGGCTGAACTCAGGTTGATGCTGGTTGACCGGCCCATGTGACCCTGACAAAGCATCTTAGGAATGCACCATGCTTGTCACCCTCCTTTAACCCATTTCGCCCCAACGCCCTGCAGCAGGAGAGGTAAAGACCATGATAATTCAAGGGTAGTGTTAGATTAGCTTGGCGCCTTAAGGCGCCAAGCTAATCTGGCACTACCCTTGAATTATCATGGTCAATATGAATTAGTGTTAGGTAGTGTTAGATTAGCTTGACGCCTTCAGGCACCAAGCTAATCTGGCACTACCCTTGAATTATCATGGTCAATACATCTCCTGCAAGTGGTACACAGTCATTTGGTAACACCTCCAAAATTTTGGAAATGCGACTGTGGGGTTAAATGCGTTAAATATGAGCAAATCTCAAAAGGTCAGAGAAAAAACATAACACAGAGCTAAAATTTCATCTCTCATATTGAGAACTTGATTTTGATTTGATTGCATGTATCCGACACTACTGAAACAGTATCCAGCAATTGTTTTCTTTTTTGTAACATTTTTAGGGAGTTAGAGAAGAATTTGTATTGTGCTAAGCATGGTGTCATGCTACAGTCAAGGTGTTGAACGTTACGAATGACCGGAATCACGATGCCTATTTTTGTCACCTGCTAAATAATTGTTTTGACTCATTTTAACGGATAACGTTGCTTTCCTGATTATGTACTTTTAGCTGTATCATCTGTTGTACTCAACTTTCCGGACTACCATGACCGTAGAGGTAATGCCCGACACTGTAATTTTCAAATTCAAATTAGAAAAGAAACATCATCAACCAAACACTTTGCCCTGTGCCCGTACTTTAATCTCCATGCAACACACAAACAAGATTTACTTCAAGTTGTCATCTGTTTCCATGTTGAAGCTTCTTTATAAGAGGTACCTATTCTGTGTAATGTTTTTTGTGTTGAAATTCTCGGCTTTTTTTTAAATTTAAAAACATCTCACTAAATAAACCACTCAGGAGAATGACACACAACTTGGTAGAAGAATTCTTTATTCAATTCAGACTCAGCTGCAAAAAAAGCAAAGTTATATAAGTCAATACAAACTTATTTCTGAACAGGGTTCCAGACAAGCGACATTTTGAGATTTGCTCATATCTGGTAATTAAAAAGTGATCTTCTGCCCAAATTTGTATCAACGCTCAAGTCTCATCATCCCTTATGAACTCATCTAGTGTGCATTAGATCTAAATAAAATAAAATGTGATCTAAATAAAATAAAATAAAATAAATTGGGCTGTAACTGTCTTTTCTAAGCTTGTTTCTTTCTTTGTTCGGTTTTTCTCTGCATCAGATCTATGCACGGTCGATACAATGGACTCCAGAATGTGTGTACTGAAATTGAATTTGTTTCAACCCAGGTCAAGTGTGCAAGTGTGAACAGCCTATATACAAATAGTACATGTAGTAATGCACCTATTCGATATCTATGCTATAGTATCTATCCTATCAAGGCGATTGATTAGATAAACAGCTGTCCCAATTATGCGACTGCATGAGTACAGATTTGGAATAGACGGATACACACAACTGTTTTAGTTAACTGCTGTCACGGATGATTCCACACTGGTTGCCTCCCTTGATTCACGGAACAGTGAATCCAGGCAGACAAGTGTGAGATCATGTATCCATGATAGTTCAAGAGTATTGCCAGATTCAGATTTAGGAGCCAAGCTAACCTAGCACTTGAGTAATAATTGCCAGTCCATCTCATGCAGCTGATACACAGTCTTACATGATGCCTCCAACAGATGCAAAAGTCATTACTATACACATACATGGGTTGACCCCCTTGACTGCCAAGATAATGTGAAGAAGACCCAACTGGAAGAGACACAGATTCTCATGAGCCCCCGCAGTTGCGGGGGCTCATGAGGATCAATGCCTCTCACTAACACCACTTTGAATCCATCTTCCTGGGATGGCTGGGGGTTTTCGGTGCTGCACTAATGAAGATTGCAAAAACACAATCTGCGTCAACTGGCAGTAAAAGGGTTACTACAGATGGTCTATAGCTGCATTATAGTATATCACATCCAACCCTTACCACAGCATGATGGCCAACGAGCTCCAAAGACTGCCTAGTTCTCTGACACACAATCATATCCAGCATGTCATACACAAAGTAGCCTGCAAAACAAAAAGTTTGCACATATAACATGTATTATATAATAGAGCAGAATATAATATAATACATGGGTCACATTTATGCACACACAAAACACCGCGTTTTCTATGCACAAAATCAACCTGCACGCAGTTTTCTGGGAGGTATGTGTTTGCTATAAAAAGGTGTCTTTGGTTAGAACAAAATGTGTCTGACATTGCTAAAATATCTGACTGGAATGAAGAAAAGTTGAGCAACACAGAAATGTTCTGGAGCACTGAACACCTTCAAAAGCAGTGACCAACAAGAGAGGTGTAGCTATCATAACCTACTGCCGTTTAGCAAAGACAGAGACCATCACTGTATGCCAGCATAGTAACCACACAAGAACAGTCTCCTCTCGATTTTGAAATGATCATACCTTGCCCAAACCATGTAAAGACACTCTCCGCCAATATGGCTACAACAATACATAAACAGGAAACCATTATAGGCAAAATCGCACTGTTGCTAATGAAGTTGTGTATCGCAATACGGGTCTCTGTGTGTAGGCGTGTGTGCTTGTGTGTGAGAGAGAAAACTGATTCTTTAAGATGCAGACATAGCAGCCTCACAAAGGAAGCTATCAGCATCAACGTCATCTCCGATGATCTCAGACTGTCACTGGCCTGGCAATGTCTTGCAATATTTTTCAGTCCTTGTGATTATATTTAGTTAGGCCGCATGTCATCATATGCAACTTTTCAGCAGCACTGCATTTGGCATATGCAGTTTTAGAAATGTTAGTGTGACCCCTGATATAGTGTAGTATAATATAATATGATATGATGTGAATTAATATAATATAATATAATATAATATAATATAATATAATATAATATATAAAGCATAATAATTATGCTAATACAGTTGCCTGTGGAACAAGAGACCATAATTATTCACATCAAGTACTGTCTGAAGTATCTCAGAAAAGCAATGTAATAAATCACCTGTGGTTCATAAACAGATGGTAAAAGCAACAACTTATAAATACCAAATGAAAAATAGGGTCACCCACTGTCATCATGCCAATTAATCTGCAATCTCCTCAGACATGGGGTTGGTCTTAACCCTTTTCCTGTCAGTAGTGCTTTTGGCTCAGGTGATTCAGTCCTGCAGGAATTGCTTCAGCCAAAAGCATTACCTATAGAGCTCGGGAAGTTCCCCGCATTGCCTAGCAGCATTGGCAGCCGTGCCGCCATCTTGAGAGGACATGCTAATCTGGCGATAGACTTCAGATAGTAGTGAAGTAGTGTTTCAACACATTTTTCTTCATGTTTCTTCCTCTTTGAAAACAAACAAAACAGATTCTGGTTAGCGGTTTCCTACGGTGATGGCAAGACTTGCTGTTATTGCCTATAGCACGTCAAGACTTTCCTGACATTGCACTGACAGCGTTTTCCCGATGAGCGCATGAGTCGCGTATCCTCTCAAGATGACCGCCACGACTAGCGTGATGACGTCAGCTTCATGAGCCCTATAGCCAAGGGGTTTGGGGAAATGGGGGGATTGTTGGCTGGGTATGTGGGGGAGGAGAGGGGATAGTGAGGGTGTTTAACTGTTGGGGAGATGTTTTTAAAAAATTGCAGTGTGCACTACACAGAATCACAAGAGGATATATGGGATTTGCAAATAATTACTTTTTCTTTTATTCTTTTATTTTATATATATATATATATTATATATATATATATATATATATATATATATATATATATATATATATATATATATATATATATTTATTTATTTATTTTGTTTTGTTTTGTTTTGTTTGGGGGTTTTTTGTTTGTTTTTTTTTGTTGTTTTTTTTTTTTTTTTTTTTTTTGGGGGGGGTTCCAATGTTTCTTCTTAGACTGATTGGAAAATACACATGGAAGAAATCCAAGTGCATTTCCATCAGGAAAGACAAGGTGTCCAAAGGTGCAAGCATTTATTAACTAAACAATTAAAGCTATAAATAGTGCTTTCAGATTAGTGCACTGCTCAGGTTAAACTAGTTCAAGCATTATTCGTGGTGATATAACTGTATACAACACTCCCGATACGCAAATTGACCTGTTTAATACATAACTCGTGGCACGTGACATCAAAGTTTTAGTGCACCGTGACACAGTTATGTAAGCTCCGATAATGAACTGATTTGGCATTCCAGTCTTGGCAGAGTGACAATAACATTTACTTACCCACAGACACTGATATCAGAATGTATGAAGATGTTGAATATGTTGAAATTAGATCCTCTGCCATCTTCGGAGTTTCGAGAAAACTGCAAAAGCAGACCAAACATCGTACGTTTACAATCAATAACACGAAAACAGTGCACGACTTGACCTACTTTCGTTGTTGAAGCATGTTGGTTAGCTAGCTGGGCTAAATAAAACTTGTGCGTAGTAACAGTCACAACTATGTCATTAATTGGTTCAAGAATTAGTGACAATGTACCAGAGTACTGCCAAAGGCCCGCTGATAAGAGCGTGAAGGAAGGAAATACTGATGTTTTTCCATCGCCATGGTGCGTGTACGGCTGCAGACGGAATAAGTCTAGACGATATAAGTCCAGTCAAATAAAACACCAAAGCCGACAGGAGGATAATGAAAATTCCGACAGTGGTCCCAGCTGTTGTTTCTGGCCAGATCTCCGTACTTTTCCATACTTTTTCCATGTTTAGGCCTCCCGTAACCCACACTGTGTTTGTGCGACGATCAGCTCAATCTGGTGCAAAAGCACCGAACAGTATCTGTGCCACGACTAAAGTAACCTAAACTCAGACCATTTGGCGATTCAACCCAGTTCAAGATAATGTGACATGACGAGTCGACCAACGGATAATTCGACAGTACTCAAACCAAGGGGAATCACAGCGCTGGACAGACAACAGTTAGATCCCCTGCCTAACTGTTGTCTGTCCAGCGCTGTGATTCCCCTTGGTTTGAGTACTGACAATTCTGCCAGCGCTAGCCTCACCTATCTGGTTTGTGAGATAATTCGACAGCCAAACGAGTCAAATCACAACATGAATCTAGTCGACCACTCTATAAGAAAAGTCGACCACCATAAAGGATAAGTTCACCCTTGATGGCGCTCGATTCGGCAACAACAACAACAACAACAAAATCAATGAACAAAAATTAACGAACACAATCGGTGATCCTTTTTTAAATGGCATTGGAGAATTTATAACTGCCATCGATGCAAAAAGCAAGGGAAATAAATGAGTGCATAGCATTAACACGTTCTAAGCCAGGGCTGAAATCCCCAAATTTTAAAGTTGCCCTCTGAAGGACTGTATTACAATTCAGTCTAGACTGTGGTGTCTTGTTGTAGTGTGTCGGGGCTGAATGAGTTAATATTATACTCATAGTCATCATCAAAGACACTGTGTCATAGAATCAGCAGCATCAATAGCTTATAACGACATTGACAATAAGGCTCGGGAAGCTGACGTCATCACGCTAGTCGTGGCGGCCATCTTGAAAGGATACGCGTCGCCATCCCTTGAATAAAGTATCGGTTTCAGTTGCGATGTTTCAATCTGAGATTCTCGTGTCCCCAACAACAACAACAACAAACAACCAACAACAACAACAACAAACAGTAAAGTCTTTCATTTTACGATTCATACTTTATTATTTAAGTTAGCCCTTCAGTTTGTCCAGCATTATTGTAAGATAGGGTAAGAACACTTATACGAAGAAATTGTGGACTATTAAGCAGTGGTCCAGCCGTCCATGGCTGTGGTCCATATACCGGTGGTCGATTCATCTTCATAGAATGGTCAACACCATCATCCCTCACAAGCTTTTCGACAAACTCGTTCACCTCAATGTTCACCCCTCCATATGTCACTGGATCATTGACTTTCTTCTGGACCATCTCAGGTCGTAAGACTCTACAATTCACACTCTGCCGCGGTAACACTGAACACTGGCGCTCCACAAGGATGCGTTCTCTCTCCGCTTCTCTTTACCCTGTTCACAAATGACTGTGTCTCCGCAACCCCGTCTGTGAAAATTTTGAAATTTTCCGATGATACCACCCTTGAAGGCCTGTTGTCTGATGCCGACGAAACTGTGTATCGAGACGAGGTTCGGAGAATGGTCGACTGGTGCTCGGAAAATGACCTGGAACTGAATGTCTCAAAGACAAAAGAGGTGGTGATTGACTTTCGTCAAATCAAAGTCCCGATACTGCCCCTTGTCATCAATGGGGAAACCGTAGAACAAGTCGACTCGTTTAAATTTCTCGGCTTCATCATCTCGAGCGATCTGGGTTGGGACAATAACACTACGGCCATTGTGAAAAAAGTGCCAACAGCGTCTCCACTTTCTGAGACAGCTGCGGAAACTCGGTATGTCAAGATCGAGGTATCATGGCACAGTTCTACTGCGCGGTGATAGAGAGCACCTTGTGCTTCTCTATCACTGTCTGGTATGGCAGCACAACCGCAACAGAAAAGAACCAGCTCGAGCACATTGTTAAGACTGCCTCCAAAATAGCTGGCTGCGACTTTCCATCTGTCGCCTCCATCTTCAAAACACGTATGGAACGGAAGGCAGGAAAAATCGTTCGCGATCTGTCACACCCAGCCAATCATCTCTTCGAGCCTCTGCCCTCTGGCCGGCGGTTTCGTGCTTTGAAAGCCAGAACCTCTCGATTCAGATGCAGTTTCTTTCCAGAAGCTGTACTCAGTTCATCACCATCCATGGAACAACGTGATTCCATGATTGTGACATAGGACTGATGTGTGTAATATTGTGTTTATCTATCTTAGTGCTGTATACAGGACGACTGAGTGTATGTCATGATGAATGCATGTGTAGTAAGTGAGGATGTATTTTACTGTCGCCATGTCACACAAAAATCCTTGTAACGTTTTACTTGGTGAATAAATGTCTTATGTCTTATGAGTTGTTTGGGCGACTTAAACTTGGTGGATTTGTCCGGCTCACAAAATCAACTATCCAAGCATTTTCATGATTATTTAACAAATATTTTTATCATTAAAAATATCCCCGCAGTCACGTCGTCAATCCTCGCCTCTGCACAACAAAGCATGCGGATATTGGAACAACTTTACTGTTATTTTGCAAGAATATCACTCTGTTCCCAAGTGGTTTGTGCACCCACTAAGCCATCAGTTCCATGAGGAGAGCCAAATACGCTCAATCGAGACCCACGCTTTAATTGACAATAGGTAGATCAAGGTTTTCCGTTTTTTAACAATCTTAGAGAAATTTGACAATAATTTCCTGATCGGTTTAAAGGTCGTAGTAGGTAATGTGTGTTTTTTTTTTTTTTTTTTTTTACCAGACTGTCCAGAGTAATGCCCTTCATTCTTCCTATATCTTAATTACCCTCTTCGAGTCTGATCCCCCCCCCCCCCCCCCCCCCTTAGCGATAGCCTCTCCTAGTTATAACAGGCTAATTCCCACTGACTCAATCACACTGTAGTTAATGATTTTGTTGTTAAACGTCTTTGTTCTTGTATCTGCATCTTGTTTCAGGTCGCTGGTTTACACAAAAGCTTAGGGAGACACTCAGACAGCATCATCATGGGCAAAAGAAGAGATTCTGCTTCACATGACCCAGAGGGTACATCCTCATCCCTATTTTACTTGCCTTGCAGGGATCAGTTGCATGAACGAGCTTACTCCTGCACTTGCTTAGTGGCTGGTGCAGGACTAAGCTCACTTATGCAACTGGACCTTTTGCCTTACATGTTCCTTTTTGTGATTTTATTAACAATAGCATACCAATCATTTTTTATTATAATCTCATCATCAAGAGGCATTAGATTTTCAGCTGCAGGGGCTCAAGAGAAAAAAAAGTTACTTTTCAGTGCTAATTACAACAAAACCTCTTTTAAACTACCATATTTTTGCAAGGAGGAGTCTTGAAGGGCAGACAGTATCACTTGTACACAACATAATTATTTGAAGACCAGCATTACAGTCTATTGGATGTGAACAGAGAGAGAGGAAAAGGGCCCAAATTTCTGATGAGTGTGGGTGCTGGTCAGTTATCATCACACTGTTGAGAGAGATATCTGGCACATATCAAACCGGCGCGATCATATCTCCTCCTGTCCTTTTTACTCCTGAGGTGCCCTTTCTGACCACAATCATTTTGCATTTTTAGCTCACAGATAGTATGAAAGAGCCTCACTCTTTGATAGTATTCAAAGGCTGATTTAAATACATAATCCTATCTCCACTTATAATCCATTTTCACATTTTATTGTTCCTGCTAGGCTATTGTTCTGATGATGACTCTTTTTCTGTTGCACAGTTTTGTACAACATAATAAATATAAACACACAGAATGGTAATTAAACAAAACACGGTGAACAAAATTTCCATATTATAGCATATTAAAAGATGTTTCATATAAAATCATTTAGGAACTTCTCATGATAAAGTTTTGGTTTCAACCCATTTAGCCCATTCAGGTATTCTCAACAGAAATCGTCAAATGTCAACAGACCCACAGTCTTATGTACATCTGTGCTGGCCTGTGCTTTTGGACCTTATGTCTCCAGACATAAGGACTAGATGTACAAACCTGCATGTGATCTAGCTTTTTCTTCATCCTGTATTCACACTCTTAGCATTCCAGGCTTTTATGGGGCATATTTCATCCGGGATATATAGTGGTGTGCAAAACTAAAAATGGCGATGCTGATATTGTGATAACAGAAGATGTTATTGCATGTGTTATCACCATCATCATTGTTATTCGTGTGTACCATGCCGCTTTTAAATTTACATTACAGAGTCTAGCAGCAAGAGACACAAGAAGCACAAGAAGAAACACAAACACAAGCGAGCTGAGTACCAGGATACTGACTCACCAGATGTTACTTCACCCAAAACCTCCATCAAGCTGAAACTCAAGATTGGTGGTGAAACGCTGGGCACAAAAAAGTGAGTTGTGCTGTGTTATTTGTTTACTTTTTAGATTCAATAAATAAACAAATGAACTAATTAAGACTCTCAATGGGAAGAACAGCAGGTGTCCAATGATTTGCAAGAGGTATAGATTCTTTTGAGCCCCTGCAGCTGCAGATGTCCCGTGTGTAAGTGAAATGGAGAATGGACTGTCAGTAGTGATTTTTGTCTCGATGATTCCTGCAGGAATCATCGTTGCAAAAATCCGCTATCGACAGCCAAAAGGTTAATTGAGTATGATTTCTGTTATCAAACTCCTAGTCATAGTCCTGCTAGGGAGTCAGGTGGCAGTAGCACTCACACCAGTATAAGCCCCAGAACTAAATGACTTTCATTCGACAGAATGGAAGTCATTTAGTTCTGGGGCTACCAGGTTTAACCATTTCAGACCTGTATGGCTGCAGTAGGATACAGGTCAGCCTCAGTGTGCTGTGATATCTGGGAGCCATGATATCAGACCCCACTATTGGTGTTTGTTTGGTGTGGTGCCAAATGCATGTGAAGAATAAACATCCAATAAGCAAACAGTCCTCTGGCTGATGCCAGCCTTAGCTGGCCCGCATGCACAGGCCAGCTAAGGCTGACATCAGCCAGACAGCGTTTTGCTCATTGGGCCTCAACCTGAAGTCACAGACCTGTGTTTCATCCAATTGCATGATATTCTGACACACATAATAACGAGGTTGAGGATGTATTTTTGATCTTGCATCAGAAAAAATGGTCATGCAAGCTCCAGGACAGGGCAAGTATTTTGTGTCATCTACTCATAGATTTCCAGTGTAAGCATGTATTCTTTGTTGTTCTGTTTCTTTGTTGTTCTGTTTCAGTGTAACGTCTATAGACCCGACTTCCCAGTCCAGTTATGACGATGCCCAAGAGGATCAGATTATCAATGTTACGGATGACATCTCATGGGACTGTAAGTAACTGGCTTGCAGACATGTTTGGAAATTGTTGTGGAAGCTTTATGTATCGACTAATGTGATGCTCTTTACTGCCGAGACATTGAACACCAGACAAAAGCAAGAGGTATAGATCCTCATGAGCCCCCGCAAATGCGGGGGCTGATGAGGATCTATGCCTCTTTGTGTCCATGTTCCTTGGATGGCTTCGGATTTGTGACATTGAATTTGGCAATGATTTTAGAAACACAGTCTATGTACCCTGGCAGTGAAGGGGTTAACCCATATACTGAGGCTAAAAGCTTCAAATTTGTACACTGCCATATATATATGCAAGCTACATTATAGTACTTGCAGATAATTAAAAAAAAAAAGAGGATATATAGACCAATGGCTTTAGTTCAAGGGTGGTGCCAGAATAGCTTGGCGCCTAGAGGCGCCAAGCTATTCTGGCACTACCCTTGAACTATTTTAGTCAAACTTATTTCACACACTGGTGTATTCCGAATGATAAGGGTTAAATAATAACGTCAGGTGACACTTTTTGCCCTTGGGAGAGCGCTTGTCTTAAATTAAGACCACTTTTATTTTTCTGGAAAAAAATGTTTTGTTGAGGTAGGGTCAGAGCGTTTTCACATCCAGAATGTGTGATGACCGTGATTTTGGTTCAAACAGCTCAGCAGATTAAGTTTTTGGGGGCACACGTGCGAAGCAAATGTGAGTTATGTTCTGGGTCAGTGGCCGTCCGCTGTCAGCCCTCCGCCATGGTAAACTTTAACGTTGGCATTTTCTCAGAGACTTGTCAAGCCATAGTCTTCACACTTGGCCCAAAAATGTTTTGTAGCAAGACCTTTCCAAACCTGTCAAATTTAATGACATTTCTCAGAGGTCAAGGCCACAGGGGGGCCAGAAATAGGTCAAAATTAGCCATATTTTGACAGAAGTTGATTTTTGTCAAATAATATTTTCATCTTCTAGTCCAATCTTGTACAGAGACAGCTGATAGTAAGGCCTTTATATGCATACTAATTTGGATGACCCATCGAAAAGGTCAAGGGTCACAAGAGGTCAGGAAATGTGTGAAAAATATCAATGTTTTAGTAGAAGTTTAGTTTTCATCAGTATTTTTGCAAACTTTTCAATCGGACTTGGTACAAAGGTAACTGATGATAAGACCTTACTATGCATGCTAATATAGTTGACCCCTTGCAAAGGTCACAGAGGGTTGACAGTTTTGTGGAAAATGCATAGATATTGAGAAAACGTGGAGTTTTGCTAGTACAAAGAGTTTATGTTAAGACACTTGATCACTTGCTTGTTTCAGTGACTTATGGGAAAAGTCAAGGTCACAAAGGTCAGATGAATTATGTGGATCCATCATGGACATGAGCCATAAAGGCATTGCCATTCTTGTTTTTTGTTGTAACTTTTCATTTTAAAATGAAAATAATCTGACTTAAGTTCAAGTTACTTGAGTGTTTTGTGTTCAATCTAGCTCTTAGCTTAGTCTTATCATGTTCTTTGCAGCTTAGTTTCCCCATATTTCGGCCTCAGCAGAAAACTGCATCAGTTTCAAAATGATCAATCTTCTTTTTATTTCCCATTGCGGGAAATCCACATTTTGAATTTTCAGGCATGAATTATTGTGAATAAGAATGGGCAGAGTGAATTGTAACTTCCTAGTGGATGATTCTCTCTCTATAGCTGCATCAGCACTCACCCCACAACGTGGGGGTGCTAGTGGTGGTAAAGGTGGGGAGGCAAGTTCTGATGAGGAAAAGGCATGGCTGGATGCACTGGAGGCTGGGGAACTGGATGACTACGGAGAAATTCCCAAGGCTCGAGATCCAAATCTTCTCACTGCCAGACAGGTGTGTCTTGTTTGTGTGTATAACGTGTAAGGTTCAAACTTTTCCCCCTTCAGTACCAGGAAAACCTGATGACAGTCCATCTGCAAGAGATATAGATCCTCATGAGCCCCCGCAGCTGCATGGGCTCATGAGGATCTGTCTCTTGCTGACACCACTTTGTAGCAATGATCCTTGGATGGATGAGACTCTTTTGCATCAAGTTAACAAAGATTCCAGAAACATAGTCTGTATCTACCGGCAGTTTGGGGGTTCAGAAAAATTATTTGTGAGCCATAACGGCTTTGCTGTTCTTGGTTCAGTCCCTTTAACACACCATTACGCATACATTTGAAGACACATTTCAGCACCATTTGTATTTATTATGCCTTGTCGACACACCTAATGAACTTTAACAGCAGTTGGGACACGCACCAAAAGCACACGCGTAATCGCACTCATTTATTCTTTGCAGCCACTAGCGTGTCAATCTATTTGTTTCCTCAAAAACATTACCGATGACATGACTACTAGGAAGTGTCTACTACTTGCTCAATTTTAGCCTAAGAACCTGTTGTGTTACAACACAACCCGGGAGACACTCGGGGAACCCCCAGAGGGGCAGAGAGTTGTCTCCCGTCCCTGCCCTACCGGTTTCGGGTCACGTGGTAGACCAACCAGTCGTCCTACTTAGCTTGCGCTGTGAAGACGTGTTCAGTGTTAGCCTAGGACTCTAATGGTGTTGCTTCGACTGGTGACCGGTCGTCCTGCTTACGCGACTTTGGACTTCGTGTTCTCCTCTGCCTGTGCTGCAGTGCTTCTCCCCTGCGGGTTCCTGCTGAGGGGGCTTCGTTTGCCTGGGCTACCGTTGCCTCTTCTGCGCCTGCCTGGTGTGGCCTGCTTCCCACCTGGTGCCGGGCCGGTGTTATGGAGGTTCCCCTCCACCCCTCCCCCCCCCCCCTCCCCCCCCCCCCCTCCCGTTCCCACTTCGTCTGAGAGGTAAGGTATCGGTAACAGCCCTTGGCTGGGCCCTGAGCCGGGCCCCAGCTGCACCTGGGGCGCCTTGTTTTCTCTTTTCATACGTCGGTTTTTTCTGACACCCGACGTTCGTCTTAGCTTGGCGGGGCCCTCGTGCCCGCGCCGTTAGCAGGTGGTTAGTGACAATTGTTCAGTGGTGCTACGTTTTGCTTGTACTTTATTATACCATTGTGCGCCCGACGCTCGTCTTAGCTTGGTGGGGCCCCTCGTGCCCTCGCCGTTAGCGGGTGGCTAGCGCCAATTGTTCAGCGGCACTACGTTTTGCTTGTACTTTGTTGTATCATTGCGCGCCTGACGCTCGTCTTAGCTTGGCGGGGCCCCTCGTGCCCTCGCTGTTAGCGGGTGGTTAGCGCCAATTGTTCAGCGGCACTACGTTTTGCTTGTACTTTGTTGTACCTTTGTGCCCCCGACGATCGTCTTAACTTGGCATAGCCCCTTGTGCCCTCGCCTTTTAGCGTGTTGTCTCAGACATGTGTCACTGTTGATTCGACCAGAGGCACCTCTTGTCGCTGGTATTACGCTCTCAGGTGCCCAGGTTCGGTCGCCTAGCTTGCCTGATGTGTGTTGCAGCTCCCAGGTGTTTACATGCTCCCTTTGTGGCGACTCCCAGTGGCCGACGGATGACCATGTGGTCTGCCTCCCCTGTGCTGGCTGCTCCTCGGACCACCTCTGTGATGTCTGCTCGTCCTGGCCCAAGCTATGGTGGTCTCACCTTGGAGTTCTACCAGCGCGAGCGCCCTATGCCAGCTAGCGAACGACCGGCTCCTTTCCGCCCCCTCCGCTTCCGGAGAAGTGACCGCCCCTACCCGACCCGGCCTTTTGGAATGGACGACACGTCGGACACACGCCAAAGGTGCTTACAACAGGACTGCGTCCACTGCCAAGCCCACTGACCCTTCCGAGGGGTCTAAATGCCGGCAAAGTGCCCGCCTCACTGAGCCTGGCCTGCAGCATCGTGCCTTGCGCCGTGCCTTAGTAACTGGCAGTCCTCGTGTGTCTCTCCTCGAAAAACCCGCTGACTCCTCCGAGGGATCTAAATGCCGGCAAAGCGCCCGCCTCATTGAGCCCGGCCAGCAGAGACTTGCGCCCCGGCGTTCGAAGTCCAACCACGGATCCGACACCTCCCATTCCACCACCAGCTCCAGACACTCTTGCTCGCCCGACGGGCTCCGTTGGAAGGACAGGTCCATACACCATGATCGCGGCTGCAGCCCCTGACCCTCCTCGTCCTCTTCGCGCGACCCTTCGTCGCGCGCTCCCTCCCGACGTTCGGCTCCCTCGTCTTCTCCCTGGAGGCGCCCCGCCAGGAGTTCGCCTGTGAGGAATCGTTGTCCCCGCTGCCGGCATCACAGTTGCTCTCCCCCGTGTCAGACGCTTGCCGCGCTCCAGCCCCCTGTCGCCTCGCCGCAACTCGCTGCATTCGTCGTCCTCTCGCCGTCGACACGTCTTGTCCCTGCAGAGCCGTGGGCCACAGGATAGCCGTTTTTTTTCGTCTCGTTGGGTCCCTGCTACTGAGGGCTCCTCACACGCGCCCGCCCGCCCCTTGGACGACGAGACCCTGAGTCTACTCCCTGAGGACTCCATCTCGGCCCTGTGCGACGTTGACAGCTGCTCGCCCTCACCCCGTTCCCATGATGACCCGGACTCCCCTAGGCTTCCGTCGGCTTCTCGTGTGGAGACACTGCTGGCCCTCGACAAGACCACTCGGTTCTTCGCTGCGACCCTTCCTGTAGACGCCTGCCCCGCGTCCCCCCCCCCCCCCCCCCCCCCCCCCCAGAGGAAGGTCTCCGCCTTCGTCGTCGCGGCCCCTCAAGTGTAGGAGTTCAAGCCTCCAGCATGCCACCATTTGCGGTGGCCAACCAGACTTGACATCTCCTTCCCCCGCGACTGGTACGCAGGCCATTCCCAGTCATTCTCCGCCACTCTCCCTCCGGTGGATCCTCCGGCCTTGACACAAGCGGGCGGCCCCACTCGGCTCAGACTTCCTTCCCCGCGGGTCGGATAGGATATCTACCCTCGTCCGTAACACCCTGGATTGTTCGGGTTTCCTGGAGCTCCTGTCTCAAGCCTTCGTTCGCCGCGTTGAGGACCCCTGGCGTCCTTCGCTCATGCCCCGACTTGGAGACCTCCTCGCTTTCGCGGTAGTGCCCAACCGGGCGATGTACCATCTTTCGGTCAATGCCATGGCAGCTGCCGCCTATTGTGTCTTGATTCGTCAGGATTCCTTGCTTCAAGCCTGCCATGGGAGGCCTGCTGATCTGCGTACTCAGCTGCGTCGTGCCCCCATTGGAGGTACTCTGCTCTTCGGCGACTCGTGGCAATCGGTGAAGGAAGCCCTCTCAGACTCCTGGCCCCGGATCGTCTTTCTCTCGCCGCCGCCGCTACGAGGCTTCCCACCTTGGACCGAGATTCCGAGCGACCACCTCAAGGCCTCCGCCCTGCGCGGAGAGGGGACCTCCCTTCTGCAGAAGGCTGCCACAGAGGTAGTGCGGCGCTCCGACGCTCCAGCCTTCCACAGCCACCTCCTCGTACCGAACCCAAGCAGTAAGTGGCGACCCGTCCGAGATCTCTCAGCTCTGAACAACTTCGTGTGGAGACCGCCAGGGCCCAGAGGGCCGCCGTGCAGCCCGGAGTCTTCACGGTCAGCCTGGAAGTGTCCGACGCGTTTCTCCACATCTCGATGCACCAGACCTCCAGGAGATACCTCCATTTCGCAGTCGACGGGTCGTATACCAGTTCAGGCCCTCCTGTTCGGTCTCAACCTCAGCCCTTGGGTGTTCACCCGCATCATGGACGCCGTAGTGGCCAAGGCCCGACAGCCGTCTTCCAGTCCGATGTCGACCTACCTAGATGACCTCCTCCTACGTAACCAGTCAGAGGCCGACCTGACAGGCAGGGATGCGTTGCTTCGCCTGTTATCGCGCTCGGGCTTCCTGATCAACGCGGGCAGTTGGACCTCACTCCTGCACGCCGGGTTGTCCATCTCGGCATGGAGTTGCAGCCGACCTCAACTGAGTACGTCTACCAGAGCCGCTTATGTGGAAGATTACCACCCCAGCTGGCCAGTTAGGAGGATGCAGCTCCCGCCAGAGCGTGGCTTCAGCTTCTTGGCTTAATGAACGCTGCCGCGGATCTGCTCCCCCTCAGTCGTCCTTACTCCCGGCTGCTACAGCGGCACCTCCTGCTCCATTGGCGTCCGTCCTCCGGCGACATAGCTGCCCTGGTGCCAGTGACACAGATGCTGCGTCCCCATCTTGGCTTTGGGCGGACACTTCTTGGCTCGCCTCAGGAGTCCCCCTGGCCTCTCCGCTCCTGCAGCTCCCCCTCTGTGTCTTGCCGGTTGGGGTGCCCAAATACTGCTGCGGTTCCTCACGACGTCCGGCCCCTGGCCACCGGAGCTGGTGGACACTCACAGCAACTGGTTGGAGTTGCAAGCAGTCTGGCAAGCTCTCTTGGCGTGGGAAGCTCACCTCTTTCACCAGGAGCTACTCGTCCTCACGGACAACACGACGGCAGCGTCCTACATTCAGAAACAGGGCGGGACGCACTTCCCCGACCTGTGCATGCTCCTCTACCGTCTGTTGCGCTGGTGCGAGGACCGCGGCATTTGTTTTCTCAAAACACATTACCGATGGTATTACACTTAGGAAATGGCTCTTAGCTGGCCTAATTTTAGCCAAATTTTGGTTGTGTCCGTATAAGGGGGTGTTGGCAGGAGTGGGGCGCCATAGACCATGCCAAACCCGAATAGCCTCCCCTTACTCACATCCGGTACAAGGTTACCCAGCATACCCCAGTTTTAGTTCTTAGCTGGCAGAAGTAGGTTGTGTCTGTTCGATCTCCGCTTTGGTTCTTGGCCGGTCGTTCGACCTTGACTGTTCGTTGGGACTTGAACTGTGAAGATGGTGGCGTGACTGGGGGTGGTAGTGCTCACGCTGTGCCGCCTCGTCGACCTGTGTGTTCTACGGACCTACGGCTTGTGCCATGGAGACTGTGACTGGCGGCTTCCGGACGCTGCTTCGGCCTGCGCTCCGAACCGGTCGCGCGGTGTGGCGTGCTGTTACGTTATGGTGATAGGTGGGTTTGCTCCTTTTTTCCGCCATGGCCAGGTAATATCTCGGTGAATGCCCTCGACCGGCGCCCTTGGGTGGGAAGGAGCGCCGAGCGTCGGCACGCGCTGTACACTCGTTTGATTCGACTACATATTCAATTATGTCCGATTCGCCAGCGCGCGCGCGCGTCGTTATTGCGTGACCTTAGAGGCCACGCTCGCTCTTTCATCTTGTACCCTCTTGTTGCAGTAACTAGGTTCGGATCTGCACGATGTGTGGCGACTTTCAGGGCCCCTCGGACGAGCATGCGGAGGGCCTTCCCTGAGCAAGAGGCGAGTCGACCCGCACTGGTGAGGTGTCCGCCTAATGACTGGAAGAGCGATGGTTAACGCTTACCTCCGTTGGCGTCCTACTCTATCAGAGGTCGGCCGACAGTGATGTCCAAGCTAACAAGGAGGGACCCACGTCAGGAACAGAGACTTTGTTGTCCCGCACAGAGATAGGGACTTCGTTGTCCCGCAGAGAACGTACGCCGCCTCAAGGCAGGAACAGGGACTTCGTTGTCCCGCAGAGAACGTACGCCGCCTCAAGGCAGGAACTGGGACTTCGTTGTCCCGCAGAGAACGTACGCCGCCTCAAGGCAGGAACAGGGACTTCGTTGTCCCGCAGAGAACGTACGACGCCTCAAGTCAGAAACAGGGACTTCGTTGACCCGCACAGAGATAGGGACTTCGTTGTCCCGCAGAGAGCGTACGCCGCCTCAAGGCCGGAACAGGGACTTCGTGGTCACGCACAGAGATAGGGACTTAGTTGTCCCGCAAAGAGCGTACGCCGCCTCAGGTCAGGAACAGGGGCTTCATTGTCCCGCACAGAGATAGGGACTTCGTTGTCCCGCAGAGAGCGTACGACGCCTATCCGAGATCGCCGGGCATTGATGTCCGAGTTTACAAGGTGCGACCCAAGTCAGCAGCAGGGACTTCGTTGTCCCGCAGAGAGCGTACGACGCCTATCAGAGACCGCCGGGCATTGATGTCCGAGATGAACAAGGTGGGTCCCAAGTCAGAGGCAGGGACTTCGTTGTCCCGCAGAGAGCGTACGTTGCCTATCAGAGATCGCCGGACACTGATATCAGAGTGTAACAAGGCGAAACCCTAGTCCGAAGCAGGGACTGCGTGGTCCCACAGAGAGCGTACCACGCCTATCAGATCGCCGGGCAGTGACACCTGGCAGGGACAAGCGGGGACCCAAGTCAGAGCGGTGGCTTTGTTTCCCAACAGAGAGCGTACCTCGCCTATCAGATACCGGGCTGAGACGCCTGACAGCCACAAGGTCGGACCCAGGGCACAAGCAGTGGCCTTGCTGTCCCACAGAGAGCGTGCTACGCCTATCGGAGATCGTGGCCACGGAAGCAGTGGCTTGGTTGCCTCTTCCCTCATACGAAAGTTATAAGTCGTGGCTGATTCTCTGTTTGTCTATTGACAAGGGGTAATTACCTAAATATTACTAAATTGCGTTGCTACCTTAGTGGCTTGGTTGCCCAGACCGGTTTACCATACACATTCGGCGTATTGAAGTACACTATTTTGCTTGGGGTACACATACATGTGCACGTTTTACACAAATACACATTTTGGAGAAACTGACAACTCACTGGCTTGTGAATAATACACATGTGAGTCCAAAGTACACTTTTAGTCAGTTGGCAGTACACTGACTGCACCCAGGGGGTCACCAGGTCGGCAAGTGGTTACTCAGCGGTCGGCGTCTTTCAGAGCTCGCCTGTCAGAGACGCCCAAGAGTACAAAGGGGACCCCAATCAGAAGCAGTGCCTTGCTGTCCCACAGAGAGAGGATGTCGTCTGTCAGAGATCGCCGGACAGAGACGCCCAAGTGTTCTAGGGTGGGACCCAAGGTGGTCCCGGACCTGTAAAGCACAAGATACCTTGTTCTGGGCTCTGGTCAGCAGGAGAGGTAGCTGACAACCTCTACTTGCATGGCTAAACCAATGATTCTTCCACCGGCCCGGGACCCGGCCTCAAGAGTGAACCGCTCCACTGTCCTTCCGCAGGCCAGAGTGGACAAACAGCAGGTGGACTGAGCATCCAGGTGGGGCCCATGTCAACGGCAGTGACCTAGGCGCCCCGGCCCAGTAAGCTGGTAGTCACTGACTGCGGAGGGCTGGCGTCGGCTACCGTACCGACGATGCTTCCAGTCCCGGGCCAGACGACAAGTCATAAACGGACATGCAGAAGCGACTGCTCGGCTTCTCAGGCGCTGGACAGTGTCTAGTGTCTGTGAGAGCATGTGGGCGCGGTAGCAAACACGTATGAGTATGTACGGTTATCGTGGTGCGCGACACAGGGGTTAAAAGGTTGCTTCCCAGCGGCTCAGCGGTTCGCCAGGCCGCTGGGGCGCGACACCGCTTATCCTTCCACGGTTAGGTTCCTGGAACCTCTAATCCGCTTTCTTTGCTTTGGGCAATAGAGATGAAAAAACAGAGGGGTATTCTGTCTCCCATATTTTAATCTAATTCAATAACTTGATTATCCCTTAAGGGCTATTACAATCAAATTGTGCTCATGCATTAAGCATTAATTTAATTTTTCTTATTATTAGGTTGGGCGCCCTCGCCCGGGCTGCTCACCAGTTTTTTATGGCTTGTGGCGACCGCAAGGGCTACAGGACCACTGCACTTCGCACTGCAGGATCCCGGCTCGGTGATGTTGGACCACGCCTCGCGCCGACCATGCAGACGAGAGCCGCTCTAGATGCAGTGCAGAAGAGACGACCTCACGATGGGATCCGGGTTCCGGCGTTCGCTCATGATCTTCAGTTCCCCTTCGGAAGCAGGGACTCGCCTCACACAAGCCAGGGGTACGAGAGGAACAGGAGACGCCGTCCCAGTTCCATGGCTCGCTACGCAAGGGAAAGACAGGCTCTCCGAGTTTTCGCCACCGTTCGGGGGAGCGGCCCCCTGAGACTACGTTGTTCCTTCCAAGTGCGGGGTCCGCCTTCGTTGGATCGCCGCCGGCCGGAGTTCCCCGGACTTCGGAGGGGTTGGACATCCCTTCGCCTGCGGGTGGAGCATACGGTTCCCGCTGGACGCCAGAGGACGTCATTCGCCGTGGCTGGACGAGGTTAGCTTCTCTACGTCGCTACGCTCGCGGTTCCGAGAGGTCTTGCGTTTGCCGTCTACTGCGAAGATTTACAGGAGAGTCTACTCGAGCCGGGGACTACGCAGGTCCCCTCATCGCGTCCAAGCATTCAAGTCCCTGCCCCTTCTGGTCGGCTTCTGTCTCCGCTTCAGGGCGCCGGGGGAGGCGCTGGTGGCTTCAGCTGGATCCTACTTCTTCCGCTGCCAACGTTTGCTGCGTCCGTCCTGATCGATTACACGCGGCTGAGTGGAGAGTCGGCCACGCAGGGCACCGCGCAGTGGAAAACTTCTTGGCCCCCTGGGCAGACCGACAAGGAGGCTTGCAAGGCCTGTCACTCAGCTGATTCACGCTGCGGGCGCCGCCGGATGTAGCAGCCTTCTTAAAACACTGTGGACCGTCAGACAGGATTGGCAGGGACCACTCTTCCGCGGAGGCGCGGTTCGTCCGATGCACCGGATTGGGCGACTTACATCCGAGAGACGGAGGCGGCGACGGGACGCCAACGGCACTCTCCTGTGAACGTCAGGGACAGCATACTCCAGGCGCGTGAGGGATAGAGGTCAGCGCGGGTGGCGGACTGGTCCGACAGACTTCACTGCGGACGACGTCTTCTTCGGGGGTATGCGCACAGTTCAGATTAGCTCCGCCTGAGTTGACTTGCGGCTAGTCGCTTCATTTCCCCGACGGGATGCTACTCTTCGCTTGGGCCTGGCCGTAGTCAGCGGTGACCAGGCACGCTTGTCGCCTCCTTCGACGACAGCGTCGGGACCTAGCGGAAGCGTTCGCGTCCCTGGGTGGCGGCAACTTGGAGTTTCGGCAGGCTGCAGCGCCGGACCGGAGCGGATGGACTTACCCTCGGTAGCGCCTTCAGGGAGTTACCCATTCGGCGCTGTGGATCCTGCGGCCGGGGGCGCAAGTACAGGGAGTTAGACGGGACAACTTGGCAGGAATTAGTTCCTGAGAGGTCGTTGCGCTCGGGCCTGTGGCAGTAGGGTCGACGCAGCTCTTCCACTAGACGGTAGATTGGAGCACGATCTTCGTCCTTCGACTCGACACAAGTGCCTCGTCATCTCGGCAGATACCAGACAAAGACCTGAGAGCAGCGGTGCGTCTCCAGGACCTGGGACAACTCGAGTTTCGAAGTCGTAACCAGTTGGCAAGCCGGGCGGTAGGCTGAGATCATGCCCACTTCGCCGTCGACTAGAGGGCCGACGCTACGGGACAGGTACTACGTGTTTTCTTCGCCGGGATTCCGTCGAGGATGGAGTGCGTGGTCGTCCTGTTCGAGTGGGACTCCCAGTAGACGGGAGCAGGGCAGTGTAGGAGGGACTCTCAGTCCCTTCTTCAGCTCTCTTAGGACGGATGACTTACTAGGGGATCACCGTTCAACCTGCCACCTCCTCTGCTTGGAGAAGGAGGGCGTAATTGGGAGTGGCTAGTGCGCTGGAGGCCTGCCGCGCGGGGAGGCGTCGCTGTGGCCAGATCTTCCAGCTCCACTGCTCGCCATCGAGATTGCATGCCGAAGTGTACGCGTGGTTGTCCGCCATTACTTGTGTTGCAGCTTGGTGGATGTAGGTGCGCACCCGCAGATTGGGCAGCAAGCCCTCTTCCACAGAGGCTTCCTACGGCGGCCATAGGTGCTACCGAGACAACCCGCAGACCATCAACCAGTCGAGTTGCGAGGGTAGATGACGAGCGCTGTGTGACGGGAATGACAACCTTCTTCCTTCCGAACTGGACGAAGCCCCAGCTGGCAGGGTGCTTCCTCGGGGGTTTTCATCTCCTAAGGACGGCCCCTTTCACCGTTCAGGACTATCTCACCATGATCGCCGACTCCTACAGGCTATTTCGCTCATCAGACCCGGGTAGCGGCAAAACCTCACTTCAGAGGCTCCCTTCGCTTGGAATGCCCCGCTGTGCTGCGCAGGGACCAAGTTCTACCTTGGGGGCTTACGGGATCTCAACCTCGTCTGTTGGAACCCGGCACATGACGCGCCTGACGGATGTTTCAAGGAGGAGAGCTTCAGGGCAGTCCTTGACTCAACCTCCAGGCTCAGTACTATGCACGCTGTCCACACACCCGGGTGGCTGGCAGTGCCAGTCGACCGGTTCATGCTACAGCTACCTGACACATCTGCCTGGACTAGACGCGGCCTACATGACGGCGACAGTTGTTTCGCCCTGCGCGTGTTGGGTGCCACCCGGGAGAACAGACTTCAAAACCCGGTGACAGCCTTACCTCTTCCAGGGTCAGTATCCGTACGCGCTGTCGTCACACACACACAGATGGCTGGCTGGTACGGACGGACGGCGCCGTGCAACTACTACGGTACCAGCCTTCAGGGCCAAGTCGTGGTCGCCTTGGCTGCCCTACAGTCTATGTCTGTCTGCCCGTACGAGTGTCAGATTCCACTCAGTAGCCCAGACAATAGGAACCGGTGAGAGTCTTCCGTGTGTACCTGCGCCGGACCAAGCTGGCGCAGGGGGACGCACACACCTGTTTTCTCCCTCTGTCCACAGGTAGACGTGGTATCTCAGCCAGACCTGCTCCTCCTGGTTCCGGGGAGTTATCCGCCCGGCCTGCCAGGACGTTGACCTGTTGAGGCCACATGTTGCACAACGCGGCGCACGAGGTCAGAACCATGGCCGCAAGTTCCGCTGCGACAGCACCGGTGCAGTCAAAGTCTTGTGGCGGCTATGAGATGGCGAGCGGAGTCCACCTTCGCCCGCTGCTACCTGAGGGACTTCTCCTCCTAGCGACAGATCCTCTCGCTGGTGGGAGACACCGCAGCAGCGCAACACTCCCTCCCGGCGCCCTAGGCGCCGCAGGTACCTTAGCTAAAATTAGCGGGAGTGTGCTGCAGGAGGGCGAGTTTGTGGGCAATGTGGTTGGCAGTAGGGGCGCTATAGCGGCACCCACCTCCTCTTTGTGATTCTTCCTAAGTGTAATACCATCGGTAATGTGTTTTGAGAAAACAAATGAATTTTTCAATTAAAATGCATTTTTTTTGAAAAATACTTACCGATGGTATTACTCGAAGGTCCCTCCCTCCGGCCCCGCTTGCCGCAGTTCGCTAAGAACTAAACTGGGGTATGCTGGGTAACCTTGTACCGGATGTGAGTAAGGGGAGGCTATTCGGGTTTGGCATGGTCTATGGCGCCCCACTCCTGCCAACACCCCCTTATACGGACACAACCAAAATTTGGCTAAAATTAGGCCAGCTAAGAGCCATTTCCTAAGTGTAATACCATCGGTAAGTATTTTTCAAAAAAATGCATTTTAATTGAAAAATTCATTTCTCCCCGAGCCCGACACATTGCAGGACACCTGGACGTTTAGCTGACTCTCTCTCCCGGCGCGGCCAGTTCTGCACAGAATGGACGCTCCACGGGGACATCTTCCGATGTTCTGCGATCGTTGGGAGGCCTCTATGATCGACCTGTTCGCTACGAGGTGGAATCACCAGCTTTCCCTCTTCGTCTCCCTGCACGGCTGTTTCAGTTTGGCCACTTAGTTTGTTCCAGGCGAGCTGAGAAACTGGGTCACAAGTCGCGCTCACGCGCTGCCTCAGCCAGTCTCTCAGCTGTCAGGCTAGCTGATAAGCGGGCTTTCTGCTAGGCGCAGTACAGCAGGGAAAATGACTACCTTTTGTTTTTCATGACTTTCTTTTTTACCGTTCAAGTGTGTGATGCAAAACTATGTTTGTTTAAAAGCGGACATTCTGCCCAACACACTGACACCAAACACACTATAGTTGTGACAAACCAGTAGCCAGCAGGATAAGGTGGAAATAAAGAGAAAAAAACAGATTTTACTGTCTGTGTTTAGTTTTGTCACAAAATAGATGAAGTTCCAACATCAATAACACAAATACGATACAAACTACATCAAAACGGACTTGCATGTGCTAGAAGTAACATGCCTAGAGTAAGTATGACTTACCAGATCAGAGATACCATGAAAGGGGCCGGAGAGTGGAGGGTCATAATGAGGTCACTGTTAGTGCCAGTACTCTCACAGGCACATAGCAGTAGCACGGATCTGTCAACGCTGGACACACAGTTCTTTGGCACTATTTCAGTTTTACTCCAACACCCTATAGCAGGAGATGGATCGACCATGGTATTTCAAGGGTAGTGCCAGATTAGCTTGGTGACAAGCACAAAGCTAATCTGGCACTACCCTTGAATTATCATGGTCAATCCATCTACTACAACTGTTATTCAGTCGTTCAGTAGATGACACCTCCAAAATTTGGGAAATGCAGCCGTGGTATTAAACGGGTTAAAGAAAACTGTTGTGTGGTAAACAAGATGATCTCACTCTTGGATAGTTTCTCAGGACGAAAATGTTTGATCAGGAAAAGTCTGCTTTGACTGAACATGAACGGACCACCACAGAATAAAGAAATTCAATACACTTATGCACATCAGTCTGTTTGGCACACGAAAACCTCCTCCGACAGCAACTTAGACCAACTTTGTGATTAAGAAATAAAAGATTAGCTTAATTGTCGGTAGAAATTCGATGGTGTGATATAAAAAAACAAAAACACACTGCCGAGCGTGTGTGTAACGACAGCATAACAATCACCTGCTTCCATTTACTCTTTTCTTTTCTTCACACGTGGCATGACTGAGTACAGCACAAGTGACACTAGCGGTGCCATCAGTGTGTTCTGTTATGAGTAATTTGAGCTTCTCTGCCTCCGTTTGCAAGGCGTATGTCCTGCTCTTTAGAATGTTTATTGTTGCATGCGTCTCTTCGCCTCCCTGCTCACCATCGACTGCCTGTCCAAAGCCACATTGTGCAATAAAGTCTGCACAGTGGCACTCAAGTATGTGTTGTTTTGGGATTATCTTTACTGCTGGAAAGTTGGTTCTAAAGAAGATCATGTAGTTGTCAATGCTGTTTTTGATTTCTTGGATGCCAACACCTGTTTTGATGATTGGTAGTTTATGTGAAACATTCTTGTGAACTTTAGAATACAGTTCATTAAGCGTTTTGAACTTGGAGGATATATCCTCTGCTTTTGCGTGTAGGTTGTGGTCATCTGTTATCTTTACTGTGTTGGTGAGAACACTGTCACTGGATATCACTGTACACATCAGGCCTCAGATAACGATGACAGTGGTTCCCAACAAAAGATCGCCCATGATAGGCCTGCACGTATATGGCCTGTTTTTTTGTCAATTTTTTTACCTCCTTCCATATATTCGACACAGAGAATTGAGTCTATATTCATGGACACTGACAGTATGTGAAGTGTCCTCCATTTTCACAATCTACACAATTTAAATTGATGCAAACTTGCACATAAACATACGTTACGACTGATATTAGGTCCTATAGCTAGAAAGGGACTAAACAAAAAGTCACGTTCATTTAGTAAGCACTCCGACATCACAAAAGCAGAAAACACACAAGAGAGTATGACACATATTCCCGTGACTGACTGCCTGAATGTTTTTATCCCACTAAAAACCTTACAACAAGAATCTCTAGTTGTGGATGAAACTCAATGCTAATAGCAAGGAATGCGGCATCTTGGATACCACTTGACTTCTGGCTATCGTCTGTCAGTCTCCTCATTAATTCCGTCTCTGATCCCACGGGCCTCTCAGGCTCGTACAAACCAAACCAGATCATTAATTAATGTCAGTATGTCTGCAGTCTTGTTAACTTAACTATGTACAAAAAAATGTAATGTCTGACTAAATGCTTTGCTATAGAAGAACATTATAACAAGACTTAATGAAGTAAATGAAAGAAATGATAACATTGATCCGTGCTACTGCTCCATCCTGTCTGTGACTGAGAGTACTGGCACTAACAGTGACCTCATTATCACCCTCCGCTCTCCGGCCCCTTCCACAGTATCTCTGATCTGGTAAGTCATACTTACTCAAGGCATGTTACTTCTAGCACATGCAAGTCCGTTTTGATGTAGTTTGTATCGTATTTTTGTTATTGATGTTGGAACTTCATCTATTTTGTGACAAAACTCAACACAGACAGTGAAATCTGTTTTTTTTTCTCTTTATTTCCACCTTATCCTGCTGGCTACTGGTTTGTCACAACTATAGTGTGTTTGGTGTCAGTGTGTTGGGCAGAATGTCCGCTTTTAAACAAACAAAGTTTTGCACCACACACTTGAACGGTAAATTAGAAAGTCATGAAAAACAAAAGGTAGTCATTTTCCCTGCTGTACTGCGCCTAGCAGGAAGCCCGCTTATCAGCTAGCCTGACAGCTGAGAGACTCGCTGGCCTCACCGCGCGAGCACCACATGTGACCCAGTTTCTCGGCTCGCCTGGAACAAACTAAAGGGTCACTTCTAGCGCTGGGCCAAACAGCCGTGCCTGATCCCCGACCCCCTTGCCTGGGCGGTCGATGCGCTCTCCATTCACTGGGACGGTCTCATTGCGTACGCTTACCCCCCGATGGTTCTCGCCCCCAAGTCCGCCTCAAGCTTCGAGGATGCAATGCGTTCGTCTTGTTGGTCGCCCCGTTCTCATGGAACCGCTCTTGGACCACCGACCTCCTCAGCCTCGCCACGGGGCCCCCTCCCCCCCCACCTGCTGCTACCTACACCGAGCACCATGCTCAGCAACCCCGCCAGCCGCTGTTCCATCCATGCCCGGAGTGGCTCCTCCTTCACGCTTAGAGATTGTGCGGCAAGCCCTCACCTCTAGAGGCTTCTCAAGTGCAGCAGTGGCGGCGATCGCTTCTGCCCGCAGACCCTCGACCAGACGCGTCTATGAAGGAAAATGGAGAGTCCTATGCTCGTGGTGCGACGACCAGTGCCTCGCCCCCACCGAACTGATGAATCCCCAGCTCGCAGACTTCTTCCTCTGGCTCTTTGGAGACCAAGGGTTGGCCCCTATCACCATCAGGGGGTGCCTGTCCATGATTGCAGACACTTACCAGCAACTCAGCCGCCCGAACCCCAGCGACTGCAAAGACCTCGCTGACCCTATGACTCACTTCGGCCTGCAGCGGCCAGTTCCCCGCTCGCTCATTCCTCGCTGGGACCTACCCTGGATACTGACGTAGTTTAACGCTGCCAGGTTCGAACCGCTGCCCTTGGCCCGCTTTGCAGATGTTACTCGTAATAAGTCATGCTTCCCGTTGGCCTTGCCACCGCGGCCCGAGTTAGCGAGCTACACGCGCTTCAGCGCGCCCTGCCTGCCTGCACTTCAAGCGGATGGTTCCGTGCAGCTCCTCACGGATCCTGCCTCCCTTGCCTAGTCTAGGTCTCCTCTGACCGCGCCACAGGTGGTCACCTTACAGCCGCTGAGAAACGTGAACTCTCCCTGGGAGACCAGGCAACAGGAGCCTGTGCGCACCCATCGCGTTATCTGCGACGATCCAAAGCCGTCCGGAGAGGACACTCACGCCTCTTCCTACTGTTCAAACCCAGCAGATCTGACATAATAGACCAGACGATATCTTCCTGACTACGCTGGGTCACACGGTCCACCTACCTGGACCTCTCCCCACTGGGAGCAAAAAGGCTTCACATACGTGCGCACGAGGTACAAGCCATGGCCACGAGCGCCGCATTCGACCGCAACTGAGCTGTCAAAGACATCGTGGCGGCCGTGGGCTGGAAGACAGAATCGACCTTCGCCCGCTCCTACCTCAGGGATCTGGCAGGCCAGCAAAACATCCTCGCACTGGTGGGGGACATCTCTGGGACGCAACACTCCCTCCTGGCGCCAAAGGCGCGTTGGTACGCACTTAGCTAAAGTTGTCGGGAGTTTGCGACAGGGAGGACGGCTCTGATTTACCGTTGGTACGCGGCACCCGCCTCCTTATCGCAGTTCTTTCTAGTAGTCATGTCATCGGTAATGTTTTTGAGGAAACAAATTAATTTTTCTCTAAAATGTATTTTTTCGAAAAATACTTACTGATGACATGACTCAGAGTACCCTCCCACCTACCCCGCTTGCCGCTGGCGAGCTAAGTATTACGACTGGTTGGTCTACCACGTGACCCGGAACCGGTAGGGCAGGGATGGGAGACAACTCTCGGCCCTCTGGGGGTTCCCCGAGTGCCTCCCGGGTTGTGTTGTAACACAACGGGTTCTTAGGCTAAAATGGAGCAAGTAGTAGACACTTCCGGTAAGTATTTTTCGAAAAAATACATTTTAGAGAAAAATTAATTTTTATCTGTTTCTCATACTGATAGCGTTGTATTTATAAAATGGAGTGGAGTCATTGTCAGGTTATTTGATATAAAGACGACGTGTGCTGAACTGTGTCTAAATGAACCATAGCTAGACCTGTGTGTAGCGTTTCATAACCATCTGTTAAAGAAGTGTGTCTTTGAACACTTTGTGATAGTGGGCCTTTAACTATAACTAACATTAAAAATTTTGTTCTGCACCAGAGAGCCTTGTTACATGGTCATCAAGTGGAGTTGCAGCAGCTTCCGTCAGGTATGTATCCAATCCACTGTTAGAACTAAATTGGCTGTGTGTGACAGCTCAGCTTGTTCCCCTTGAGCTGTCACCGGCACCCAATAGAGGTTGCTCAGAAATCAGATGTAGATACAATTTGCATGTGTTTGACACAATGAGTGGGTTAAGTCCAGAAAACTTGCTTTGTCACATGTTCGTCTGGAGCCAGTTGCATGAGCGAGCTTAGTCCTGCACCAGCCACTAAGCAAGGTGCGCTGCTAGCAGCGCACCTTGCTTAGTGACTGGTGCAGGACTAAGCTCGCTCATGCAACTGATCCTGGTCTTTTAATCCACTGTCTGCATAAGAAATGTGCAAATTTTGATCTGTGATGCAAAGAGTGGATTAAAAGTCCAGGCAAACATGCAATATCGCATGTTTGTCTGTGCTTTTAATCCACTTTTCGCATTAAACTTGTACTTGTTTGGACTTGCGTCTCTTTGGCCATTTTACCTAATTAGCTTGACTGCTCTCCAGGCTGATCAGGTGCCACTGTTGAGCCATGAGGTGCCATGCTAATCATGCACTGCCATTGAGCAGTCACAGTCAAACTGTATGGTCCTAAATAAATCCATTGTGAAAGTTGGATCAGAGAAGGAAACGATACCTGTAATCATTATGAGGTGTAAGTTTAGTCAAGAAATTCCCTCAAAAGAAAGAAACATGCTTAGAAATGACAAGTACAACACAGTTTATTCTTTTTCCTATTTAAGCATGTATCTTTCTTTTGAGGGAATTTCTTTGCATTTTACGTGTTTTGGCAGTCACCTTGTTAGGTCAGTGAGAATAATGGTGTCATGAATCAACATATTGTGGCTTTTTATATCCATCAAGAGCTCAACTTGTTTCCTCAAAACACATTACCGATGACATCACTGTTAGGAATAGTGTCTTAGCTAGCCTAATTTCACATTTTCAGCCAAAACTGGTTGTGTACCTATGTGGCAGGGGAGGCAACAAGGGGCGCCATAACCTAGTCAGTATCCCGAGTAGCCTCCCTTCCATCCCCATCCGGGCATGTGCCCACCAGATTCCCGTCGGTCTGTTTCTTAGCTAGCCGTGAATGGTTGTGTACATACGCTTCTGCGTCTTGGCTGTGTATGGTGTGACCGGTCACCTTGTGGCTTGGATTTCTGCTGTGTTCATTGTACTAGCCTGGGATTACTGTGTTCACTGTGCTAGCTTGGAGTTTACCTTTGTCGGTTTTACGTGGGGGGGCTTCTGCCGGACTTTGTGGTGCCGGGGACTTGGATTACTTCCCGTTTTACCGCACTAGCCTTGGATAACTGTGTTCACGGTGCTCACTTGGAGATACTTTTGTGGTGCGGCCTCTACCGTTGGTTGTGCGGGGCTTCGCTTCTACGACATGGTTGGTCCCCTACGGCCCTTGGTCTGGCCTCCGGCCTCTCCGACATGGTAAGGTAAAACCTCGGTTGTTGCCCGCGACCGGCGCTCAGGGAAGGGAGGTTAGGGCGACGGCACTGGCCGTGGATTTGGCATTGGGTACATAGTCTGCCTTCGCTCGCGTACACTCGTTGCGTGGCCTCGGAGAGCCACGCTCGCTATCCTATCAGGGTTGACTATGTTTTGCAGTTTGCAAGTCCACACCTGCACGCTTGTGGGGACTTCCAATGGCCGAGTGATGAGCATGCCGTCTGCCTATTCTGTGCGGCTGGGCCTCCACTCACCCGTGCATTGTCTATTCCCTGGCTAGATGAGCAGTGGTTCCAGCTTGGGGTTTCTATCGCCGTGAAAGGCCGATACCAGTCTGAGAGCAGGTGCCGGTTAATGATCTTACCACATCCGTTGCTGTGACAGGACATATTCCCCAGATGTGGTGACTCGGACTGCACGGGAGAGGCCATCCCGTACCGATCCTAGGACTTCGGCCGATTTCGCACCAGCTCAGTACGTACTGAGAGTATCCAGTATGAGTCTGGCTCACAACGTGCATGCACGACACGCCTCCCAGCCTCCGGGTCCGGACACGGCTTCTGGAGTACAGCCCTCCATACTGTCGGGACCAGTCCAGCACAGGCGTACATCGTCTCACCCCTAGAGCAGTGTCAAGTACCCTCGGACGGACGAGACGGCTGAACCAGTGGGCACCCGCTCGTCAGTAACAGGGAGAGTAGATGCACCCGACAGCGATCTAGCTCGACCCGCCTACTTCCTGATTGGACATTCGGGGCTGCACGGACTATGCCACACGTATACCGGCCCAGCACAGGCGTACGGCGTCCAACCCAGGGACAATCCCGATACCCTGGACAGGACGAGACTTCTGGGCCTTGGGCGCCCGCTCGACACTTAGAGTACTACAAGCCCAGCCACAGCGATTGCTCGCCACGCCTACACTGTGCCACTAATCCGTGGATGTACAGCGCCCCGGCCAAAGTCAGTGACAGGTACCCCGGGACGAGACTGCTGGACCAGTGTGCGCCCACTCATCAACTAGAGAGAGTACGATGAGCCTGGCCAAGAAGAGAAGGAGTTATCGTCCCGCCTAACCCCGGTTGCGCCACGATGCATGGCGTTAGGAGTTCCGAGCGGACACCTGTGCCCTGACCTCCTTTACGCTTACGGGACAGGTCGCCGCAACCCGGGGGATAATCCAGCATAGACTTATGACATCCCAGCCTCGGGCAGTGACAAGTACCCTCGGCAGGATGAGAATGCTGGACCAGGGGGTGCTCGCTTGCCATTACAGTTCTACGGGCCGGGCCGGGTCCACATGACAGGTTACCACTCCTAGGACTTCGGCCGAATTTTGCGCCAGATCGTTAAGTACTGTGAGTATCCAGTATGAGTCTGGCCCGCAACGTGCATGCACGACCCACCTCCCGGACACGGCTTCTGGAGTATGGCCCTCCAAATCCTCGGTACAATTCCAGCACATTCGGTGTTTCGCTCCAAGGTCAGTGACGGGTGCCCACGACCGGACAAGCCTGCTGGACTAACGTGCGCCCGCTCGTCTGATTAGAGTAAAAGGGACGAGCCGGGCTCACGATGAGTCACACGCCCCCATCTACCCTCCCATGCTGACGGACCACTGAGTGTTAGAAGGACCGAGCGGACTCCCGTACCTCGACGGCGGTCGCGTTCGCGGGACAGGCCGCCACAACCGCGGACTGATTCCCGTGACTTGGATACCAGCCGTCACGCTAGGTCTGCCTCCAAGACAGGAGTACGGCTGTCCAAACCCTTGGAAGGTCCACCAAAGTTGTTCCGCCCCAAGGTCAGTGACAAGTACCCTCGCCCTGGGCGAGACTACTGGACCAGTGTGCGGCCGCTCGCCTTACACGGAGCTTGGAGCCTGACATGCAGCGAGTTGCTCGCTCCGTCTCCCCGCCGGTTCGGCCTCCCGCTTCCTCGCGGCCACTAGTATTTTTGTGTGTGTGTGCACATGTCACAGTATTTTAGTTGTGTGTTCACATTGTAAAGCGCTTAGCGCTGGGAGGTAAGTTAAAGTGCTGTATGATAATGTTCATTTTTATTCTTATTAGTAGCTTTGGCGGACGACACACAGTCCCCGCCAGGCGCCAGGGTTCTAGGACGAAATTTCTCCGGTCCCAGGACATCGCGCGTCGGCCTGCGGAGACGGCGCTTGACTACGCATGCCCGAGCCTCTACGGGACTTCGTTCCGCGCATCGCGGATCGTAGCACCCTCCACTCACCGTGGTTAGGGAACTTTCTGGCTTCCCAGTCACCACCAACCACACTGCGTACCACTCCTCGGTCGACGCCTTGCCTGCTGCCACTTCTTGTGAACTGGTGCTTTGGGATACCTCCTGCGCGGCGGCCTCTACCTCCCGACCATTTAGGAAGTGGCTACAACAGACACCACGCGCACTCCGCGCTGTACAAGTTTATCGCCACTCTGTCCTTCCGCGTTGAGGCCGCCGAGCCTTCGCGCCGCAGTGCAGCCTATGGACTTGGCCATCAGCCTGGACCTGTCAGATGCATTCTGCTCGTCCCCAGGCACCCCGTCTCCAGATGTTACCTCCGCTTCGCCTTCGGCGACATGGTCTACCAGTGTCGCGCGCTTCCCTTCGGTGTCAACCGCAGCCACTGGGAGTTCACCCGCATCATGGACGCCGTAGTAGACAAGCCCAGACGGACGTCTTCATGCTCCACGTCGACCTACCTAGACGATATTCTCTTGCGGAACCGGTCGGAGGCCTCCTTGGAGAAGGACCGAGATGCTCTTCTAGATCTCCTCGACAGGCTCGGCTTCCTGGTCAACGTGGGCAAGTCCGACCTCACGCCGTTGCGCCGCTGTCCGTCTAGGGATGGAATTTCGCACCGACCTCAATGAAGTGCGGCTTCTGGAGCAGCGAATTCAGAAGTTTGCGAACCTAGTGCAGCAGGTGTCTCAAAAGGGGTCGATCCCCGCCAGAGTGTGACTTCAGGTTCTGGGCCTGGTGAGTACGGCAGCGGACCTACTTCCCCTAGGACGTCTCTGTTGACCCCGCTTCAGCTGCTCCTGCTTTTCCCCTGGTGACCCTCGACGGATGGCCTCGAGCCTCAGGTTCAGGTCTGCCGATGCTCCGTCCTCACCTTCTCCGCTAGGGCGGATCCTGACTGGCTCGCGACGGGAGTTCCCCTCTACTCGCATCCACCCCAGCTGTCCCTTTGTGTCAATGCAAGTCTCTCCACCTGGGGCGTTCACCTGCTACCGATATTTTCCACAGCTTCCGGCATCTGGCCCCCCGGACCTCGTGGCTCAGCACATCAACTGGTTGGAGCTGAAAGCGGTCTGGCAAGCCTTCATTGCGTGGGAGTCACGTCGGCGACACCAGGAGCTTCTCTTCCTCTCAGACAGCACCACAGTAGTCACCTACATTCAGAAGCAGGATGGGATGCGGTTCCCCTCCCTATGCTTGCTCCTCTACCAGGTGCTCTGATGGTGCGAAGATCAAGGCATCGCTCTCTGAGCGAGAGACATCCCGGGACTTCTGCATGTCCTGCTGACTCCATCGCGCGACGCGGCCAGCTTCTCCGCACCGAGTGAGCGCTCCGTCCAGACTTCTTTCAGATGATCTGCGCAGATGAGAGACCCCCTCGCCAGCTTCCCCTCTTCGTTTCCCCCATCCCAGACCCGCTAGCCTGAGCGGTCAACACTTTCTCCCTCCCATGGGACGGCCTCGTCACTTATGCCTACCCACCTACGGTGCTCGTCCCCAAGGTCCTGCTCAAGCTCCAGGTTGCAACACGGTCCTGTTCCGGGTGGCTCCATGCTGCTGGATGTGCTTGTGGATCACCGACCTCCTGAACCTCGCCGCGGACCCCCCTCTGCGGTTCCCCACCCCACGCATGATGCTTAAGCAGCCATGGCGGGCGTGGTACCTTCCAGGTCCCGAGCAGCTCCTCCTCCACGCCTAGAGGTGGTGCGGCATTCGCTCGCCGCTAAAGCCTTCGCAAGTGCAGCAGTGGGAGCTATCGCTACAGTCAGCAGACACTCGACCAGGCGAGTTTACGAGGGAAGTGGCGAGTCCTGTGCAGTTATGTTGACGAGCGCCTCTCCCCAACGAACCTGACGGTCCCCCAGCGGGCGGAGTTCTTCCTCTGGCTCTTCACCGACCAGCTTGGCACCAATCACCATTAGGGGCTACATGGCCGTGATCGCGGACGCGTACCCCATTTGGGCCGACCGACCCTGGTGACTGCACAGGTCTCGCGGACCTTTTGGCGCACTGCGGTCTACACGTCCTGCCCTTCGCTCGCTGTTGCCGTGATGGGTCCTACCCTGGGGGCTAACGTGGCTCGACTCGTACCGCTTTGAACCACACCATTTGGCATGGACGACCGGCATGACGCAGACGACCTACTTCCGACTGACCTTCGCCACTGCTTCCAGGGTCAGCAAACTGCACAGTCTTTCAGCACGCCCCTCAGGCTTACAGTTCCAGACAGATGGCTCTGTGCAACTGCTGACCGACCCGGCTTCCTAGCCAAGACCTGGTCTCCATTGGTCACCCCACAGTTGGTCACCATTCGGCCCTTGGGGGATTTAGGCCCTTCCCGGGAGACCAGACAGCAGGACCCGACCCGGTGAGAGCCTTACGTGTGTACCTGCGCCGGACCAGGCTGCTACACAGGGGACGCACCCGCCTATTCCTCCCTCTGTCCCCAGGTAGAAATGACATCTCATTCCAGACGGTATCCTACTGGCTCTGATGGGTGATATGCGCCGCCTACCAGGACCTCTCCCCTGATGCAGCCAAAGGAATGAACATCAGGGCGCACGAGGTCAGAGCCATGGCCGCAAGCCTCGCATTCGACCGCTCCTGTGCCGTCAAAGGCATTGTGGCGGCCGTGGGCTGGCGAGCGGAGTCGACTCACCCGATTCTACCTGAGGGACCTCTCCAGCCAGCGCGAGAACCTATCGGGCCCTCTCCGGCCAGTGGGAAAACATGGCGCTGGTGGGAGACATCGCCGCGGCGCAACACTCCCTCCCGGCACTCTCGGTGCCGTAGTCAATTCTTAGTGAAATTATCGGGAGGTTGCTCCAGGGAGGGTGGGTCTCGTTGGCAGTTTTGGGGGGTTAGGGGTGTTATAAGCGGCACCCACCTCCTTTTCGCAATTCTTTCTAACAGTGATGTCATCGGTAATGTGTTTTGAGGAAAGAAATTAATTTTTCTCTAAAATGTATTTTTTCGAAAAATACTTACCGATGACATTACTCAAATGACCCTCCCACCTGCCCTGCTTGCCGCTGGTCAGCTAAGCAAACAGACTGGCGGGAATCTTGTGGGCACGTGCCCGGATGGGGATGGCAGGGAGGCTACTCGGGATACTGGCTAGGTTATGGCACCCCTTGTTGCCTCCCCTGCCAAATAGGTACACAATCAATTTTGGCTGAAATTAGGCTAGCTAAGACACTATTCCTAACAGTGATGTCATCGGTATGTATTTTTCGAAAAGATACATTTTAGAGAAAAATTTATTTTTTATATTTCTGTTGAAGGTTACAAGACTGTCGAACTCACAGAAGAGCAGCTGCAGAGGAGGCAGCAGAGGGCATTGAAACGTCGCAAGATGGCCCACGAAAAGAGAGAGAAAGACAAGGTATGAGTTTCTTTATTCCTTTTTTGGGCTCACGTGCGAAGCAAAGGTGAGTCTATGTTTTGGGCCACTGGTCGTCCATCTGTTGTCTTTCGTCCGTCCGCCGTTGTCCTTGGTAAACTTTAACGTTGGCATTTTCTCGGAGATTATTCAAACCACATTCTTCAAACTTGGCCCAAGGATACTTTGTGGTAAGACCTTTCTAAACATATCAATTTGAGTGACCTCTCACAAAGGTCAAGGTTACAGGGTCTCAGGAAATAGATGAAAAATAGCTATATTTTGACATAATTTATTTTTTCTCAAATACTATTCACAACTTTAAACCCAAACTTGATATGATGGTAAGACCTTTCTATATGTACTAATTTGGTTGATCTCTCGGAAAGGTCAAGGGTCACAAGAGCTCAGGAAATAGGTGAAAAATAGCCATATTTTGACAAAAAACATTTTTGTCAAATACTATTCACAACTTCAAACCCAAACTTGGTACAGAGATACCTGATGGTAAGACCTATCTATGGATACTAATTTGGATGACCCTTCAGAAAGGTCAAGGGTCACAAGGACTCGGGAAATAGGTCTGAAAGCCATATTTTGACAAAAGATGTTTTTTTCTCAAATACTATTCACAACTTTAAACCCAAACTTGCTACAAAGATACCTGGTGGGAAGCCCTTTCTATGCACACTAATTTGGTTGATCCCTCGGAAAGGTCAAGGGTCATGAGAGCTCAGGAAATGGGTCTAAAATAGCCATATTTTGACAAAAGATGTTTTTTTCTCAAATACTATTCACAACTTCAAACCCAAATTTGGTACAGAGATACCTGATGGCAAGACCTATCTATGCATATTAATTTGGATGACCCCTTGGAAAGGTCAAGGGTCACAAGAGGCTAGCAAATGTGTGTAAAATGCTGGGGACTCATGATGATCTATGCCTCTTGCTAACACCACTTCAGTATCCATGTTCTTTGGATGGATGTGGCTCATTGACATAAAATTGACAATGATTTCAGGATCACAATTTGCATCCACAGGGAGCGAAGGGGTTAATGCATCTTTGTAGATGTGCTGGTTTGTGATTTAGGATTTTGTGTTCTGGAGCCATAAGATCCAAAATGTGTATCCATGCCCACTTCTGTACCTGTTACTGTATGGAGCCTCTCAAGACCACTATTACATAGAAACTACAGGTACCACACAATGCAATCTGGGATCCCATAGTAATCACATAGACATGGCAGATGGCAAATAGACTGGCCAGCCCTTTTCAAACAAAAAAGCAGACATTACCGTATGCTACATCACTCACTCGCTGTTTTGACATACTGGTAACATCAAACGCATTTCTTTCAATCTTCTTGAATTTTGCACCAGATGCACACCTAAACAAACTGGTGGTCTAATTCTAAATAATTAAATCAAAATCCATTGTTTACATTTGCAAGCATTACGCATGCAACGAGGTCACTTGGGTTCTGTGCCACATAGAAGTGGAGTCTTTGTAATTGTATTATTTTTAGAAAATCACTTGCAACCGACACTTCTGCAACTGTTTGATTCAGTCACCTTGCACTCTCAAAAGTGTCGGCCGCTCATCTAGAAATGATATATGAACACTCCAGTTCTTTGTTATAGTGGTGCTTTAACTTTAAAGCCACACTAGCTACTGAGATGTCTAATGATAAGGTCTTCCTATTTTCTCAAAAGTCAACGATCATAAGAGGTGAGCAGATGTGTGAAAAATGCCATTTTTGTGGTAGTTTTTATTGTGCTTTTACAGTGTTTTGAATCAAACTTGGCACAAGAATAGCTGATGATCAGCCTTCCTGTACATGCCAATTTGCTTGATTACTTGTAAATGTCAAGGGAGGTCAATAAAATTGAAAAATGCACTTTTGTTGACAAGACATAAAATTTCTCAGCTAAAATGGCAAGTTCAGTACTTGTGCCAAGACACAACGCTTGCTCAGTGGTGTGACCGTTTGGAAAAGTCAGGGTCATAGAAGGTTATGTGAATTTTTCAAGCATGTGATCCATGAGAGCTTTGCCATTCTTCAGGGATGTCACTGGCCGTCGGACACCGGACATAGTCCGATTGACTTGGCCTAATGTCCGATGAACAGAAAGATCAGCAGGACAAATGTCCGATTGTTTGTTTCAAAAAGAGGACATGTGTCCGATTGTTTTTCCGTTGATCGCGGACACCGCTAGCGACATTTCTTTCCGAGTAGGCTGGCGCTTTGCGGTAGTCGGCTTTACACTGCGCGAGCGAGTGACGTGTAGTGTGTTATTCCCGACAACGCCCTCTGATTGGCTGACCCTAAAGTTCAGCTATTTTTAGCGAAAGCGAGACTGCGCGAGCGAGGGTCGTGTAGAGTGTGATTCCGTAAACATCGCCTTCTGATTGGCTGCCCCTAAAGTTCAGCTATTTTCAGCTAGGAGGGGTACCACTGTTCAACAGGACTCAGAAAAACCATCCACTTCTGCTGAGTGATCAGCTCATATCAGTTCCACTGAGTCTGAGGGTGTCATTTTGATTTTCAAGTCAGTGTAGCAGCCTACTACATGTAGTGAAGTTTCAGATAAATCTAACAAATGTAGCCTATTGACAAGGCCTTTTTAAAGTATTTTCTGCATTAGTTTTCTACATTTGTTCATCATGTCTATTAGCCACAAAAGTGTGAGAATTTAAATCTTTAACCCATTTGCTACTAGAAACCTGCTGTGGCCCATGCTGGAAGCATGGGCCACAGCAGGTTTCTGGTAGCGAATGGGTTAATGACAACATGAACAAGTAAACAAAAAAAAAATAGTAACTGGAATGATTTTTTTTTCTTATACAGTTTCTTACAGAAAGCTCATCTCCTTTTGTTATAGCCTTAGGCTTACTAATCATTACATTTCCGTTTAGTCAGTACATGGTCTAATATTTTTATAATGCTATTCTAGTCAGTACATTTCCTTGCACTGTGAATTCCTTGAAGTGCCAAAATGACAGTTTAGTTTGTGAGTTGTGAGCCTGAGCATGAAGAATTTGCTACCTCTGTTACAAGGCCCTGATATGTTTTTCATGCGAATCTGCGATGACAGTATTATCTGAATGACATAATAACTTGTTCACTTTTCTTTGCCTTTTTACGTTTATGTCCTTTACGTCAACAGTCAATAAATATCTCACTCAGCCTGTGTTTATGTGGTTTCTGTTTTACTATCAGTTTTGTCACCCGCGAAATGTCCTATTGTTTTGTTCCAATTCAGGACAAATGTCCTATCCCTCTGCCACCCTCCAGGACATTTGTCCTATAGGTGTCCAGCTCCAGTGACATCCCTGATTCTTGTTGCTTTTTCTTTCTTTTTTTTAACGGGCTTTTTACATTTTGATTGTCAGCTCACACTTCATGCATTTGTTGATGTTACTGTGGTTTTTTATTCATTTTCCAGAAACAAACACTTGACAGGCTGCTGAAAAAGCAAGACACAAAGACCAAAGGCTCAAAGGTAATGCTGAGCATGAATTAAAATTGAAAATATCTTTTGTAGTAATTGTAAATAATTTGGCCATCCTTTCTGTGGGTAATTTGCGAAACTTACTGGATTCAGAATATGAAAAATGTGGAAAAGAATAATATTTTAATATGAAATTGCATAAATTATTATTTTAAAAAATTTGTTAATTTTCTGTGTGTAACTTTCACAGACATTAAATTCAGAATTGTGTTTAAGTGTTGTTGTTGGTTTGATTTTTTGCACCAGTCACGGGGGTCAAAGCGTATGAACATTCCTCGAGTGCGTTATGTGAACAATGGGGAGGGAATCTCCATATCTGTGCCACAAGGTCATCCATTCCCTTTTCCTGCCAAGACTGCAGAGTAAGTTTTCTCTTGCTACATTTTTCTTGTTTGATTTGTTTATGTATGACAGCAAACCTGTGCTGTTTGTGGGAGTACTGCCCAGATAGACCCACTCGTGGTGTAAGCCACAAGCACACTTCTATTCAAATGAGATGCTTAGCATCTCATTTGAATAGAAGTGTACTTGTGGCATACTCCCTGAGTGGGTCATACAGGAACAACCGTGACAGGTCAGTCATGACAGATTAGTCTGTCTGGGGAGTGCTCCTACAGAGGGTATGACAAGAGACTGTGTATGCTGATCTGTGCACGGGCCAACCAAGGCTGGAGTCAGCCAAAGGGCTTTTTGCTCACTTGGTATCTGTTTGGGAGCCACAGACCTGATCTTGTTACATCCGATTTTGCAATATTCTGATTCACATAATACTGAAGCCGACCTGTACAGTTTGATATTCCCTTTTTGCAGGCCTCCCAAGGGAGTGGTAATATGTGGAGTGACAGGCTGCAACAATCCCAAGAAGTATGCATGCTCCAAGACTAAAGTGCCATTGTGCAGTTTACAGTGCTACAAAAAGAACATAGCTCTCACTCAGAACACTACCAGTAGTGTAATCGCAGCGACATAGGATTTGATCTGATGAAGTCCACACCAAAAACGTGTATGATCTGAAGAAGAGTTTGTCTTTGTTAGAATGTTTGTGTGATTTAACCCCATTGAGCATGCAGCTACCAGTACTGTTCACAATGATGAGTTTTGTCTTGTCCCTTTGGAAAAAGGGAGATTTGGGGTCATTTAGAGCTCAGATATTCAGGGGAAAATTCATAGTATGTTGAGCTCACTGTAAATGTAAAGTGTGCCAAACTGAAAAAAACTGAAACAGGAAAACTGAACTCTGAATTATCTCTCCCCCCCCCCCCCCCCCCACACACACACACACATATCCAAAGGGACAAGCCTCATTACTGTGAGTTTCCAAATTATTTATATGCTGCAGTGGCGCTTGTTTATGTGCGGCAGAGGGGAGGGGTGGGTTCATGTGAAGTTCAGTTTTCCCAGGTAAAATTCAAAGTATGTTCAAAGCACTTCAAGAATCTACAAATATTTGCATAGTTTTGAAAGTATTGTGGTTATTGGACAGTGTGTTGAAGTCTCAGCCAGTGCTCACAGATGGTATCTAATAATAAGATGCATTCTGTATAAATGTAAAACCATGGAGTTAAGTCCAGCCAGCAAGAGACATAGATTCTCATGGGACCCTGCTTCATGCAAAAGGCATAGATCTTCATGAGCCCTGCATTCTGTGGGGGCTCATGAGGATCTATGCCTTTTGCAGACTGGAGATTTTGCATGTTCACTTGGTACTGAAGGTCTCCACCCCGCAGCTGGCATGAATGTGGGCATGCCTTTGAAAGACAGCAGGTTAAAATGTAGGCACTTGTCTGAGCAGACACAGTGCATTTTATTGCACTCGGCACACCAACCTTTTGAGGACTTGGAAAAGGTGCCCAGCTATGCTTACACTGCCTGTTAGCTGGGTGAGGGTAAACGTATTAACACCTTCCGAAGTTGTGAAAGTCTTTATGAGGTGTCGATAAGTTGAACTATGTTTACATTTTATGTGTACATGTACATGTTATGTTTGCTGTGTTCTTTTTACCTTCATACTGCAGTGAGTGTGTGTGTGTGTGTGTGTGTGTGTGTGTGTGTGTGTGTGTGTGTGTGTGTGAACATTTTAAGTTGTGTGTAGAAAATACACAATAAAATGTGTTCAGACTCTTTTTTTAAACTTTTGTTTTCTATTTTGTTCAGATGTTTGGATCATATTTGATTACTTTTATTTGCAAATAGTGCAGATCACATATTCTTACTGAAACTGAATCATGAAATTATTGGGACATGCAGTAGGTGAGTGACATGTTGTCTGCTATGAGGGAGGCAACCAAGCCGGTATGCTTGTTCAGGCAAAACGATGGGCTTGTTCAGATGGCACGTCCGTTAAAAGTCCTGGTAAATCAAAAGTTGCACAGTTGCAGTGCAGCCAAATTGATCAGTTTTCAGGTCATACTGCATAGGCATAGCTGTCCCTCCTCCATAGCGTACCCGTTAGGGCCGTCCATTATCACTTCTGTGCTGAGGACATTAAACCCCAAACTAACGGAACCAGTATGTGTGTGTGTGTGTGTGTTTGTTTGCTTTGGTCTGAGAATGTCTACCAGCTTTAGAAGTAGATGATTAGAAATACATGTATTTTATCCTTGCCTGCAGCACCTGTGCATCACTTTCTCATGTGAAACTACAAGACCGTTTACACTTGCAACTTGGGTTCAACCAAGGCTGGTGCATTTACACTGTTTTACATTTGAAACTGGAGTTGACCGGCTTATATGACACTGACAAAGCATACTAAGGTGTCATGGTGCCCTCTCCAGGAGACAACACCTTGCAGTAGGGTGGTGACCACTTGTTGTTTTTTTTCTTTTTTAACAATAAATTATTATGTACTATTTCTTGTCAAACATGAGATTTAACTCTTTTGAGATGTGCTGCATCCCCGATTCGCGGCGTAAAGCCGAGAATCCGGATGCAGCACGTCTCGAAAGAGTTAAACTCTTCGTACAAAAAAAGTTTGGAAAAGGAAGTTTTCGCTCGCAGATCATAACCTTTATGAAAATATTGTTAAAATCATCAGTCCGGCAAACACTCTAGTTATCACTCAAACCAAGGGGAATCACAGCGCTGGACAGACAACAGTTAGATCCCCTGCCCCCGCCTATCAGGCACCCAATCGCCAGCCCACAGAGAAATACGCAGGTATAGAATAAGACAATCATTTCCATTCCTAATAAGAATGGATCAGGTCTCTTATATAACCCATGTCTTTCTCCGGAACTTAGGAAGTAGGCAGGAGAAACATACATACACAAACATGAAGGTGCGCTACTATATGTAGCCTCACCTATCTGGTTTGTGAGTATCATGTATAACTCGAGGCAAAATTTGTATCGTTACATTGTTGTGTAATGTTCTGTGCATCTACTGTGGGAAATCAGGGTATTTACCCGACCACATATAGTAGCGCACCTTCATGTTTGTGTATGTATGTTTCTCCTGCCTACTTCCTAAGTTCCGGAGAAAGACATGGGTTATATAAGAGACCTGATCCATTCTTATTAGGAATGGAAATGATTGTCTTATTCTATACCTGCGTATTTCTCTGTGGGCTGGCGATTGGGTGCCTGATAGGCGGGGGCAGGGGATCTAACTGTTGTCTGTCCAGCGCTGTGATTCCCCTTGGTTTGAGTACTGACAATTCTGCCAGCGCTAGCCTCACCTATCTGGTTTGTGAGTCTCTAGTTATCAGACATGCTTTGTCTCTGCCGTGGTCTCACGACTATTGGTGGGCACTGAGATTGTTCTGCATCAAGTTATAATGAACATCTTCAGCCTAAACTTGGATGAGAAAACGTGGAAAGACATGTAATGCCCCTGCACACAATTTTCAAAGTAAACAAGACAGACAATATTTGTAAACACCAGTAATGACCGTACAAATTTAAATATGTAATGTCCTTACTACCTGACCTGCCTAATTTTAAATATCAGGTCACATTACATAGTCAAATGATGTAGGTGAGGCAGTGCAAGGACCAGTTAAAAAAAAAAAAAAAAAACTCTTATGCCTTCTTTGGCATTTTGTACAGAGGCAGTGTACTGGAATTCGCTTAGAATCTCTTGATGGATGAGAAGAGACATGTTGTGGTGCTTTGATTCATACCAGCCTTGGCTTCAGCTGACTCTTTTTGGCATAGTTTGAGTTGCCAAGCGGATGGTGATTTGAAGTGTGTACAAGTTTTGGCTGCGCTTGGATGTAGGGTTGGTACAGAATCATGTTGATAGCCAGGAAATGAGACGGTTGATGGTTAGTTTTTTTTTTTTTTTATTTTTTTATTTTGTGCATGGCAAATACGCAGCAAGTGGGCGGTAGTGTTGTTTAGGGGATTGAAAAGTTAGGGGATGACTGGGACAGACTAAGGTTAAGGCATTTTAACAGATGGGACTGCAAGGGCGGCCGACGGTGTGCTTTCGACATCTGTAGGTCACGGTATACATTTAAATTGGGAAGTTGAGGCAGTGCAAGGTCCCGTGTTTTTAAAAATAATTTTTGCCTTGTTTTAAAATTTGCAGTTGGGCTGAATGTGGGAATTTGCTGGAAATTTGTGGTTAGCTGAGAGGAGACATGTTTGGTGCTTTGATTCATACCATCCTGAGCTTATCCAGTGGACATTTGTGGGCCTATGTTGAGTTGCCTTTGGCGTAGTGATTTGAGGGGCACGCTGATTTCAGCTGTGCTTGGGTGTGGGGTTGGTAAGGAACCAGTTTCATAGCCAAGAAATGAGACGGGTCATGTGCTGTTTTTTTTGGTATTTTATGCATGGCAAATGTGCAGCTGGTGGGCGGTAGTGCTTTTTAGGGAATTGAACAATTAGGGGATGACTGGGATTGACTAAGGCTAAGAGACTGGACAGTACGGAAACACCACTGTGGTCCGTGGCCTGTAGTGCCCGTACTTCCTGACCTGCCTAATTTAAATATTCACAAACCAGATAGGTGAGGCTAGCGCTGGCAGAATTATCAGTACTCAAACCAAGGGGAATCACAGCGCTGGACAGACAACAGTTAGATCCCCTGCCCCCGCCTATCAGGCACCCAATCGCCAGCCCACAGAGAAATACGCAGGTATAGAATAAGACAATCATTTCCATTCCTAATAAGAATGGATCAGGTCTCTTATATAACCCATGTCTTTCTCCGGAACTTAGGAAGTAGGCAGGAGAAACATACATACACAAACATGAAGGTGCGCTACTATATGCCCCTTGGTTTGAGTACTGATAATTCTGCCAGCGCTAGCCTCACCTATCTGGTTTGTGAGTATCATGTATAACTCGAGGCAAAATTTGTATCGTTACATTGTTGTGTAATGTTCTGTGCATCTACTGTGGGAAATCAGGGTATTTACCCGACCACATATAGTAGCGCACCTTCATGTTTGTGTATGTATGTTTCTCCTGCCTACTTCCTAAGTTCCGGAGAAAGACATGGGTTATATAAGAGACCTGATCCATTCTTATTAGGAATGGAAATGATTGTCTTATTCTATACCTGCGTATTTCTCTGTGGGCTGGCGATTGGGTGCCTGATAGGCGGGGGCAGGGGATCTAACTGTTGTCTGTCCAGCGCTGTGATTCCCCTTGGTTTGAGTACTGATAATTCTGCCAGCGCTAGCCTCACCTATCTGGTTTGTGAGTATCATGTATAACTCGAGGCAAAATTTGTATCGTTACATTGTTGTGTAATGTTCTGTGCATCTACTGTGGGAAATCAGGGTATTTACCCGACCACATATAGTAGCGCACCTTCATGTTTGTGTATGTATGTTTCTCCTGCCTACTTCCTAAGTTCCGGAGAAAGACATGGGTTATATAAGAGACCTGATCCATTCTTATTAGGAATGGAAATGATTGTCTTATTCTATACCTGCGTATTTCTCTGTGGGCTGGCGATTGGGTGCCTGATAGGCGGGGGCAGGGGATCTAACTGTTGTCTGTCCAGCGCTGTGATTCCCCTTGGTTTGAGTACTGATAATTCTGCCAGCGCTAGCCTCACCTATCTGGTTTGTGAGTATCATGTATAACTCGAGGCAAAATTTGTATCGTTACATTGTTGTGTAATGTTCTGTGCATCTACTGTGGGAAATCAGGGTATTTACCCGACCACATATAGTAGCGCACCTTCATGTTTGTGTATGTATGTTTCTCCTGCCTACTTCCTAAGTTCCGGAGAAAGACATGGGTTATATAAGAGACCTGATCCATTCTTATTAGGAATGGAAATGATTGTCTTATTCTATACCTGCGTATTTCTCTGTGGGCTGGCGATTGGGTGCCTGATAGGCGGGGGCAGGGGATCTAACTGTTGTCTGTCCAGCGCTGTGATTCCCCTTGGTTTGAGTACTGATAATTCTGCCAGCGCTAGCCTCACCTATCTGGTTTGTGAGTATCATGTATAACTCGAGGCAAAATTTGTATCGTTACATTGTTGTGTAATGTTCTGTGCATCTACTGTGGGAAATCAGGGTATTTACCCGACCACATATAGTAGCGCACCTTCATGTTTGTGTATGTATGTTTCTCCTGCCTACTTCCTAAGTTCCGGAGAAAGACATGGGTTATATAAGAGACCTGATCCATTCTTATTAGGAATGGAAATGATTGTCTTATTCTATACCTGCGTATTTCTCTGTGGGCTGGCGATTGGGTGCCTGATAGGCGGGGGCAGGGGATCTAACTGTTGTCTGTCCAGCGCTGTGATTCCCCTTGGTTTGAGTACTGATAATTCTGCCAGCGCTAGCCTCACCTATCTGGTTTGTGAGTATCATGTATAACTCGAGGCAAAATTTGTATCGTTACATTGTTGTGTAATGTTCTGTGCATCTACTGTGGGAAATCAGGGTATTTACCCGACCACATATAGTAGCGCACCTTCATGTTTGTGTATGTATGTTTCTCCTGCCTACTTCCTAAGTTCCGGAGAAAGACATGGGTTATATAAGAGACCTGATCCATTCTTATTAGGAATGGAAATGATTGTCTTATTCTATACCTGCGTATTTCTCTGTGGGCTGGCGATTGGGTGCCTGATAGGCGGGGGCAGGGGATCTAACTGTTGTCTGTCCAGCGCTGTGATTCCCCTTGGTTTGAGTAATTTAAATATGTAATGTGACCGTAAAGCGCCTGATATCCAGTGCGCATGCCTGAACTTGGCCGCACATCCGTGTACACTGGGGACGCTTGTCAACCTCAGTTTGATGTCCGCACGCGAGCATAAGATTTTATCGACTGTTCCGCTTGATCGACTCTCCGGGTCGCGAGAAACAATCTGATAAAAAAAATATGCCAGCAGTAAGGCTTAAACTTTGTACGCGAAGTTTTTGGATCAAAAGATAAAGAAACTGTGTTTCCTACCCCGAAGACAACATGGGGTGCGGGAGCAGTTCTCCACAAGAGCCCGAGTCGCCGCAGAAGCAGTATGGTGGTAAACAGTCTATTGAACAGCCAAAAAATGGCGATATTTCATCAGGACGGAGAAAAAGTATCGGCGGTATGCTCAACAACAACACATCGAAGATGACAGTACCGGCAGAGATAGAGGAGGACGATGAACTCAGGATTTCAGTAAGTCCTTGATCAATTTTATGTTGCTAAGTCTCGCGTTGATCAAATCGTAACTTCACGTACGTTTTATTAGTTGAATGAGCAACATCCCGTCACAATTGTTATAAAAATAGGTAATTTACTCGGACACAAAGTCATGCCAGTCTGAAAACAGCAATATTATGCTTTAATGTAAAATCTTTTTTTTTTTTTTTTTGGTGGCTTAGAACTCGACCAGTTTTTGCAATTTGAAATAGTCTTGCACGTTGTATTGCCTCGGTCTGCTTAAACTCACAAATAGTGCACGTTACTGCATACAGATTACGGTTTTACCAGGGTCCAGTTGTGTGAGTAAGGTTAGTCCGACACCAGCCACTAAGCAAGGCATTGCTATAGCAGAGTACCTTGCTTAATTAGTGGCTGGTGCAGGACTAAGTTCATGCAACTGACCCCAGGAGATAGGGACAGACATTAACCCTGAAGTGGTCACTGTCATACATTTTTTTAGAACAATGTATGCGACATACAGTGTTTTGTGTTACAGTGTATGTGACAGACAGTGTTTTGTGTTACACTGTGTGTTACACTGATTTGTGTTACACTGTGTGTTACATACACTGATTTGTGTTACACTGCATGTGTACACCAAATATACAACAGTGACCACTTCAACAGCATTAACCCCATCACTTCCAATGGCCACCCATTTTGTTTCTTAAGTAATTATGAATTCATCATGCCGTGATGTCATCATGGACTGAGTTTATATGCATCAACAGTGAGCTCTCCTCTATATTGGGAGAAGAAGATGAAGAAGACAGATAGTTATTTGGGTTTAACACTGAGCAGGCAGTACAGAAACATTTAGGGTGTCAGAAAGTAGGCAAGCAGAAGGCATAGAGTCAGGGATTGAGTGCCATAAAAGCCCATGTGTGTAGACAAATGATACCAAAGATATTGCCAGCAACAGGCACATAGATCCTATGATATCCCGCATGTGTTATGGCTGTTGGGTCCCAACCTCGGCATTGACCCAACCTCGGCCAGAGTGACATATAATGCTCAAATATAGTAAGATACATTAACTTTTCAGCTTGAATTACTAAAAGTTTCCAGAATGGGTATAATAATGGTTATATCAGTGATTAGCCATCCCATTGGCCTACAGTTTCACAACATTGGTGTGACATATAGTGCTCACAAAAAGTAAGGGACATCATAATTTCAGCTTCAATTACCAAAATGTTAGAAAACACCTTGCATCTGCAAACTGCAGTCACCTTTTTGGTCTGATTAATGTTTAAACTTTTTGGGACATTTTAATAATTCAAGCTAAAAGTATATTGTCTTTTACTTTTTGTGAGCACTATATATCACAAGAATGCTGCTAAATTGTAGACCAGTGGGATGGCTAATCACTGATATACCTGTGATTATACCGATTCTGAGGACTTTTAGTAATTCAAGCTGAAAAGGTAGTATACCTTACTATTTGTGACCAGTATAAGTCACTCTGGCCGAGGTTGGGTCGACGCTGAGGTTGGGACCCATCAGTGGCTGAGAGGGTCTGTAGGCCTGTTGCAGGTTTGGTGATTTTCACTTTTTTTGGACAGTGAAATGGTTAAATTTGATCTCTTCTAAGAATGTCACACTTTTAAAAATAAATGCCAAATGAATGAATAATTTAAGGGTAGTGCCAGATTAGCTTGGTGCCTCCAGGAGGCACCAAGCTAATCTGGCACTACCCTTGAATGAATGAATGAATGATTCAAGGGTAGTGCCAGTTTACCTTGGCACCTTCAGGCGCCAAGGTAATCTGGCATTACCTCTGAATGAATAAAGTGAGGAGTTCTCTTGAGGTTGTCTCTGCATGTTGTTTTAGACCAAAGAGGAAGTTGAGGAGCTGATGTCTACACTGGGTGAGGGAGAGTTGTTCAGTGATCCTGACTTTTCACCTGGTTACTCTGCCCTATTCTGCTCACCAGGGATGAGTGATAAGAACGTAACCTGGCTGCGCCCTCAGGTGAATATTGCATGCTCAGGTAGAAGCTGACAGACGAAAAGGTGGAATCGTGTAATCAGAATCTCACGTTTGTAAAGTTGAAATTTGTTGATAAACCCCTATATTGAATACACGATAGGGTTTTGTCACACATTTAATTCAACACTTCTTCCATTGATATGGAACCATAATGGTACATAGTTTGTTTTTATTTTTTGTTTTGTAATTGTTTGTATTTTTTTTAATTGAACCCTGCCTTACTCTATCAGAAAAATATAATTTTTTAGGTCTAGACTGTACGTGAAGCCACAAATATGCATGTAAAATGCACAGTTTTGGCCTTCCTGTCTGTAATAAGTGCTTTAATTTTACAACTGCCAATTATAACCGTAGGTGAGTTTACTGTGTTATTCTCAAAACATCTTCTATACTTCAAATTTATAAGATAAAATATCTTTTCAAACATGTGTGTGTGTGTTAGCTGTTTTTGTTTGTTTTCTTTTTCTTTATTTTGTTAACTGATGTAAACACTGACACAAAAAGATGTTTTGTCTGGCGAAGGAGATGCTCTGTTTACAGTTGTTGAGCAAATGTTGAGTTTTGAAGATGAGGAAAAGTCCAGAACAATACCACCCTTCTGAAAGAGGCATGGATCCCCATGAGTCCCCGCACATGTGGGGGCTCATGGGGGTCTGTGCTTCTTCCTGACTCCATTTACATCTCTTTTCCTTATGCAGGAGTTGCTGGAGACAGGGAAGATTCCGCCGGAACTGATGGTGGATGGCGTCACCCGTGATGACATCAAGCAAGGCATTCTTGGGGACTGCTGGTTTCTGTCAGCTTGTGCTGCTGTCTCACAGCATGAAATTTCTATGTCAAAGGTGATTTTTGTCCAGAATTTTTTAACCCTCTGAATGTTGGTAGCAGTTTTAGTCAGGATGATCCCTTCAGGAATCATCGTGACTAAAACTGTTCCTGACATGCAAAGCGTTAAAGCAATTATGTATCTTGCATCCCATACATTTCCATGACAGAAGTCTTGTGACATTTGTGATTCCCTTTGTTAAAGACGGTATAAGTTATTGGTAGCAGGGGTTTGCTACACAGACTGTTGTAGGCATGAGGGAGGTCAAAGAAACCATTGTACCCCGAATGCTGAAGGCCTGAGGGAGGTCAAAGAAACCATTGTACCCCGAAGGCTGAAGGCCTGAGGGGTACAATGGTTCCTTTGACCTCCCTCAAGCCTACAAGGGTCCGTGCAGCAAGCCCCTGCTACCAATAACGTATTTGTTTTCATTTCTCCACAATTTTTGTAAAAGAAATCAAGAAGAAATCTTCCGACCTTGAACATGCCAGACATGACTTGAGGTCAAAGGAATATACATTTATACATAATAGACGTATGACGTAATTTAAAATATTTCACGATGTTGCCATCTCCAGTAGTGTGCTTTTTGTTTCGAACAACAGTAAGTAACTTTTTACTTTAGAACGTTTTGGTGATCTTTTATAGAACAAAACTCGCATCCAAGATGCGTCACAAAGAGGGCTACAAGAAGTCTGCCATTTTTCGCTCAAGGGTTTTGTAGCTCGGTCATGTGGTACAGTTTGCGCTAAAGGGATTGGTTGTGTGACATAGGGATGAAAACAAATCTACTTGTAACAGTGTTTGAATCTTCACTCCCAGCCGTTTCTGTATCTATACTTGCGATCAAAAGAAATGCGATATTTTTGGAATCATCAGAAACACTAAAGTGTTTGCGATGATTCCTGAAATGTCGTATTTCTTTTTCCCGTCAGTATATGTGGCAAACTTGGTTTGACTTCACTGTCATTTTCACCATGAGAAACATGCACTGTCTGCATGCAAATCATCCGTTGACTGCGCACTGTTTTGGCCATTTCTAAGGCATGTGAGAATGTGAAATATTGGAGCTTATATAAGAACATTTAGTTTTGATGTGCAGTATGTGCTCATAGCAACTGAACCACACCCAAAAAGTCTTTGTGTGTGTGTGTGTGTGTGTTTGTGAATGCTTGGATGTATGTACTTGCAAGGATTTTGTAATAATTCTGTGTTGTTGTTTCTTTACCAATTATCTCTACAGGTTCTGCCTCCCAACCAGCAATTGTCGGGACCGAACTACAAAGGCATGGTGTGTTTCAACTTCTGGCGGTTTGGACAGTGGATGCCGGTATTCATCGACGATCGTCTCCCCTGTGTTGACGGACAGCTCATATACGGGCACAGTGCAGAGCCACGCGAGTTCTGGGTGTCGCTTATCGAGAAAGCTTATGCAAAGTGAGTTCGTAAATGTGTTCTGGTCTGTGATTTTGGACCTTACAGAAGCTAAAATGTCCATACCAGCAAACAAAGAAGAGTTAGTTTCACATTTGATAGATTACCCTACACACACTAACAAAATTAACTCATTGGAGACGTGCCGCATATGGATATGCAGTGGACAGCTGTGTATCCGTATGCAGTGCATCTCCAATGAGTTAACCCTTATCATTCGGAATACACCAGTGTGTGAAATAAGTTTGACTAAAATGGTTCAAGGGTAGTGCCAGAATAGCTTGGCACCTCTAGGCGCCAAGCTATTCTGGCACCACCCTTGAACTAAAGCCATTGGTCTATATCCTTATCTGTAAGTACTATAATGTAGCTTGCAAATGGCAGTGTACAAATTTGAAGCTTTTAGCCTCGGTATGATATGGGTTAATAAACATATGTGCCAGATATATATATTTGTGTGTTGACCTGTAATTTTGTATCCCCCAGTTCTTCATGCACCAAACTATTCTGATACTACCCTTGAACTATCAGTATCATGGTGAGTGTGTCCTTATACCATAATTTAGTCTTTATAAGACGACTTCTGCATGTGGAAATTAAAACCTTACTCCGGTGTTTTTTTAATGTGATTGAATTATTTTTTTCCTATGCAGCTGTAGCCACCTAAACCATTACATCCTTATGCTGATTTATTTTTTTTTAATTTGCTCGTTGTCCTGTAAAGGCTACATTACAGATTAGGAAATAGACCAACCATTTTAGTTCAAGGGTGGTGCCAAAATAGCTTGGCGCCTGAGGCACCAAGCTATTCTGGCACCACACTTGAACTATCATAGTCAAATTTATTTCAAAAAGTAGACCTTTCCCGCTACAGCCAAAATTCTGGATTAAAAAAAATAATAAAATAAAATAAAAATTTCACTTTAAAAGTGCCCCCAGACCCCTGCTTCAGGATTCAACTTATTTTTCTGTCCCACCCATGCAGTAGTGTATTAGGATGAAAAGGGTTAAATGATGGTCTTTGATGACAGGCGACATCTTAAGGCCTCTCTTTAGAGAGAGAAGACCCCCTTTTTTTTGCCAAAAATTAATTTTTCTCTAAAATGTATTTTTTCGAAAAATACTTACCGATGACATGACTAACTGGAAATAGTCTACTTGCTTACCAATTTTAGCCTAAGACCCAAAGGGTCCCCCCCAGGAGGCTCTCGGGGATCCCTGACAGGGACGAGAGAGCTTTCGGGGATCCCTAACAGGGACGAGAGTAGCCTCCCCTGCCCATCCGGTCAGGCGCCAGGTGGTGTCTCCTTTAGCCAGTTGTCTACGGAGTTACCAGCGGCAAGCGGGGAGGAGGGAGGGACCTCCGAGTCATGTCATCGGTAAGTATTTTTCGAAAAAATACATTTTAGAGAAAAATTAATTTGTTTCCTCAAAACACATTACCGATGACATGACTAACTGGAAGAATGGCAAAGAGGAGGAGGGTGCCGCACAATCCCCTTTTAGAAACCTCTTCAGGGACGAAGACGGCCCGTCACTCCTGATCACCCACTCCCGACAATTTTAGCGAAGTGCCGCCTAAGCGCCGAGGGCGCCTGGAGGGAGTGTCGCGCCGCAGAAGTTGCCCACCAGCGTAAGGTTGTCGCGCTGGACTGTAAGGGCGCAGAGCAGAAGCGGCAAAGGTAGATTCCCGCCACCCCACCGCCGCCACAGTGTCCTTAACCACACCGGCGCGGCGAAGGCGAGACGTGCGGCCCTAGCGTGCATTGCATGGGCGCGGATCTTCAGTGCCTCGGCTCCCTGTGGGGAGAGGTCGCGATAGGCGGACCAGAATACCCAACGGAGCGAAGAGGAGAACGTTTGGGCTGAGAAGCCGGTTCTGCCAGCGGTCGGCGGCAAGGGACGAGACCGTCCCCTCCGCACGGACTTGGAGTGCCGCAGGTAGATACGAAGTGCCTGCCCCGGATCTTGCTGCGGAGTGCCCCGAGGAACCGGGTCGTGTAAGCGGCCGAGCGGCGAGGACCGGAGGCGCTGTCAAGGGAGACCTAGGCTGAGCGAGAAGGAAGGATCCGGGAGTAGCTGAACGGAGCCATCCACTCGGAACTGCAGGCCGGCGGGGCGAGACGAGAGCGTGGAGCTCGGTGACGCGGGGCGCCGTGGCGAGGGTCATCAGGAAGCAGGCCTCCGAGTCACGTCAGCAAAGCGGGCCAGAAGGAGCGGCTCAACGGTCCGAAGTCAGTCAGGGGAGGACCAGGGAGGTCCCAGCGCGGGCCAAGTGGGCGGGAGACCGGACGCTGCACGCCGAAACGCGCCATAAGGTCGGGCAGGTCCTTGCAGGCGCTGGGTCAGGACGGCCGAGGTGACGGTAGGCGTCGGCGATCAAGAGACCCCTCAAGAGCTGCTGCACCAGAGGGGAGCCAACCTAGGTCTTGGACGAGCCAGAGAAGAAGTCCGTGAGCTGAGGAGTCGTCAGGCCGACAGTGGAGAGGCGGCGGTCAGAGCACCAGGCACGAAGCACACCACTTTCCCTCGTAGACACGTCTGGTAGGTCTGCGGGCAGAAGCGATAGAATCCGCTGTAGCACTCGAGAAGCCTCCAGCAGAGAGAGCTTGCCACACAATCGCCAGGCGTGCAGGAGAAGTCGCTCGGGGCAGGGGTGGAAGAGCGGCTATCGGCGCTGTAAGAGCATCGGCGGGAGGTGGGAAAAGGGAGGGTGAACCTGTGGCGAGACTGAGAAGGTCGGAAGTCCGCGAACCGGTCCGGGCGACCGGCCACCAGGAGAAGGACTGCGTTGCATCCCCGGAGGCTGAGCAGGACTTGAGGACCAGGACCGCCGGAGGGTAGGTGTAAACGACCAGTCCGCCCCAAGGGATCGAAGGGCATCGACTGACCAGGCCAGAGGTCGGGAACAGGGAGATGAAGCGGGGAAGCCGGAGGCTCCACTTCGTGGCGAAGAGAACAAGGGGGGAGTCTCCCGACGGGCGCAGAACCAGCGAAGGATGTCCCAGCGAAGGGCGCAATCCGTGTGAAGAAGCTGCCACCGTCGCAAGAGGGAGACTGTCAGGACGAACAGGCGACGTGGACTGTGGCGGGCTGGGAGGGAGAAGACGCTGTCCTCGCACCAGCGAAGGGGGCGATAGAGGAGGAAGCAGAGGTCGGGAGAGCGGGTTCCTCCTGCGTCTGAAGGCAAGCCACGAAGAGGGGTTGTCGGAAGGACGAGGAGGTCCTGTGTCCGAAGATCGTATCGCCAAGCGCAGAGGGCCTGCCAACTGCAACCAGTCCCAGCGGGTTGACGTGCCGCGAAGTCCGGTTCTCGGGCCAGCGGCCGGCGGACGAGCGGAATTCGGGAGAAGGAGAGCGCCCCAACGGTCGAGACCGGCAACGACGCAGAGAGACGGGCAGCGGCGAGGTCAGGGGGAATCCGGGAGCCGAGCCAAGAATGTCCGTCCAGCGAAGCCGATGTGGCGCAGCACAGGAGAGATCGGCACCAGGGTAGAGAGATCGCCGGAGGACGGCCTCCAGAGGCGGAGTACAGAAGACCGAGGGAAGGAGATCAGCCGCCGCACTCACCAGGAGGAGGAGCTGGAGCCGCAGTTAGGTGGGGAGCGCCGCGTCCGCAGCTACCCTCGGGCTAGAACGGCAAGGACTGGATCCGAGGCTCGTGAAGACGCACCAAGGCGCGGTCGGTCACCGAATCCATACCCAGGTGAACGAGTGGCGAGAGGTCGGACTGTAGGCGCTGACCAGGGCGCCCAGGCGAGCAACCGGAGGAGGAGAACATCGCTGCCCTACGAAGTGGGACCGCTGACTGATACCGCAGACGCAGGTCGACCCAGGAGGAGAACGGCTGACGGAAGAACAAGGTCTCGGGCAACCAAGGCATCCACGATCCACGCAAGGACCCAGGGCTGAGGGAGAGACCACACCGGAGAGGCCGGGCTGGAAACGGACCCATCGACGGCAAGCGAAGACAACAGCGGGGGCGGGAGGCATGGGGACGCGTGGAAGCGAGGGGCAGATCCCGGCTGGCGGCGACGACCAAGGGCCGAAGGCGAAGCGAAGGGTCCGAGGCGGGGGGAGCCGCGCCGAGCGACGAGCACCAACGCAACATCTCAAGGCAGAGCGGAGACCTGCGCGCGAAGGGCGAGGGCCTTGGTCGGAGCGGGCGGGAACTCAACCACACGGGTGGCGCTGGGCCCACAGGCCTAGAAGGGGTCCTAAGGAGACTACCAGGCAGGGCCGAAGAGCGTGGGAAGCCACAGGAGCACGGTACAGCTGCAACGTCGCATCAGGGGAGATGGTCAGGGAAGGAGCCATCCACTAGAGCTGGGAGGTGTAACCGCAAGGACGGGCGCCGGCAGAACCACCAGAGGCAGCGCGCACGAAGAGGAGCAAGTGGCCAGCGAACCGGGGAGCCGAAGGCTAAAACGCCAGCAGGCCAGCGGCGAACGCAGGACGCCGAGTCATCCACCGAAGAGGGTCGGGGAGACGCTGGAGGCGAACGGTGCAGAGAGAGGGGAAGAGGGTGTCCCGCGGAGAATGACAGGGCCGAGCAGAAGGCGAAGGTCGGCAGGGACACAGGAGGGCGTCAAGCGGGCGGGCGACGAACGTCGGGCGCCGCAACTATCCAGGTGACGAGGGCGAAGACGTCGATCCCCACTTGCACTGGGTGTACCCAAGGGGCACCCATCCACGCGAACCGAGCGCGAAGTAGCTTCACTTCGGTGAACAGACGAGAATCGGTGAACACGTGGAAAGGCCGTAGGCGCCAGGGGAAAACGGCCCGAAGTCCCGAGGTATATGAAAGACGATCCAGACGCAGTGCCCGAAGCTCAAGGAGGGGGCACCGTAGCTGGCTGGGAGACTCGACGAAGGAGTCAGAGGGTAGGAAGGAAGGCCATAGGGCCGACTAGGGCACCAACCGGCGATAAGGGTCGCGGTGCCCGGGGCTCAAGGAGGGGGCACAAGCAGATAGGCGACTCGCCAAAGGAGTCAGCGGGCCCAGGACCGAGGCCGAAGTAAGAACAAGGCGACAAGGTCGCGGTGCCCGGCTCAAGGAGGGGGGCACATAGTCGGGTAAACGACTCGCCGTAGGAGTCAGCGGACTTAAGCTGGGGCCGAAGGCCAAGCGTGAACTAATTGGCGACAAGGCCGCGGTGCCCAGGGTTCAAGGCGGGGGCACAGCGGCTCGCCGGAGGAGTCCGCAGGCGTAGGAGGCCAACGCGTCCACAATAGGCGACAAGGTTGCAGTGCCCGGGGCTCAAGGAGGGGGGCATGTAGCCGGCTTGGCGACTCGCCGGAGGAGTCAGCGGGCTGAGCAGGACCGAAGGCCGACGCGTAGACTAGTTAGCGACAAGGTTGCGGTGCCCGGGGCTCAAGGAGGGGGGCACGGAGCCGGCTAGGCGACTCGCCGGAGGAGTCAGCGGGCTTAGGAGGGCCGAAGGCCGGTGCTTAACTAATTAGCGACAAGGTCGCGGTGCCCGGGGCTCAAGGAGGGGGGCACGTAGCCGGCTTGGCGACTCGCCGGAGGAGTCAGCGGGCTTAGGCTGAGGCCGAGCGTCAACTTCTTCTTTTTTTTTTTTTTTTTTTTTTTTTTTTTGCATGTAACAGGCGACAAGGTCGCCGTGCCCGGGGCTCAAGGAGGGGGGCACATAGCCGGCTGGGCGACTCGCCGGAGGAGTCAGCGGGCTTAGAAGAAGGGCCGAAGGCCGACGCTTAATTAGCGACCAAGGTCGCGGTGCCCGGGGCTCAAGGAGGGGGGCACGTAGCTGGCTTGGCGACTCGCCGGAGGAGTCAGCGGGCTTGAGGTTTGGCCGAGGGCCGACGCGTGAACTAAGGCGACGTGGTCGCGGTGCCCGGGGCTCCTTTTTACGGGAGGGGGGCACGTAGCCAGCTTGGCGACTCGCCGGAGGAGTCAGCGGGCTTAACGCGTCTACGAAAGAGCTACAAACTTACCAGGGACGATAGGAGTGGCTATCCCATGTCGGAGGGCCGCTTGAACAATCCCACCGTGCCGCGGAAGGTCCCAAGGAAGGCGGAAGTCGCGGGTCGCTCGGCGGTGGAACACCGGAGTAGAGACCAAGAACCTCCAGTCAAGCAGGGCAGCCAGCGCAGCCGATGACAGAGGAGCAGGTGGCACCCAGTCTACAGTGTGGCGGACACCAGGCCACTGGAAGCCGCCGTCCTGGGCAGAAACGCACTTGGTACTGCAACACATACCCATACATGAAAGGTGATGGGCGGCGGGCAACTAAGGCCGCCAGGTAAAGCTCCGAAGTAAGTATTGAGCGAAACTCACCGTGAAATGCGGAGAGAAAACAAACAGAAGTCCGAGCCAAGCACGACGTCCGGCCCCGCCGGGGGAGACGTAGGCAGTGGCCAAGACTTTACCTTTTCATGGCGGAATTGCAGCGTGACGCAGCACAAAGCACCGGACACTAGGTCACTGGAAGTCGCCGAACTGGGGAGAGGCGCACTTGGTAACTGCAACCCAAACCCAAACATGAAAGGCGACCGGCGGCGGGTAACAAACCCCGCCATTTAAAGCTTCGAAAATTAAGAGACACGCGAAACTGACAGTAAATGCAAAGACAAACAACAGTAGCTCGAGCGAAGCCCGACGTCCGGCCCAGCCAGGCGAGACGTAGGAAGCGGCCGAGACTCCACCTTTCCATGGCGGAACAGCAGAGTGACGAAGCACAAAGTACCGGACAATAGGTCACGGGAGGTCGGCGTACTGGGGAGAGGCGCACTAGGTAACTGCAGCCCATACCCAAACATGAAGGCGACCGGGGGCGCCATTTAAAGCTTCGAAAGCTAGAAACACTCGAAACTCACCGTGAAATGCGGAGAGAAAACAACAGTAGCTCGAGCGAAGCCCGACGTCCGACCCAGCCAGGCGAGACGTCGGAAACGGCCGAGACTTTACCTGTCCATGGCGGAACGGCAGGAAGACGAAGCACAACCACCGCACGACGGGAGCCTAGAAGGTTCCAGGGCCAGCCAAGAGCACGAGGCCCAGACGAGGGCTAGCAGAGAAGACGGAGGCCACGCCAGAAGCAGAAGCCGAGAGGCTAGGCGAAGGCAGGCCGGTAAGGGACGGTCGAACCGTACACAGTCTTTCCAAGGGTCAGAGGCTCAGGTAAAAGCGTCCGAACGCTAGCAGCGAAGTAGACAACTGGCTAAAGGAGACACCACCTGGCGCCTGACCGGATGGGCAGGGGAGGCTACTCTCGTCCCTGTTAGGGATCCCCGAAAGCTCTCTCGTCCCTGTCAGGGATCCCCGAGAGCCTCCTGGGGGGGACCCTTTGGGTCTTAGGCTAAAATTGGTAAGCAAGTAGACTATTTCCAGTTAGTCATGTCATCGGTAATGTGTTTTGAGGAAACAAAGGTGGTTGCTCAAGACAAGTTCTACCTTATCACATTTGTGAATTGGGACATTTAGTGCTGTTTTGATTTTTCTTTTGTGGTCTTTTTTTCTGTGCAGACTTCATGGTAGCTATGAGGCCATTGAGGGTGGTATTACGATGGATGCCTTAGTGGACTTGACAGGGGGTTTGGCCGAGAGATATGATGTCACGGAGTATGACCCTTTGATTTACCAGCTCATCTCAAGAGCTCACAAGTCTGGTGCCTTCATTGCTTGTGCCAAAAAAGTAAGTCTGCTGATTGCATTCGTACATGTTTCATCGATGACCAATCTGTGGTAGAATGTCAGTCGGTACAAACTTCTCTAAACTGACAACCAGTTTACAGTAGGTACAATACTGGCTTGAATGTTGGTCAGATATTGCCAGTAGTGGTCCAATAATGGAAGTGCAGATCTCTATTAGCCGTACACTGAACCAGTATTGGATAAATGTTGGCTGCCAAGCTGAGGCCATGCTTGAACCAGTATGATGAATTTTGGCTGCCAGGCAGGAGCCAGTATGAGAAATGTTTGCTACATAGCTGATTCCATCCTGGAGCCAGTATATTGAGTGTTGGCTGCCAAACTGGTTCCATCCTGGAGCCAGTATGATAAATGTTTGCTACATAACTGATTCCATCCTGGAGCCAGTATGCTGAATATTGGCTGCCAAGCTGGTTCCATGCTGTAGCTAGTATGGTGAATGTTGGCTGCCAAGCTGGTTCCATCCTGGAGCCAGTGTGATAAATGTTGCTACATAGCTGATACCATCCTGGAGCCAGTATGGTGAATGTTGGCTGCCAAGCTGGTTCCATCCTGGAGCCAATATGTTCAATGTTGGCTGCCAAGCTGTTTCCATCCTGGAGCCAGTATGTGGAATATTGGCTGCCAAGCTGGTTCCAGCATGGAGCTTGCATAATGAATGTTGGATGCCAGTCTGGTTCCATTCTGGAGTCGGTACCCGCATATATGAAGTAAATAGTCTGCCAAATTATTATGAACATGAATACTTTTGTTCCTAGTTTGGTTCTTGATAATTAAACCAGCTTTCAGTCCAGTTATATTTTGTTTTATGGCATTTAACCTTTTTAATTCTGATACACCATTGCTTGAAATAAATTTGACTATGATAGTTCAAGGGTGGTTCCAGAAGAGCTTGGTGCCTCAGGCACCAAGCTATTCTGGCACCACCCTTGAACTAAAATGGTTGATATTTCTTCTGTAATGCAGCCTTCATAGGTCAATAAGAAAATTTTTTAAAAATCAGCCTCAGGATGTAATGGGTTAAACGTGATAAGTTATCCTTTCTGTCCAGCATTATTGTAAGACATACTAAAAACATTTATACAGGAGATATTGCTAGCTATTGACCCTTTCTTTCTGTGAGCAAAACTGAGGGTATCTTTATAACTTCTGCCAGTCAGACTTATATCATGCATGTTTCTCATGGATATATTTTCTTTATCTATGTATGTTGACATGATTTGCTTTATTTCTTCCTGCTGTTGGTGTGTGTGTATGTTTCTCTAGGGAAACTGGCGGAACAGTATGAAAGCAGAGGCTAATGGTTTGGTGCCTGGCCATGCATACACAGTAACAGACGTCACTAAGGTGAGATAGGTGCTGTGGAGATTTTTGTTGTGATTTTGTCAGATATATGTATTAGAACTGTCTTTTCTGTTTTGGGGGGGGGGGGGGGGGGGGGGGGGGGAATGGCAGAGCCAGAAACAGATGTTCTGTGCACAGACCTTGTTCTTTTTTTCTTTTTATTTTTTGGCTGCTTCCTTTGAATCATGCAGTACCGCATATTGTCTTTGTGTAATTTTAGATCCGCCATGAGATGGGTGAGGAGAAGCTAGTGAGACTGCGAAATCCATGGGGAGATGCCACAGAATGGAGGGGATCCTGGAGTGATAAGTAAGTGGCAATACGGCTAGCTCATCCTTAGCCTGTCCAGTACCTGGGAGCCAGAAAGTCAGACCACAGCATTTGCTAATGCATTATTATATTGCCTGATTTGCATAGACTTGTGAAGTAAAAACATTTTGTAAACAAAAGGTCCTAGCGGACAGCTGTGCACAGGTCAGCTAAGGCTGATGTTGGCCCGAGAACCTTTTGTTCACCAGACATCTCTGTGCGAGCCAGAGATCTATATGTTGATTATATCTGATATGGTATTATTCTGGAGCACATACTAGTGAGGCTTACCTGTAATAGTAGTGATAGTTATGATGGATAATATTACTACTGATAAAAATGTGATGGCTTACTTCAAGGATAGCTCTGTGCGCCATTCCAAAGTAATAAAAATAAAAAACAGTGCAACACGCAAGCACACACACATGATGATGACATCGCACAGTAGCAGCAATTTGACAGATTAACCCTTTTCATTGCTTGAAATAAAGTTGACTATGAAAGCTCAAGGGTAGTGCCAAAATAGACTATGATAGTTCAAGGGTGGTGTTCAAGCTATTCTGGCTCCACCCTTGTACTAAAACATCTCCTAATCTGTAATGTAGCCTTCATAGGACGATAAGCAAATTTTACAAACTCAGCCTCAGGATGCAATGAGTTAATCAAAAGTGATGTTGAGGAAGTGGGTCTTTAGACTTTCTGGTAGGTATTGAGACCAAGATAGGAAAAGGTGAGACCACCACGTGTTAAAGACTGAAAGCTGATTCCACCCGTGTGGACACTTTTGTGTGCTGGTCTCACTATTAAACAATCCAGACCAAAAAGGTGACTGCCAAGCGTGTAATATGCAAAGAAATACCCAACGGAGAAAAAAAACACGCTTAGAAATGACGGGTACAACACAATTTATTAATATTTCGGCTAATCTCTCTGTTTGTTTGTTTGTCTATTTTGACAAAGGGTATTTACCTGAAATATTAATAAATTGTGTTGTACCCGTCTTTTCTAAGCGTGTTTCTTTTTCCGTTGGGTACTTCTTTGGTCTCACTATTGTTTTATGTTTTGTTAGTGATGTGAACTGGCAGTGGGTGGACGAGGCAACAAAGAAGAAGATTCAGGTGGAGTCGCGTGACGACGGAGAATTCTGGATGTCTTTCCGTGACTTTTGCCGTCACTTCCAGGAGGTCACCATCTGTCTGCTGGGGCCTGACTTTGATGGCGATGGTGTGCGCGATACTGTTCGTGAGTATCATACAGCAGATACTGTTTTTGGATGAGATCACCTGTTTATGTGAGATCACCTGTCTTTAATGACAGGTGACAATTTGTGCCCTTCACAACTTCTCTTCAGAGAGCACCCGTCTTGTTTGACCACTTTTTTCATGCAACTGTTTCTTCCCTTCGTTCTGTGTGACCAGTCAGATAAATTGTGACCCTTCAGAAAAATCTGGTTTAGGCTGCAGAAATAGTCCTAGTGAAATCTAGGATTCTGGTTATTTTCTGGTAGCCTGATCTCTCTTGTGAAATTGTAAGCGTTCACCATTTGGGCGCACAGAAACATGACTTTGCATTGCTTGACTAGAAATCTCCAAGTCTTTGTCAATGAAGGCGCATTTGGTCCTCCATAAGAACAATATTCAGCTGTGTTTGTGCATGTGTTGGCGCACCTGCACATGCAGTTGGGGCTTTAAAACAATGTGCAAGAAAACCTACATGTGAGCATACATCCTTCTTTTCTTTTCCTTTACTAGTGTTTAGGTACTCACTTGGCTGCTAATAATTTTTTTCTCTTTCGTTTCTTCTTGAAGGACACATGGAAACTGTGCGAGGGGAGTGGAAGGCGGGGGGTCTCTGCGGGAGGTTCTCGGAACAACTTGGAGCTGTTTGCGACCAATCCACAGTTTTTGCTGACGCTGCATGAAGCAGGTATGATACCTGTCTTGTTTACATACAGTAGAACCTGTTTTGAACATCCATCTTTGTTTCCTCAAAACACATTACCGATGACATGACTATCAGGAATAGTCTACCTGCTTATCAATTTTAGCCTAAGACCCGAAGGGTCCCCCCAGGAGGCTCTCGGGGATCCCTAACAGGGACGAGAGTAGCCTCCCCTGCCCATCCGGTCACGTGCCACGTGGTGCATCCTTTAGCCAGTTGTCTACTTCGCTGTTAGCATACGCACGCGTTTTCTAGAGCCTACGGACCCGACCTTCACGGAGACTGTGTACGGTGCGACCGTTCCTCACCGGCTTGCCTTCCGTCTTCCTCTTCCTTGGGTGGCCTCCTTCTTCTCTGCCTGGCCGCTTCTCTGCCTCGTGCAGTTTGCTGGCCCTAGGCTTCCGTCGCGCGGTGGTTTGTGCTTCGTCACCCTGCCTTTCCGCCATGGACAGGTAAAGTCTCAGCCGCTTCCTACGTCTTGCCCGGCTGGGCCGGACGTCGGGCTTCGCTCGAGCTACTGTTGTTTTCTCTCCGCGTTTCACTGTGAGTTTCGCGTGTTTCTTAATTTTTGAAGCTTTATATGGCGGGGTTTGTTACCCGCCGCCGGTCGCCTTTCATGTTTGGGTATGGGTTGCAGTTACCAAGTGCGCCTCTCCCCAATACGGCGACTTCCAGTGACCTAGTGTCCGGTGCTTCGTCACTCTGCCGTTCCGCCATGGAAAGGTAAAGTCTCGGCCGCTTCCTACGTCTCGCCCTGCTGGGCCGGACGTCGTGCTTGGCTCGGACTTCTGTTTGTTTTCTCTCCGCATTTCACGGTGAGTTTCGCTCGTTACTTACTTCGGAGCTTTAACTGGCGGGGTTAGTTACCCGCCGCCCGTCACCTTTCATGTATGGGTATGTGTTGCAGTTACCAAGTGCACCCCTGCCCAGGACGGCGACTTCAAGTGGCCTGGTGTCCGCCACAGAGTGTGTCGACCGGGTGCCGGCTGCTCCTCTGTCATCGGCTGCGCTGGCTGCGCCTCTTGACCGGAGGTTCTTGTCTCTACTCTGGTGTTTCTACCGGCGAGTGACCCACAACTGTCCGCCTTCCTTGGGACCTCCCGCGGCACGGTGGGATTGTTCAAGCTCCCCTCAGACTTGGGATAGCCCACGCCTCGCATCCCTGGTAAGTTTGTAGCCTATTCGTAGACGCGTTAAGCCCGCTGACTCCTCCGGCGAGTCGCCAAGCCGGCTACGTGCCCCCCTCCTTTGAGCCCTGGGCACTGCGACCTTGTCGCCATTAGTTCACGCGTCGGCCTTTCGGCCCAACTTCTAGCCCACTGACTCCTCCGGCGAGTCACCTAGCTGGCTTCGTGCCCCCCTCCTTGAGCCCCGGGCACCGCGACCTTGTCGCCTGTTACATAAAAAAAAAAAAAAAAAAAAGTTGACGCTTTGGCCTCGCGGCCCCTCCTAAGCCCGCTGACTCCTCCGGCGAGTCGCCAAGCCGGCTACGTGCCCCCCTCCTTGAGCCCCGGGCACCGCAACCTTTGTCGCTAATTAGTTTACGCGTCGGCCTTTGGCCCTACTTCTAAGCCCGGTGACTCCTCCGGCGAGTCGCCAAGCTGGCTACGTGCCCCCCTCCTTGAGCCTCGGGCACCGTGACTTTGTCGCTAATTAGTTTACGCTTCGGCCTTCGGATCTTCTAAGCCCGCTGACTCCTCCGGCAAGTCGCCAAGCCGGCTCCGTGCCCCCCTTCTTGAGCCCCGGGCACTGCGACCTTGTCGCCTATTTGTAGACGCGTTGGCCTCGCAGCCCCTCCTAAGCCTGCTGACTCCTCCGGCGAGTCCCCGAGCCGCTATGTGCCCCCGCCTTGAGCCCTGGGCACCGCAACCTTTGTCGCCAATTAGTTCACGCGTCGGCCTTCGGCCCCAGCTGTTAAGTCTGCTGACTCCTCCGGCGAGTCGCCAAGCCGGCTACGTGCCCCCCTCCTTGAGCCTCGGGCACCGCGACTTTGTCGCTAATTAGTTTACGCGTCGGCCTTCGGACCTTCTAAGCCCACTGACTCCTCCGGCAAGTCGCCAAGCCGGCTCCGTGCACCCCTCCTTGAGCCCCGGGCACTGCGACCTTGTCGCCTATTTGTAGACGCGTTGGCCTCGCAGCCCCTCCTAAGCCTGCTGACTCCTCCGGCGAGTCCCCCAGCCGCTATGTGCCCCCATGTGCCCCCGCCTTGAGCCCTGGGCACCGCGACCTTTGTCGCCAATTAGTTCACGCGTCGGCCTTCGGCCCCAGCTGTTAAGTCTGCTGACACCTACGGCGAGTCGTCAAGCCGACTATGTGCCCCCCTCCTTGAGCCGGGCACCGCGACCTTGTCGCCTTTCGTTCTCACTTCGGCGCTTCGGCCTCAGTCTCTGGGCCCGCTGACTCCTACAGCGAGTCGCCAAGCCGCTTTGTGCCCCCCTCCTTGAGCCCCGGGCACCGCGACCCTTATCGCCTGTTAGTACCCTAGTCGGCCTTATGGCCCTCCTTCCAACCCGCTGACTCCTTCGTCGAGTCACCCAGCCAGCTACGTGCCCCCTCCTTGAGCCTCGGGCACTGCGTCTGGATCGTCTTTCATATACCTCGGGACTTCGGGCCGTTTCCCCTGGCGCCTGTGCTGCGGCCCATCTGCTTCCCTACGGCCTTTCCACGTTGTTTTCACCGGTTCTCGTCTGTTCACTGAAGTTAAGCAACGTCGCGCTCGGTTAGCGCTTGGATGGGTGCCCTTTTGGGTACACCCAGTGCAAGAGGGGATCGACGTCTTAGCCCTCGTCGCCTGGACAGTTGCGGCGCCCGGCGTTCGTTGCCCACCCGCTCGACTCCCTCCTGTGTCCCTGTCGACCTTTGCCTTGTGCTCGGCGCTGTCGTTCTCCTCGGGACATCCGTCTTCCCCGCTCTCAGCACCCTTCGCCTCCAGCGTCTCCCCGACCCTCTCCGGTGGATGACACGGCGTCCTGCTGCCCTATCCCTCCTCGTGGCGGGCTCTACGCGCCTTGGAGCGACGAGGCCCGTCTCTTCGCGCTTTGCCACCGCTCAGAGGATGCTGCTGCCTTGTAGACGCTCTTCTGCCCCTCCAACGAGTTCTGCCACTGATACGGTCCTTCCGCTCGCCGCTGGCCTGCTGGTGTCGTCTTCGCCTTCGGCTCCCTGGTTCGCTGGCCACTCGCTCCCCTTCGTGCCCGCTGCCTCCGGTGGTTCTGCCGGCGCTCGTGCTTGCGGCAACTCTTCCCAGCTCAAGCGGATCTTCCGCGTGGCTTCGGACCCTCCGCCCCCTAGCCTTCCTTCGTTCGTGGTGGACTGGCTCCCTTCCCTGGCCTTCCCCCCTGATGCGACGTCGCAGCTCTACCGTGCTCCTGTGGGTACCCGCGCCCTTCGGCCCTGCCTGGCAGTCTCTGAAGGAACCCTTCTAGGCCCGTGGGCCCAGCGCCACCCTTGTGGACTGAGTTCCCGCCCGTTCGGACCAAGGCCCTCGCCCTTCGCGCGCACGTCTCCGCTCTTCTTCGGGAAGTTGCGATGGTGCTCGTCGCTCGGCATGACTCCCCTGCCTCGGACCCTTCGCGTCGCCTTCAGCCCATGGTCGTCACCGCCAGCCTGGATCTGCCCGATGCTTCTACGTGTCCGCATGCCTCCCACCCCCCGCCGTTGCCTTCGCTTGCCGTCGACGGGACCGTTTCCAGTTTTGGCCTCTCCTGTGTGGTCTCTCCCTCAGCCCTGGGTCCTTGCGCGGATCGTGGATGCCGTGGTTGCCCGAGCCCTTCCGTCTTCCTCCGGCCGATCTCCTCCTTAGACGACCTGCTTCTGCGGAATCAGTCGGTGGTCTCTCTTCGTAGGGCAGGGATGCTCTTCTCCTCCTGTTTTCTCGCCTGGTCGCCCTGGTCAACGCCAACAGTCCGACCTCTCGCCCTCTCGCCACTTGTTCACCTGGGGATGGAGTTTGTGACCGACCGCAACTTGTTGCGTCTTCCCGAGCCTCGGATCCAGAACTTGCCGATCTAGCCCGTGGGTAGCTGAGGACGCGGCGGTCCCCGCCTGACTGTGGCTCCAGCTCCTCGTCCTGATGAGTGCGGCGGCTGATCTCCTTCCCCTCGGTCTTCTGTACTCCCGTTCTCTCCAACTGCATCTTCTCCTCCGCTGGAGACCGTCCTCCGGCGATCTCTCTACCCTGGTGCCGATCTCTCCTGTGCTGCGGCCCATCTGCTTCGCTGGACGGACATTCTTGGCTCGGCTCCGGGATCCCCCTGACCTCGCCACTGCCCGTCTCTCTCTCTGCGTCGATGCCAGTCTCGACGGTTGGGGCGCTCACCTTCTTCCGAGTTTTCGCTCGACGGCCTGCCTATTGGCCCACGAACCTGACTTCGCGGCACGTCAACCCGCTGGGACTGTATGCAGTTTGGCAGGCCTTCTGCGCGTGGGAATTCGATCTTCGGGCACAGGACCTCCTCGTCCTCTCCGACAACTCCACAGTCGTGGCTTACCTACAGAAGCAGGGAAGAACCCGCTCTCCCGACCTCTGCATCCTCCTCTATCGACTCCTTCGCTGGTGCGAGGACCGCGACATCTCCCTCCGAGCCCGTCATAGTCCAGGTCACCTGAACGTCCTGGCGGACTACCTCTCGCGACGGGGTCAGCTTCTTCACACGGATTGGACCCTACGCCGGGACATCCTTCGCCTGATCTGCGCTCGTTGGGAGACTCCCCTTATCGATCTCTTCGCCACGAGGTGGAACCTCCTGCTTCCCCTCTTCGTCTCCCCGATTCCCGACCCTCTGGCCTGGGCAGTCGATGCGCCTCGATCCCTTGGGACGGACTGGTCGCTTACACCTACCCTTCGACGGTCCTGGTCCCCAAGTCCTGCTCCAGCTCCGGGAAGGCAACGCAGTCCTTCTCCTGGGGGCCCGTTCTCCTGGACCGGATCGTGGACTACCGACCTTCTCAGTCTCGCCATGGACTCGCCCTCCTTCTTCCCACCCCGCGCACGATGCTCAAGCAGCACCGCCAGCCGCTCTTCCACCCCTGCCCCGAGCGACTGCTCCTACACGCCTGGCGATTGTGCGGCAAGCCCTCTCAGCTGGAGGCTTCTCAAGTGCGGCAGCGGACGCTATCGCTTCAGCCCGCAGACCTTCTACCAGACGTGTCTACGAGGGAAAGTGGCGGGTGCTTCGTGCCTGGTGCTCTAACCGCCGCCTCTCCTCCGTCGGCCCGACGACTCCTCAGCTCGCGGACTTCTTCTCTGGCTCGTCCAAGACCAAGGTTTGGCTCCCTTCACGATCCGCGGCTTCCCCTCTTTGATTGCCGACACCTACCGTCACCTCGGCCGTCCCGACCTCAGTGCCTGCAAGGACCTGCCTGACCTTATGGCGCGTTTCGGCTTGCAGTGTCCGGTCTCCCGCTCCCTTGTTCCGCGCTGGGACCTCCCTGGGTCCTCCCCTGGCTGACTTTGGACCATTTGAACCGCTCCATCTGGCCCGCTTCGCGGACGTGACTCGGAGACCTGCTTCCTGATGGCCCTCGCCACGGCACCCCGCGTCAGCGAGCTCCACGCGCTCTCGTCTCGCCCCGCCTGCCTGCAGTTCTGAGTGGATGGCTCCGTTCAGCTACTCCCGGATCCTTCCTTCTCGCTAAGACTAGGTCTCCCTTGACGGCGCCTCAGGTCATCGCTATTCGGCCGCTTACAGGGCCTGACTTCCTCGGCAGACTCGGCAGCAAGATCCAGTGCATGCACTCCGTATCTACCTGCGTCGCTCCAAGTCCGTGCGGAGGGGACGGACTCGTCTCCTTGTGCCGCTGACCACCGGCAGACCCGACATCTCAGCCCAAACGTTCTCCTCCTGGCTCCGCTGGGTATTACGGTCTGCCTATCGCGACCTCTCCCCACAGGGAGCCGAGGCACTGAGGATCCGCGCCCATGAAGTGCGTGCTAGGGCCGCATGTCTCGCCTTCGCCCGCACCTGTGCGGTTAAGGACTTTGTGGCCGCAGTGGGGTGGCGGGCCGAATCTACCTTCGCCCGCTTCTACATCCGCGCCCTGACAGTCCAGCGCGACAACCTTACGCTGGTGGGCGACTTTTCTGCAGCGCAACACTCCCTCCAGGCGCCCTCGGCGCCTTAGGTTGCACTTCGCTAAAATTGTCGGGAGTGTGCGATTAGGAGTGACGGGCCGGTTTGTCTCGAACGAGGTTTCTGAAGGGATTGTGCGGCACCCTCCTCCTTCTCGACATTCTTCCTGATAGTCATGTCATCGGTAATGTGTTTTGAGGAAACAAATTAATTTTTCTCTAAAATGTATTTTTTCGAAAAATACTTACCAATGACATGACTCTGAGGTCCCTCCCTCCTCCCCGCTTGCCGCTGGTAGCTCCGTAGACAACTGGCTAAAGGTTGCACCACATGGTACGTGACCGGATGGGCAGGGGAGGCTACTCTCGTCCCTGTTAGGGATCCCCGAGAGCCTCCTGGGGGGACCCTTCGGGTCTTAGGCTAAAATTGGTAAGCAGGTAGACTATTCCTGATAGTCATGTCATCGGTAAGTATTTTTCGAAAAAATACATTTTTTGCAAGAAAAAAGGTGGTCTTAAAGACAGGTGCTCGCTGATGAGAAGTCTTGAAGGCCAACAGGTGTCACCTATCAAGGGGTCTTTAATGACAGAAGATCTCTCATTGGGTTGGTCACTCAAAACAGGTTCTCCTTACAATAATCACAGAGCCCTGAAAAATAAGATAAATTAACCCTTTGCATGTCGGTAGCAGTTTTTGACAAAAACCGCTACTGACACGCAATGGGCTAAGATAAGGTTAGATTGAATTTATTAATCCCTGTGCAGAGAAGGTTACATCCGACTCTCATGGAACATAATGAAACATCAACATAATCTGTATGTCAGATAAGTTTGGCACCTTCATGGGCGGCAAGCTAATCTGACACTTCCATGGGCTGTCCATTTTCTTGACACACTGTCAGTGTAAGGTCAGTTAGCAAGTACATTCGACTCCACTTTGGATGTAAAAAAGTTGATAAACTATTTTCACATTTACTGATGGATACTATGTAGATTATTTTGTTTTTGACAAACATTGGATACACGTGTAAGAACAGCAACAATATCAGCCCCCTTTACAAAGTGATGAAATATTACTAATGTTATTCTCATTTTCTCATTTTGTTCGCGATTTTCAGATGAGTTCAACATCGACACTGATGATGCAGAGTCAGAGGGGAAGTGCAACATAGTTATCTCTCTAATGCAGGACCTGCGACAGATCAGTCGACACACCAAACCCAAGAGCCTGCAGATCGGATTCGCTATTTACAGGGTGAGGCGTGGGTGACTGCTTGGTTTTGGAGAGTTGCACGATGAGTACACATTTTGTTTGGTGAATTTACATGTAGGTGACTGGTTTTGTACCACATCACAAACATCACCACATTACATCTTGACCCAGCTGCAAGAAGCATAGATCCTCGTGAGCCCCCCCAGTTGCAGGGGCTCATGTTGATCTGTGCCTCTTGATGATACCACCTTGTGTCTGTGTGCGATGAATGACTTGTTTTCTTTGGCATTGAATCAGCAGATTTCAGAAACAGTCTGTGTGCACTGGTGATGAAGGCATTAACGATTCTCTTCTGTGGATTTTCACACCATATGACTGTTCTGAATCTGTAAACAGATGATGCTGATATGATGTGTGAGTCTCATATTTTCTTCTTAGAGCTGTGTACATACAACTTTGCTATAACTTTTGAAAACAAGTATGTGGGCTCAGAGTAGACCCTGAATTTTAACCCATTTAGCCCCATGGCCTCATGTCTCAAATTTGTACCAGTTGCAGGAGATAGATTGATCATAATTCAAGGTTGGTGCCAGATTGCCATCTGGCACTACCCTAGAATTATCATGGTCAATCCATCTCCTGATGTAGGGCGTTGGAGCTAAATTAGTATCCTTCTGCAATGGTTTGTGTGTGCGTGTGTGACTGATGCACACCCACCTGTTGTTTCTCTAAGTGTGGGGCCTCCTTACATTATTGGAAAAAGCCTAAACAACCCATGTGCTAAAACATTCTTTGAATAGAGTATTCTATTTCTCTTTTTCTGTTGTCCAGACCAGCACACCAGACGCCAAACTGCCAGCTCGACATTTCCGGTACAACCCTGACTGTGGTAAAAACGGTGTCTATATCAACTTCCGGGAGGTGAGCGGGCGATTCGAGCTGGATCCAGGCACCTATGTTATTATTCCATCCACGTTCCAGCCCAACTGTGATGCATCCTTCATGCTGAGAGTGTTTGGAGAGAAGCGGTTTTCTCTGTCAGGGTGAGTACTTTACTTTTGAGTTTTGTGGTCTTTGTGTGTATTTTCCTGAACCCCCACCCAACCCCCTCCCCCTCCCCCCCTCCTCCCCCCAACCTTCTGTTAGTAGTTTGTTTAACCCAGTTAACCCATTAAGCCCTGATGCACTACAGCAGGAGATGCTGTCAGCGCCAAGCTAATCTGGCACTACCCTTGAATTATCATGGTCGACCCATCTCCTGCAACTGGTGGGGCTGAATGAGTTAACCCCAAGATCGCATTTCCACCTCATCTAACACCTATGTACCAGTTGCTGGAGATGGATCAACCATGATAATTCAAGGGTAATGCCAGATCAGGGATAGATTAAGTGATGATTCAAGGGTAGTGCTACATAATAATAATAAGAAATCACTCGTGTAATGTACATTGGGGTGGTCTGTGGCGCAGTGGTGAAGTGTCTGCCACCAATGCTAAAGGTGTGAGGTTTGATACCTGGTTCCGGCATCAAACTGATCTCCTCTAGTAAGTGTCACCGTTAATTCGGGCGGACCGTCGGGGGGGGGGGGGGGGTGGGGGGGGGGGGGGGGGGGTTCTTTCTCCGGGTACTCCGGCTCTAACCCCCCCCTCCCCCCCGGCTCTTCCCCCCCCCCTCCACTTTGGTACCGGTTTCATGCCATTTTAACAATTTCAAATACAAGTGATCAATATATCCGAAACATCAATAGTTCAGCTGACCTTTTGAAACAGGTGAATGTCCTGTGTTTGTCTTCAGAGGTAACCCCTTTTTGCCCCGGATCCCTATAGCAGGAGATGGCTTGGCCATGATAATTCAAGGGTAGTGCCAGATCAGCTTGGCACCTGAAGGCGCCAAGCTGATCTGGCACTACCCTTAAATTATCACGGTCAAGCCATCTCCTGCAACTAGTGCATAGTTGTTAAGGGCTGCCTTAATTGAGCGAGACGATGTCTCGGTGAACCGAGGTTCGTTGTTCGGTCAAAATGCGGTTTCTTTCTGAATTGGGTCTCCCCGAGATGAGACAGAAGATCGGGTGGTCACGGCGAACTCTTTTCATTTCTTAATTGGTCTATTTTTAGCCACGCCGAACCAGACGGAAGTTTATCAGCAACAATAGCGTCCACTCATGTATTAGAAGAAGACGCAGAAGATTTTGGCGTTACACTAAATTTTCATCTCCACGGTTTGGTCCACTGACAATGAGGAGTACCGGCAATTCAAAGCAAAACGTCCTTGAAACACACATGAACTAGACATAAAAATTCAGACTGATGTGTCGCTCAAGTGTATATGGCCAGCCGATAAACAGGCCATTGCATCATATAGTGTGCGATGTCAAACACATCTTTACAGAGTGCCCTGGCCTTGGCTCGTTTGTTCTTGAACTGGGGGTTCCTTGGATCCCACAACATGGGAAAAGTCTCCCAAATTTCAACAAAGACTACACAATCTTCTTCAAATAAATCAATGCCGACTACAGATTCTTGCTGGTTCGCCATGCTGATTGAAAATCTTTCCTCCGGCAGTAAAGAGCATTCACTTTTTCAGAGTGTCTCGGGCAGGTTTGCTGTGCGTGATCGGCAAAACAAAAGGTCGGCCCAAGACACACCGAGACACGTCTCGGGGGTCTTGCCATTCTTGTCTCGGAGGGTTTGCCGAACCTAATTAAGGGCAAGGGGTAGTTCGGGTGTCTCGCCGAGACTGTCTCGGGTGTCTCGCTGAGACGAGGTTCGGGTTTGTCTTGCCCAGTTAAGGCAGCCCTTTAAGCAACACCTCCCAAATTTGAGACATGGGACCTTGGAGGTAAAAGGGTTAATGCTTGAGATTCACTAGAGTGTGCGTGTTGGGTTCAGTTTGCTTGCTCAAAACAGGTTCAGCGCTTGTTACCTTTTCATGAAACATTTGATAGCGTGTGTAGCTACCTGCATGATAATAATGATAATAGTAATGATAAGCCATGTTGCTTGCTGTTTTTCAGAGCGTTGGAATCCTGACATGCCTTTGCAGAGACTGCAAATGCAATGCCTTCTGTGATATATCGTACACCTCAAAGTGTCTTGTGATCAAACTTCACCCCAGCTGCCGATGAGCATCGAAAGCATTGGACACGTACCTCTCTCTGTGACTTTTTGCCCAGTAAGCGTAAGGCCGTTGGGCCGATGTCAGCCTGATGACCTTTGCTTACAGCTGCAGGTGGTCATTAGAATCTATGCCTGTGGTTGGCAAGGATGACCCGGGCCGCATCAGCTCACATCTGTGTCCTCAGAATGACAGTGGTTCTGAAAGGGCTAGCATTGGTGGCTATAATTATTTTGGCATTTAACCCCTTTACTGTCAAAAATGTGAACACCACCCAACAGCAGGAGTTATAGATCCTCATGATCCCCCGCAGTTGCGGGGGCTCATGAGGATCTATGCCTCTTGCTGACCTAACTTTGCATCCAAGTTCCTTGGACGGTCAGGTCCCTTCAGCACTGAAGTAACACAGATTTCAGAAACACAATCTGCGTCTTCTGGCTGTGAAGGAACTAAGGCTCAATCTTACAGTGTGACTCGCACGGTCTTGAATCTGCCATTGGTAAATTTGTGCTGCCATGTATATATTGCCCATATTGAGACATTAATTGACCCGGCGTATGTCTACCCTAAACTCTGCATGAACAGACCCAGTTGAGAAATCTGGGTAGAATAGCGGTAAAATAAGTCTGCACTGGATGGATTCATGCCTCAGTGGATTTGCACCATGTAGATTCAGGATGGGTAATTTACGTCTGATTATAGCTGCATTGATCCCATGACCCATTTAGCCCCAAGACCCTACCATGGGAGATGGATGGTCCATGATAATTCAAGGGTAGTGCCAGATTGGCTTGGCACCTGAAGGCGCCAAGCTAATCTAGCACTAGTCTTGAATTATCGCGGTCCAACCATCTCCTGCAACTGGTACATAGTTGTCAGGTGACAACTCCAAAAATTGAGAAATGGGGCCTACTGCAGGAGATGGATGGTGCGTTATAAGTCAAAGGTAGTGCCAGATTGGCTTGGCGCCTGAAGGTGCCAAGCTAATCTAGCACTACCCTTGAATTATCACAGTCCAACCATCTCCTGCAACTGGTACATAGTTGTCAGGTGACAACTCCAAAAATGGGGAAATGGGGCCTTGGGGATTAAGCAGCAGTAGTCTGAATCCTTGTGTATGTAATATTTATGAAGGGAGGTTTAACCCCATTTTGCATTCAGCTGCCGTTACTTTAACCTTTTGGCTGTCAGTGGTGGTTTTTGTCCTTCAAAAATCACTGCGGGGAAAAAAGCTACCAGCAGCCAAAGGTTTAGACAGTTCCGACGCCTGCGTGCACAAAGGGTGCCTTTTCAAAGCTATAGACCCACTGCTGATAGCTTTCCTGACCTGCACCCAGTCTCCTTTCCTGGACTTGAAGAACGCGCATCTGTACATAGTTTATAACCTTCTGGCTGTCGGAGTGGAGACGATTCCAGCAGGAATGACCTTTTGCTGTCAGTAGCACTTTTTTGAAGTGATTCCTGCAGGACAAAAAGCCCTACTGACAAGCAGAAGGTTAATCTTTTGTCTATTAGACCTTTACCAGGACTACTCATGTGCAATTTCAGGATGACAGATTTTGGGGCAGTTGTTACAAGTGGCAGCTGAGCTGAGCATCACAAATATGACTGTGATATTTTACTATTACTGGATATTAGTATTTTACATTTTTATTGCTGCAGTTATTGCGAGAGTATTTTATACTACCATTCCGTCCTTAGGCTGTAGCGTTCATACTTGCACCCATATGAGACTGCAGAGGGAGATAGATCATCCGTGACAGTTCAAGGGTAGAGCCAGGTTAGCTTGGTGCCTGAAAAGGCACCAAGCTAATCTGGCTCTACCCTTGAACCGTCATGGCTGATTTATCCCCAACAGCTGGTAAACAAACTGTATGGAAGATGCATCCTAGGTTATCTTGTATCTGATTTTGTGTAGTTTTACATCCATTTTTATCTTCGTTTGCTTGAATTGTTGATCCTATGTGATACAATGTAGCACAAATGAATCCATGCACTGAGCCATCTGCGCTGCAACTGTGAATGGTGGTAAACTTTTACATTGGTGGCCTTTTATCCAAGACTGTTTATATGTTAGGATATTTTGTGACAAGACCTTTCTGAACATGCCCATTGGAGAGGCCACTGAAAAGTCAAGGTTACGTCATTAAAATGCTCATGGTCATTTATAAGTACGTGACTTACTTTACTTACTTATGCCTGTCACCCCTACCCGGGTATAGGCCGTCGACGAGAGACCTCCAGCAACTCCTGTCCTGTGCTTCTCCTTCGATTCTACTCCAGGTGGTTCCCAGTCTCTTGATGTCTGCTTGGAGGTCTCGACGCCAGGAGTTTCTCGGCCTACCTCTTTTCCTCTTTCCCTGGGGGTTCCATGACAATGCCTGCCTAGTGATACTGGAAGCTGGCTTTCTCAGACTGTGACCGATCCATCCCCATCTTCTTCGCCCAATTTCATTCTCTGCTGTTATCTGCTCTGTTCTCTCCCAGAGTCTGACGTTGCTGATCTTCTCTGGCCAGTGGATTTTCAAAATTCTATAAGTACGTGAACAGTGAATTAAAGCCCAGACAAATGTGTGGTAGTGTATGTTTGGCTGGGTGTTTAACCCATTGAGTGCTAGCTGTGTTTCTGCAATCTTCGTTAATTTAACACCACGCACCCCTAGATGTCCCAGGAACATGGACTCAAAGTGGTGCTAGCAAGAGGCATATATCCTCATGAGCTCCCGCAACTGAGGGGGCTTATGAGGATCTATACCTCTTGCGGCTGGGTGGTGTTCAAATTTTCTCGGCACTGAATGGGTTAATCCACTGTTTTCATGAAAACATGCAATTTGACCTATTTCTGCTTTCGAAGTAATATTCGTGATGTAGTCGTCATGGCTCACCTGAGCCTCGAGCATCATGCCACTCTCATCAACATATATTTACTACTATTTCTCACATTTCTACTCAAATGCGAGTGATTTTTGCAGGCGTTTCTCAGCTTTTCAGGTTTGTATGTGCCTGTGCCTTAGATTTTTCTGACACTTTTGTGAATACACTTTAGTTTTCTGCAAATATGTAACTGTTAGCAACATTTGATCAGTATGATTTATTTGTAGTCAAAACTGGTGGGCAGCGGGTGAGACACAGATCCTCATGAGGCCCCACAACAGCCTTTTGCATTTGGGCGTGAATGGCTGTGTTCAGGCAGGTAGGGTGTGTGGTGTGTGTGTGCAGGCGGGTGCTAAGGACTGTATGTTTGCAGTTGTGTGTGTTATGATCAGTATCTATAGACGTACATCAATATTGTGAAAGAAAAGTAGTGCTGGACTTAAAAATAAAACAAACCAAAAAAGAATGTAGTAAAACTGTTGCCGCAAGGGTTTCGTGTGAAAGTAAAACAGAAAATAGTGGTTGAAAACCCTTTAAAAAAAAGAATGTTTTCATGAAGTCTGAGCTACAAAATATTGACAGTATTTGTCAGCAAGTGAAAGATAAAATGCACACTTGTTTTAGTTACCATCACTATTTTTTTCACACAAAAAAAGCACTATAAAATATATCTGCACAAAAGTCCGTATATTTTGAGGAAAAGTTTGAATACTCTTAGTTTTCAAAGGAGATTGTGTATGTGTCGGGGGGGAAGGGGGGGGGGGGGGGGGGGGGGGGACACTGGTATTTTTTAAAAAAATCATAGTTCCCTGAGAAGTCCACATATCTTTAAAAGAACAAAACAAAGTCCATATACATGTGCACAAAAGGGCTTAGTTTTGCATTTCTTTAAAAAAGAAGTAATTACATTAATGTCAACTTTGGGTCAAAATAGCGCAAGTCCAAGTTGTTTTGAAACAAGTCCTTACACATTTAGTTCTTGATGATTTTAAATTTATTTCAACAATTTCAGTTGAAATTTAAATGTCCCCAACTTTTTGTGAACAGTAAATAAAGTTTTGTCAATAACTAACTAAAGCAAAGTCTTTCTACTTGAGAAGACAAATGATGCGAAGAATAGGACTAAAAATGTTTGAATGTCTTTCATATTTCAGAATTAATTTTTTTTTTAAAGGGACGTAATGGGGGGGGGGGGGGGGGGGGGGGGGATTTGTATTTTGATGTCCAGCAGGCAAACTTTCATCCTGTTATATGTTTAACTTACATGCAGTGTATTTGAATAAATGATTTCTTTGCTTGAATAGCAGCACACTACAAGTATGTTGCATAAACTTTTGTGGTCCACGGTGTCTTTTATGCTACTTCATACACACACACACAAAGGCAAGGCAAGACAGTTGGTTTCAAAGTACATATGACTTTATGATGGTGATATGGAGTTAAATGTAAACACCAACATATGGACACCATAACTACGCAAACTGTCTTAACCCTTTACATCCTGAGGCTGACTTTTTAACGGTTGCTCATTGACCAATGAAGGCTACATTGCAGATTAGGAGACAGCTCAGCCATTATAGTTCAAGGGTGGTGCCTCAGGCGCCAAGCTACTCTGGCGCCACCCTTGAACTATGACAGTCAAATTTATTTGGAGCAAAAGTGTATCAGGATGAAAAGGGTTAACCGCCTTGTGCACGCAACCAGCGGTTAAATACACACATGCACACACACATAAACATTCAGCAGCAGCAAAAGTGATTATAAGATTTCAACAAATCAGTTGAACAAGAAATTCAACAAAGGAAAAGGAGTGCTTGGCCTTTGGTGTGAAGATATTGTTGTGCACAATGAAACGCTAATTAAGTATCATTAAAAAAAATCCAGTTCATCCAGAACACACTCTACCATAAAAAGGGTGCCTTTATTCAGAGTAACTTCTTTCAATGTTTTTACTTTCTGTGGATCAGGCAATTGCAGATTTTACCCTCTTGGGAAAAAAATGCAACTGACCAATCAAAAAGTAGAAAGCTGTCCAATTAAAAGCTGACATAATGTATGTGAAATCTATTTAAAATTCTTAGACTGAAAAAAAAGACTTTCAAATCATCTGTACGACCTGAAAAATTCTCCATGAAAATCAACTCACCACTTAAAAATTTACACATTAAAAACTATAATGTGACATTTCTGGAATCGTCGGAAACACTGAAGTGTTTCCAAAGATTAAAAAAAAAATGTCACATTTCTTTTGCTTCCAGTGAAAAATGTTCCCTTCTAATAAAAAGCTTTCGGTCGACACAGGTACTCTGCTTCTTTAGTACTTAAAAAAATAAAATAACGTGTGACTACACCTACCTGCAACATACAGAGTTGGAAGAAAACACCACTGAGCTGCCTACTTCTATAAAACTGTGACCATATTTGTTCATGTTCCACTAGAAGGAAAAAAAGCCACTTCTGAGTGCCAGCCATTTCCTAATTGACCTAATATGAACCCCCATGTGAATGCAGCCATTGGGGGCTAACCCTTTGCATGTTGGTAGCGGACAGGAATCATCGCAACTAAAACTGCTACCAACACCCAAAGGGTTACACGTTCTGAAAAAAGACAGAAATCGTTTCCATGGAAACTTTCCATACCAGTAACTTCCAGTATCACAGAAACTAGATCAATCTGACAACATGTTTGCACGCAAGACAGATACCGGTCATCACACATTAACGTCTGAAAGTAAAGCAACAGGGCTGGTGTTCAACCAAAACCATCGATCAGTCAGTCAGTCACCCAAGAAAGGTTCGACTTGAGTATCGCTGCTTCTCGAAACACACATGCAAACATGTACACGATCCCAAGAAAAGATAATGAATGTATGCACAATTGTCTACCTCAATTCGAGGTGACAAGTGTGGAACATAGGTTAACCTTGACAGAATACCAGAAGATGGATGGACTCCGTCGGGTTAACTTAACACGTTAAGCATCAGCTGATACAGACTGTTTCTGCAATCTTCGATAATTCAAGACACCCCCCCCCCCCCCCCCCAAAAAAAAAAAAAAAAAAAAAAATGTCCCAGGAACATGGATTCAAAGTTGTGTCAGCACGAGGCATAGATCCTCATGAGCCCCTGCAATTGCAGGGGCTCATGAGGATCTATACCTCGCAGTTGGGCGGTGTTCAAAGTTTTTCACCCCTGTACGGGTGCCAGATTAGTGCGTGAATGACGCTCTGGTAATCTGGCACTACCCTTGAAAGATGGTCAATCCACCTGCAACTGGTAAGAAGTTTACAAGGGAAGCGCCCCCCCCATCACCCCCCAAAAAAACAAACAAAACAACAAACAAACAAACAAAAACAAAACAAACAACTGAAATTTGGTGGGACTTTGCTGAAGAGGTAAACAAGCTCAGAAATATACAAGAATACACGACATAAGTACTGTGATACACACGCTTTTGCACAAGACAATCAAATGGAAGCCATTCACAAAATACCCTGGTTCCAAAATGAACAGCAGCCTAATGCATGCATGCAAGCGGGGTACGTGGAAAGCAAATGCTGCGCCTGAAATGTTCAGCCTGGCGTGCAGAATGTTAACCCCTTCGCTGCCGGAACATACGCATCTCAAGCCAAAATGCAAGAAGCATAGATCCTCATGAGCTCCCGCGGTTGCGCGAGCTCATGAGGATCTATGCCTCTTGCATATCATACTTTGTAGACATCTTCCTTGAACGGATAAGGTTCTTTGGCATTGAATATGCACAGATTTGTTTAAAAAATGACATCACCTAGCTATGCAATGCAGGGCCGGATCCAAGGGGGGTGCTTTGGTACCACAGCACCCCCCCCCCACCCCCCCCGGGCTTAAAAAAAAAAAAATTACTATCAGGCCACATCGTCCGAGAAGAGAAAGGGGGGGGGGGGGATTTAATGTTATTACAGCACCCCCCCCCCCCCCCTCCTTTAGGTATTTTCAGACCCTGAAAGCACCCCCCCCCCCTCCCTTTTTCCCGGACCCTTGAAGCATGCACCTCTTCTCTGCTTTCACCACCACCACCACCCCCCCCCCCCCCCCCCGCCCCCCTGCCCCCCCGAAATTCGATTTTTTTTCAGACCCTGGAAGCACGCGCCGTTCACCCCTGAACAGTATACAGTTTTTATATTGTCGTTCAGCACAGCGACACACACCCCCACCCCCCTTTAAAACTGATTGATCCGGCGCTGCAATATTTAAGACGGTACACCCCGCTTTCACACAAGAGGCTACACCTTGCACACAGCAAGAAGCAAGTCACGACCTTTCAGCAGATCACATTCAAAGCAGCACAGATCCAGGTTAAAGTTATACGTCACCCTGTCCAGACCCAAAAACAGTGACTGCCAAGCGTGTAAAATGCAAAGAAATCCTTCAGAAAGAAAGAAACACTTAGAAATGGACAGAAACGGACAACATGCACGTTTCTTTTGAGGCATGAAGAAACGTGATGCCTCAAAATGACAAGTACTGTACGTTATTTGTTGTATGCTCGCATTTGTTTTTACGTCTGTTTCAAAACTTTCGCTGCAAACAAATTTCCCATCTTAAGACAATAAACGTATTCGTATCGTATCGGGTCAAAGCCTGTCTGCATATATGTATTTTGAAAAGGGGTTGAACCCGTCCAGTGCCGACTGACGCTGATTACGTTTCTGTAATCCTTGTTGATTCAGCACCAAAAATCCCTACCTGTCCTAGGAATGTGGATTCAAAGTGGTGTCAGCAAGTGGTATAGATCCTCATGAGCCCCCGTAACTGAGGGTCTATACCTCTTGAAGCTGGGTGGTGTTCAGAATTTTCTCAACTCTGAAAACTCGCAGAAATTTAATAAAACTGTGCTGTACTTGTCATTCTAAGCGTGTTTCTTTCTTTGCTGATAATTTCTTTGCCAATTTACACATGTACAGATTCCTAATCCTGCTGTTGCTTCATTTGTGTGGGAGAAAAAGGGGTTCAAACAAAAGATAGATCTGCAAGAATAGCCACCATAAATAAATGCTGTAATCTTTGACACACACAAAAAAGGAGGACGTTGGTTCATGTATTCTTCTAAAAATAATTTTAAAAATTAAAATTGAAATATGGGCAGTCGCAAAAATGTTGAGATATTTGGTTTCGCTTTTCTATTTAAAAAAATGGACAGAGATTAACCGATCTGACCCGAACGCACTTCAGCAGGAGATGGATTGATCATGATAATTCAGGTGCCAAGCTAATCTGGTACAAACCTTGAACTAGCATGGTCAATCCACCTACTGCAACTGGTACATAGTCGTTAGGTGACGCCTCAAAAACGTAGGAAATGCGGTCTTGGGCTAAAGGGGTTAGCCTCCTTGTACATCCAGCAATCATTACTGTAAACAGCACCAGTTGCTGCAGACACAAAGGGATTAACCGTTTTCATCCCGATACACCCACTGCTTGAAATAAATTTGACTATGATAGTTCAAGGGTGGTGCCAGAATAGATTGGCGCCAGAGGCGCCAAGCTATTCTGGCACCACCCTTGAACTAAAATGGTTGATCTCTCCTAATCTGTAATGTAGTCTTCACAGGACAGTAAGTTTTATCAAATCGGCTTCAGGATGTAGTGGGTTAAATGGTTTGACTATGAAAGAAAAAAAAAGCCTCATCACATGAAAAACACAAAAATTCACAATTTAGTGTCCAGCCATGATTTATATTGCACATTTGTCACGAAAATCAGAGCCCAGATTCAGAAGCAGGGAAACAGACAATGTGAGAAAAAGTGACAGAGGAGGTCAGAAAATTAAATGCTGATTAAAGAAGAAGAATGTCAGATGGAGAATGCATAATCATCCTTGCCTCCAATCATAAAACCGTACAAAAAGTCTTGACACATAGTTGATTCCCCGCCCCTCATAATTCGTCTCATAAAATGATCCAAATGTAAAATGCTGATAAACGAACTGCCAAGAGGCCAGTCTGTGAATGCTTACTCATATTTTCCATAAATGATAAAACCGTACACAAAGACTTGATGTACAGTTGATCCCCACCCACTTCCCTGCCCAGCAATAATTTCTCTTGTAAAAATCATCAAAATGTATACAATTCTCCATGATCAGATCTCAAAATCTTTTTTTTTTTATCCCTAAAAAAGCTACTTTGAAAATGAGGAAGACTTGCTCTCAAAGGAACATCAGAAATGCATTTTTACTCTAAAGACACCACAGCTAGGAGATCGACCAAACTCTGCAGTTTAGCTCATTTGAGACATGTCGCCTCCGGATATGTGGCTTAAGCCATGGCACGTCTCAAATGTGTTAAAGGCAGATTTGCTTGGCACCTGGGAAGGCACAAAGCTAATCTGGTACTACCCTAAACGATCATAGCTGATCCATCTTCCACAACTGATAAACAATCATTACAGACACCACACAAGTTGTGAAAGTCAACTACACTATTTGTCACCCTTGATTCACTACCGCTGAAAGCAGTATCGAATCGAGGGAGACAGCTAATGTGGTTATTATTATGTGTCAATGAATTTATACAGAAGTACTTTGCATCCACAAACACTAAAGCTTGATAAACAATATTCCAGTCATGACCTTACGAAAAATGCAACCAGACGATGTGAAATTTGCTTCTTCCATAAACTTACAATGAAAGTCTGTCATCGGATAACATGCAATTTGCCTCTTCCATAAACTTGCAATGAATTTCAACAGATGAAATGAAATTTGCCTCTTCCATAACCTTACAATGAATACTTGTCATCAGATGACATGAAATTTGCCTCTTCCATCAACTTACAATTAACGTTTGTCATCAGAAAGACCTGAAATTTGCTTTCTCTATAAACTTATAATGTCCATTTTTGTCATCAAATGACATGAAATATGCATCTTCCACAAACTTACAATGAGCATCATCAGATGACATGAACTTACAATGAATCTTTTGTCATTAGATGACAGGAAATTTGCCTGTTGTCTAACTCATTCAGCCCGATGCACGTATTTCCCAAATTTTGGAGGCGTCATCTAACAACTATGCACCTGTTGCAGGAGATGGGTCGACCATGATAATGCAAGGGTAGTGCCAGATTAGCTTGGCGCCAACAGGCACCAAGCCAATCTGGCACTAACCTTGAATTATCATGGTCGACCCACCTCCTGCTGTAGTGCGTCAGAGCTGAATGAGTTAAATATAATCTAGTTCTCTATAAAATAAAAGAAAATGTTCAGGTCTTATGAAAGCTTGATTTCACAACACAGCGTACAAGAAAGGGCACATATGATTTAAATTAACCCCATTGTGCATGCACATACAGTACTGTTTACAGTACCAGTGGCTGCATGTACAAGAGGGTTAACATGGACCCATAGTTAGCCTGGGTTTTTCACAACGCATTGGAAACTGGCACTCACAGTGACACAATGTACCATCAATTAACTTATCTGTCAACTGCGTCAAATGCACATAAACTTACTTTTTTCTGATGATGAGAATATAAAATGACAGCGACATTAGAAGTGAACAGTCACTACACTGTACTGTAAGCTAATAATGACACAAATTAACTCACTTGAGATGAGCTGCATCTGGGCACGCGTCAGGAAGCAGCGTATCCAGATGCAGCAAGTCTTGAATGTGTTGATGTGCATGTATATGACACAAAATAAATATGTACAGTATGACAAAATCACTACAAAACAGGTTGATTTAATATTTCATAATATGCAGAACTTCACCAAGTCTGTGAGATGATAAAAAAGTAAAATACTCTGCAGGATGTAGAACTCTCATTGAGAAAATCCTCACAAAATTACGAGAAAATCTCAAGTTAACTGACAACACTACAAACAAAGCACACCATTTGGGAATTCACATTTTTCTCAGGAGAAACATTTTTCCCCTTGGATCCCAAACATTTTTTCTTTGGATACTAGCGAATCCAAGGATAATCACGACGCATGTACTACTTTTGTTATCATCTGACAGACTAAGCTATTATTATCAATATTATTACACATAACTACTCATATGACTTTCTAAAAAGTGCCCATTGGCAAAAATGTTCTGAGACTGCCCTCCCCTCTCCGCATTTCTGTCTCCGTTCCTTCTTTTGCTCGCGATACCAACAACGCTGTCATGTTCAAGAGGAGGATTTCTCGCACGTTCTAGCCCGGGCTCCACAAAGCCCAGATCAATCCCACTTATGATTTTTCTGTCAATGCACAGCCCTGTCTCTTGAGCTGGGTACGATTGTCGGGTCTTTTTGGCGTGCACGTTTTTCACCCTGCGCCTGGGAATGCTGTTTTGCGGCAAGGCTGCAACCGGGTCAGCCGGATCGCAGCCCGGTTCAACTGTGATGCCTGTTGAGAGGGGTCTACGACCCCTCTCAGGCGGCATCACGGTTGAACTGGAACCTGCTTTGAGCTTTGGTCGATAGCTGGAAGAGTTGAGGTGGGGTCCTTTCTCTGCTGGGTGGGAAAATTGCCGTCGATGACCCATGGGGTGCATCGGTCGTGCAGAGACGGGCGGTTGGTGGGGAAGGCTATGGTAAGGGTTGGGGGCTATTCTCGTTTGTGATTTAGGATCAAAACTGCTATCTACAAGCAACCTGCCTGATTGCTCTAGGCCATTGTCTTGTGCCGTGGGCTGAGGACATGGGGAGAAAAATTGTTCGAGAAACCCGTACTGTTTGACAGACGGTTGGGCAGGAGGTCTGCCACGTCGGACATCACCTGTCTTTTGTTGCGCCATTCTAGCGTCCGCAGCATCCTGTATTTCGGAGGATACATGAAAAATCGAGCCCGCATCACTAACAGGCTGTTGCGGGGCTGGTTCACAGTGTGACTCCAGCAATGCCCCTCCTTTCCTACTATTCTTTCCTTTGTCTTTTTTACCCAGCTTGTACGTCTTGCTCTTTTCTAATGGCACAAAATGGATTTTCTTTCCATGTTTCTGTTTCGTAGTGTGCGCACGGCTGCTAGTGAGTCCTGGGCGAAGTTCCTGACTCGGAGGGTTGGTGATGGGTCTCCGGAAATTTGGCACGACACCCGACTTTGCCGAGCAACCAGAGGCTTCAGATCTACTGGGACTGAAATCAGCAGCCCTCGATACAACTGTGGCAACCCTGGGGGTAGCTGACTCCAGGTTTGAATTCAGGGAGTGGAGTTGGTGTTGGGATAGTCTCCGGTGCTCTGGGTACTGAGAGTCGCTCTGCAGAATGGAACATTCCCCAGAGCCACTCTCAATTCCCAGAGCATTCTCTGCCTCTGCCTTTTTTGCACGCACTTCTCCTGTTTCTGAACACACAGAAAAAGTGGAGGTAACCGACTGAGATCGGGGCATAGCGCCTGTCCCTGCTGCACTACTAGCACTGTGGTCTGGGGAGGAAAAGTCATCACCGTCCGGCTCAGGTCGAGGGGAAATGTTGCCACAACTGTCTGTGACAGCACTGGCACCGTTACCAGGCGCTGAGGGTCCTTCGTTTGTGTCTGCATCGCCTGTAACATGACAGGCCAGTTTTGGGGGCAGGTTTCGCAAGAGTTCAGCCTGCAGCATGCGATGGCTCTGCTGCACTGTGCTGTCACAACCCATCATCGGCTTGCGAATCATGCGTTTGGAAGTCACCGTTTCCCCGTCCTCGGAGATCGTCTTGTTCTCAGGACCGCTGCTGGCTGCTCTGGCTTTGCGTCTCGAGAGAGAAGCTGTGTAGCTGCCGAGAGTCTGCACGCCGCTGTCAGTTGTGGCCGCATGGTAGCTGTGCGACATGGGAGCGAGCGCTATGGCGGCGATCTCGTCCTGCTCCGGAGTGCGGGTGTAGGAGAAACTACAGCTGCGTCCAGGCTGCCGTGACCACCGAGAAGCATTTCCGTGATCGGAGCCACGACGCTGCAACTCTTTAACTACAGTCGACACTTCTGAAGAAGATTCATGACCTGTGACTGCCTCTCCCGAAGATCTTTTAACCCCCATGCGCATGCAGCCACCGGTGCTGTTTACAGCACCAGCAGCTGCATGCGCATGGGGGTTAAAGAAATTGGTACTAGATGTGTCAGCGCTTCTCTGCATGCTGTCGACTACTCGGCCAGGTTGCCTGTTGCTAAAATCCCCTGGTCTGGCCACAGCCTTAAGACACATCTGCTCCATGTTGTCCCTAGTTTCAAACAAGTCTTCCCCTGCGTAGTGCTGCCCAGAATTGTAACACAAATTTGCAGCTGCGTTGAATCCTTCTACGATGTCCGCTACGTGCGGACTGCCTCTTTCTCTTGCCTGGTTTTCCACAACAATGTGATGTTGATGCTGAATCTCTCCTCTTTCTCCCCCAAAGGAGGAGACCACAGTCCCTTCACTTCTGTGGCCAATGCAGGACTGGTTGTTGTTATTGTTGTTGTTGACGTTGCCGTTTGTGTCGACCTGGTCAGCTGCATTGTTTTCAACTTCCTCATACGGAGGCGGCGAGTCCTCAGGCAGGATATGCGGGGGTTTGGGGGGTGAGTACGGAGGGGGAGGATCCTCGTATGGGGGACACTCGATCTGCATAAACTCAGCAGGGATGTAGTGGTCAAGGTCATCGTCCCCGTGACCACCCCTTGCCTGCGCCTCAAAGCCTGGAAACACACCCAAAAAATATTTACTTCATGAAGATGTGCAATAAGGGTTCTCCCACTATCTGTATGTACTCATCTTCACCTACAAAAATTCATTTTTCTCTAAAAGGTATTTTTTCGAAAAATACTTACCGATGACATGACTATGTGGAAGTGTCTACTACTTACTCAATTTTAGCCTAAGAACCTGTTGTGTTACCACACAACCCGGGAGACACTCGGGGAACCCCCAGAGGGGTCGAGAGTTGTCTCCCAATCCTGCCCATCCCGTTCTGAATCACGTGCTGACCAACCAGTCAGTATACTTAGCTCACCAGCGGCAAGCGGGGCAGGTGGGAGGGTCCTCCGAGTCATGTCATCGGTAAGTATTTTTCGAAAAAATACATTTTAGAGAAAAATTAATTTATTTCCTCAAAAACATTAAGGATGACATGACTATGTGGGAAAATAGCGATAAGGAGGAGGGTGCCGCGCCCAAAACACCCCCACAAGGGCTATAGGCAGAGCCATCCTCCCTGCCGTAACCTCCCGACAATTTTAGCTAAGTGCTTATCTACGGCGCCTGAGGCGCCTAGAGGGAGTGTTGTGCCGCAGTGGTTTCCCCCACCAGTGCGAGGTTGTCTCGCTGGCCTGCCAGATACCGGAGGTAGAAGTGGGCAAAGGCCGATTCTGCCCGCCAGCCCACGGCTGCCATTATGTCTTTGACAGTGCAGTTCGGATCGAACGTGACGCTCGTGGCCATGGCTCGTACCTCATGTGCGCGTATCTTCAGCCTCTGCGCTCCCTGTGGGGAGAGGTCCTGGTAGGCGGACCGTATGACCCAGTGTAGCCAGGAAGATATTGCCTGGGCTGTTATGTCAGTTCTGCCGGGGTTTAAAGATAGAGAGAGGCATAAGCATCCTTTCTGGACGGCTTTGGCTCGGCGTAGGTAAAGCGAAGGGCGTGCACAGGATCTTGTTGCCTGGTCTCCTGGGGAAGTCGTATCCTGCAGCGGCCGTAAGGTGATCACCTGTGGCACAGTCAAGGAGACCTCGTCTTGGCAAGGAAGGCAGGGTCCGTGAGCAGCTGCCCGGAACCATCCGCTCTAACTGCAGGCAGGCAGGGCGCGCTGAGAGCGCGTGTAGCTTGCTAACTAGGGCCGCCGTGGCAATGGCCAACAGGAAGCATGTCTTACGAGTCACATCCGCGAAGCGGGCCAAAGGCAGCAGTTCAAATCTGGCAGAGTTCAGCCACGTCAGTACCCAGGGAAGGTCCGAGCGAGGAATGAGCGAACGGGGCACTGGACGCTGCCGGCCGAAGTGAGTCATAAGGTCGGCAAAGTCTTTACAGGCGCCGGGGTCCGGGCGGCCGAGGTGCCAGCAAACATGGACAGGTACCCCCTGATGGTGATAGGGGCTAACCCTTGGTCTCCGAAGAGCCAGAGGAAGAAGTCCGCAAGCTGGGTATTAGTCAGTTCGGTGGGGGAGAGGCGCTGGTCCTCGTCCCAGGAGCAGTACTCGCCATTTTCCCTCATAGACGCGCCTGGTCGAGGGTCTGGGGGCTATAGTGAACGCTTCCGCTGCTGCACTCGAGAAGCCTCTAGTGGAGAGGGCTTGCCACACAATCTCTAGGCATGAAGGAGAAGACGCTCCAGGCACGGGTGGAACAGCGGCTGGCGGGGCTGCTTGAACATTGTGCTCGGCGAGGGTAGCAGCAGGGGGGGGGGGGGGGGGGGGGGGGGTCCGTGGCGAGGCTGAGGAGATCGGTGGTCCAGGACCGGTTCCAGGAGAACGGGGCGACCAGCAAGACGACCGCCTTGTAACCTCGTAGCTTGAGGAGGACTTAGGAACGGGGACTGTCGGGGAGTACGCATACGTGATGAACCGTCCCAAGGGATGGAGAGCGCGTCGATTGCCCAGGCCAGGGCGTCGGGGATCGAGGTGACGAACGGGGGCAGCCGGTGATTCCACCTCGTGGCGAACTGGGCGATCATAGGAGTCTCCCAGAGCGCGCAGCTCATCTGAATGATGTCCTGGCGTAGGGTCCCCTCCGTGCGCAGCAGGGGCCGCGCCGGGAGAGAGAGTCAGCCAAGAGACGTTCCAGTGGCAGGGAAGTGCCGAGCTCGGGGGAAGCTGCAGCCCTCGCACCAGCGCATCGGTAGAGGAGGAAGCACAGAACGGGTGAGACTGCCGTGCGTCTGAATGTAGGAACCACCGTCGCGTTGTCCGAAAGGACGCGTCGCTCCTGGCGCCGGAGGTGTGCTTCCCACGCAATGAGGGCGTGCCAGACTGCTTGCAGCTCCAACCAGCTGATGTAACTGTGCGCCATTCCTGGAGGCCAGGGCCGGACGTCGTGAGAACTACAGTAGCAGGTGAGACTCTCACCCGGCGAGAAAGCATCGAGCCCAAGGGAAGCTGAGGGGGAGGGGGGAAGCAAGGGAAATCCTGAAGTGGGCCACCAAGTGTCCATCCAAGGCCGCAGAAGAGAACGAAGCATCTGAGTCCAGTGCACCGGGGCAGCTATGTCTCCAAAGCAGGAGGTGCTGCTGCTGTAGCAGGAGGCGAGAAGACGGTGGAGTAGGAGTAGATCCGCCGCTTCACTCCGCGAAGAGCGGTCCTCGTCAGTCCGTCCGGCGATCTGCTGCGGTTCAGACTGTGCGCCTCCGCATTATCCGCCGTGCGCCGAGATGGTGTTGTCTCGGAGTCCACGGGACGCCGCCTCCGCCTGTCGGACATCACATGGCGTGTCTCTCCGAGCCGTGCTCAGTGAGGCGGGCTCTCTGCCGGCAGTAGGTTCCCCATAAGAACCAGCGGGCTTTGTCCGGGCAGTGTCCCTCTGGGGAGGGGTCGCGTTGAGAGCAGTCCTGCGAGGAGCGCTGGTCTCACGTGTCCGGCATGTAAGCATGCATTCTGTTCACACATCTCTCAACCCCCCCTGATCCTTCACCTTGCGCTGAGACGACTAAGTTAGTATGCATAGGAAGATCTTGCCATCAGCACCCTGTGTGCAAACAAACAAAAAAGATCGATAAATGTACAAGTTTATCACCCAAAAGCCTTTTACACACATTTGCCGGCCTCTTGTGACCATAGGCAGGCGCAGACAGCATCGCTGAAACCATCGCCACACGGAGATGGAGATGGCTAGGCCACGTTTGCAGAATGTCACCTGACTCATTACCAAGGGTGGCACTGAGATGGACACCACAGGGGAAGAGAAACCGTGGGCGACCAAAGGAGACGTGGCGCCGAACCGTGGAGCGAGAGCTCAAGAACAGAGGCCTTACTCTGCAAACAGCACCCAAAATAGCAGCTGACAGACAAAAGTGGCGCTCCCTTGCCGTCGCCTCAAGCACCAGACGGCGCAGAGAGGACTGAATGAATGTGACCATAGGCCTTCCAAGGGCTCAACCCCTTAGTATGCATATATGGGACTTATCATAAGGTAACTCTGTACCAATTGGTTTGAAGTAGTGCATTATGTTCGAGAAAAACAACAAAGGAATCGGAGGAGGCCGGTCGAGGGAAAGGCATCCGAGGGGGGCCGAGCTCGATGAGGCCGAATAGCGGTGGGGGCTGTGGGGAGCGAAGCGTGGTCCTTCCTGCGGTCGACAACAGGGGAGCGTGAACGTCGGGTAGAGCTGGAGTAGCGTGAGGGCTCTGAACTGCCCGAAGTCCTTGGACGCGTGGGTAAAGGTCTCTCCGAGCCGGGCTGAGTGAGGCGGGCTCTCTGCCGGCGAAGCGACTCCCAGTAAGAGTCAGCGGGCTTCCTTGGAGACGAGCGAGGACTGACAGCGGACATGGAAAGGTGCATGGCGCGTCTCTCCGAGTCGGGCTCAGTGAGGCAGGCTCTCTGCCGGCAAGTAGGCTCGCCATAGGAACCAGCGGGATTTGTCCGGGCGGGCTCCCTCCTGGAAGCGATCGCGTTGATAGCAGTCCTGCTCCGAGCGCTAGGCTCCCGCATCCGGTGTGGCGTCCGTTCCACAAGGTCGGTGCGGTCTCGTGCGGTCACTGCTCCGGCGCCTCGACTGGAGTAGGATCACACACTGGTACTGGTTGCTTGCATCTGTAAACTCCATAACTGCGACCAGCGCAGCTCTGGCCAGGTGAAGCAGATGTCGCAAGTGTGGTCAGAGGCGCATCCGGTGCAGGGGAGACAGACCTTGTGGTTGTCTGACGGCCATTGGAACTCTCTGCATTGCGTGTAGGTCAGCACCTGACAAGTGTAACACATAACATGGAGGCACACGGGCGAGGGCCTGTGGGACCCCGACCAGATAAGGCGAGCCTTCGCAACATAATGGCACAAAACAACAAGGTACAAGCCTGCAAGTAAGCGTCTGGTGCTGCAACACCTATCCACGTAACAGCTAGTGGGCGCAGGCACATGGGGCCCCGCGAAGCTAGGGCGAGCATATGACGTATCAGGTACAACAAACACAAGCATGCAGGCAAGAGCCTGGTACTGCAACACCTGTGAAACGGCAAAGAGGAAGCGTGGGCACGTGGGGCCCCGCCACACTAAGGCCAGCACTCAACACCGCATATGACGACAGGTACAGGCATGACAGTAGCAACATCTATCAACGTCATGGCGACGGGGCGTGGGCACGAGGGGCCCCGCCAAGCTAAGCGAGCCATGGACACATAATAGTACCGCAAGAACAACAAAGGTACAAACAAGCAGGTAAGCGCCAAATCCTGCCACACTAATCACGTGAAAGGTGAGCGAGCGCGGGCACGTGGGGCCCCACCAAGCTAAGACGAAAGTTTGGCGTGCAAGCCACAGCGAAGATGAAGAATGATTTGTCTCTGCTCAAACTGGCGTCCAGCCCGGCAGCCGGCCAAGGGCTAACACAGCTACCTTACCTCTCCGCCGGAGCGGGGATGGGGGAAGGAACCTCCATAACACCCTCAGCGCGTGAACGCGCGGGGTGTCCCAGCAAAAGCGCACCGGGCAGCCCAAGCAACCCAAGGCGCAGGCGAGGGCAGCAGCTGAATGAGCAGGGAACCAGCAGACCCACACAGGGCACAGGCAGGGTCGGAGAAGCAGAAGTCCAATGAGAAGTGAAGTCGTGCAGAAGACCGGCGAAGTAACCGGTCGAACAAGGCAAAGTCTAAGTCCGTAGGCTAAGGCAAACATGTCTGAACGCCGTGAGCTAAGTAGCATGACTAAGTAGCACCACGTGACTCGGAACCGGATGGGCAGGAACAGGACACAACTCTCGGCCCCTCTGGGGGTTCCCGGAGTGCCTCCTGGGTTGTGTGGTAACACAACAGGTTCTTAGGCTAAAAGTGAGTAAGTAGTAGACACTTCCACATAGTCATGTCATCAGTAATGTTTATTCAGGAAATAAAGGTCAGATAACAGAAGCTGGACAACACAACATTTTCACATGTCACCACCACACATTTTAAAGAAACTTACACTTTTTTATGTAGCGTATTTGGCTGAATATCAAACTTTTTCCTGCAGAGAAGTTCAGAACTACATGCTGAGAGTGGCATGTTGTTCTGAACTTCACTGTAGAAAACAAACAAGAAGAATAAAAGTCAGGTACATGACACTTGCATAAATTTACACATATTATTATTAGCTCAGTACATCCTGAGGGGGAAGTTGTCAAATTTTAATATACCCTTTGAGGTATACATCACAGTTCTGGAAACAGATCGACCACAATAGTTCAAGGGTGGGCTTTAGGCGCCAAGCTATTCCGACGCCACCCTTGAACTATCATGGTCAATCCACGTCTCGCTGTAACATGTCCTTTATGGGTTAAAGGAAGGGGGATGGGGGGTGTGGGTGACTGAACATTGTATAGTTTGAATAAAACAGCACAAAAGAGGAAAACAGAAAGATGAGAGAAAAAATTAATTTTTTTCTAAAATGTATTTTTTCGAAAAATACTTACCGATGACATTACTTTGTGGAAGTGTCTACTACTTACTCAATTTTAGCCTAAGAACCCGTTGTGTTCCTACACAACCCGGGAGGCACTCGGGGAACCCCAAGTGGGGCCGAGAGTAGCCTCCCGTCCCTACCCATCCGGTTCTGAGTCACGTGGTGGACCAACCAGTCGGAATACTTAGCTCACCAGTGGCAAGCGGGGTAGGCGGGAGGGTCCTCCGAGTAATGTCATCGGTAAGTATTTTTCGAAAAAATACATTTTAGAGAAAAATTAATTTGTTTCCTCAAAAACATTACCGAAGACATTACTTTGTGGAAGAATTGCGAGAAGGAGGAGGGTGCCGCGCCCAAAACAACCCCGCACTAGGGCTATGGTCAGAGCCATCCTCCCTGCCGCAAACTCCCGACAAATTTAGCTAAGTGCGTACCTATGCCGTCTGTGGCGCCGGGAGGGAGTGTTGCGCTGCGGTGATGTCCCCCACCAGTGCGAGGTTGTCTCGCTGGCCTGCCAGATCCTGGAGGTAGAAGCGGGCGAAGCTCGATTCTGCCCACCAGCCCACTGCCGCCACGATGTCTTTGACAGTGCAGTTCCAGGCGAATGCGACGCTCGTGGCCATGGCTCATACCTCGTGTGCGCGTATCTTAAGCCTCTTCGCTCCCTCTGGGGAGAGAACCTGGTAGGCGGACCGTATGACCCAGCGTAGCCAGGAAGATATCGTCTGGGCTGTTATGTCAGTTCTGCTTGGGTTCAACGGCAGAAAGTCAAAGAGGCGTGAGCGTCCTCTCCGGACGGCTTTGGATCAGCATAGGTAAACGTGTAAGGCGCGCACAGGATCTTGTTGCCTGGTCTCCCGGGGGAAGTTCACATCTCTCAGCGGCCGTAAAGTGATCACCTGTGGCGCGGTGAAAGGAGACCTAGTCTTGGCAAGGAAGGCAGGGTCCGTGAGAAGCTGCACGGAACTATCCGTATGAACTGCAGGCAGGCAGGGCATGCTGACAGCGCGTGTAGCTCGCTTACTCAGGCCGCCGTGGCAAGGGCCAACAGGAAGCATGTCTTACGAGTCATATCTGCGAAGCGGGCCAAGGGCAGCGGTTCGAACCTGTCGGAGTTAAGCCACGTCAGTACCCAGGGTAGGTCCCAGCGAGGAATGAGCGAGCGGGGAACTGGGCGCTGCAGGCCGAAGTGAGTCATAAAGTCGGCGAGGTCTTTGCAGTCGCCAGGGTCCGGGCGGCCGAGGTAACAGTAGGTGTCGGCAATCATAGACAGGTACCCCCTAAAAGTGATGGGGGCCAAACCTTGGTCTCCGAAGAGCCAGAGGAAGAAGTCCGCGAGCTGGGGATTCGTCAGTTCGGTGGGGGAGATTTGCTGGGCAGCGCACCAGGACTACAGTACTCACCATTTTCCCTCGTAGACACGCCTAGTCGAGGGTCTGCGGGCTGTAGCGATCGCTTCCACTGCTGCACTCGAGAAGCCTCTAGCGGTGAGGGCTTGCCGCACAATCTCCAGGCGTGGAGGAGGAGCCGCTCCGGGCACGGGTGGAACAGCGGCTGGTGGGGTTGCTTGAGCATCGTGCTCGGCGTGGGCAGCAGCAGGGGTGGGCCCGTGGCGAGGCTGAGGAAGTCGGTAGTCCAAGACCGGTTCCAGGAGAACGGGGAGACCAGCAAGATGATCGCGTTGCATCCTCGAAGCTTGAGGAGGACTTTGGGAACGAGGAACGTCGGGGGGTAAGTGTACGCGATGAGACCGTCCCACGGGATGGAGAGTGCATCAACTGCCCAGGCAAGGGGGTCTGGAATCGGGGAGATGAAGAGGGGGAGCTGGTGATTCCACCTCGTGGCGAACAGGTCGACCAAAGGCGTCTCCCAGTGAACGCAGATCATCTGAAAGATGTCCTTGCGCAGCGTCCATTCCGTGTGTAGCAACTGGCCGCGCAGAGAGAGGGAGTCGGTCAAAATGTTCAGGTGGCCTGGAATGTGTTGAGCTCGGAGGAAAATGCTGCGGTCCTCGCACCAGCGTATCAGACGGTAGAGGAGCATGCATAGGTCGGGGGAGTGCATTCCGCCCTGCTTCTGGATGTAGGAAACTACCGTCGCGTTGTCCGAGAGGACGAGTAGGTCCTGGTGACGGAGGGGTGCTTCCCACACGGTGAGGGCTTGCCAGACCGCTTGCAGCTCCAACCAGTTTATGTGTCTGTCCAACAGCTCTGGAGGCCAGGGGTCGGACGTCGTGAGAAACCGCGGTAGCAGGTGGGTCCCCCACCTGGTGAGGCTTGAATTGACACAAAGGGAAAGCTGAGGGGGCGGAGAGGCCAGGGGGACTCCCGAAGTGAGCCACGAAGTGTCTGTCCAACGCCACAGATGTGGACGTAGCATCTGAGTCACGGGCACCAGGGCAGCTATGTCCCCGGAGGACGGACGCCAATGGAGCAGGAGGTGCAGCTGTAGCGGCCGAGAGTAGAGACGACCGAGGGGGAGGAGGTCCACCGCAGCGTTCATCAAGCCGAGAAGCTGAAGCCAAACTCTGGCGGGGGCCACGTCGTCCTGGGCTAACTGGCCAGCTAGGGTGGCTATCTTCTGGATCTGAGGCTCCGGTAAACACACCCTGTTGAGGTCGGTTGCAAATTCCATGCCGAGGTGGACAAAGCGGCGTGAGGGAGTGAGGTCCGACTTACCCGCATTGACCAGGAAACCCAACCATGATAACAGTTGAAGCAACGCATCCCTGTCCGTCTCCAGGTCGGCCTCCGATTGGTTGCGTAGGAGGAGGTCGTCTAGGTAGTTAGAAGCCGGACTGGAAGACGCCTGTCGGGCCTTGATAACTACGGCGTCCATGAGGTGGGTGAAAACCCAAGGGCTGAGGTTGAGACCAAACGGAAGGGCCCGAAACTGGCAGATCACGCTGTTGAAGGCGAAGCGGAGATACCTCCTGGAGGCGGGGTGCATGGGGATGTGGAGATAAGTGTCGGACAGGTCCAGACTGACAGCGAAGTCCATGGGCTGCACGGAGGCCCTAAGGGCCCTGGCGGTCTCCATGCAGAAGGACAGGGCCGCAATAAACACGTTCAGCGCCGAGAGATCGATGACTGGTCGCCACTTGCCGCCCGGCCTGGGTACTACAAAGAGGTGGCTGTAGAAGGCTGAGGAGTCTGGACACAGCACGACCTCTGTGGCGGCCTTCTGAAGAAGCGAGGCGACCTCTCTGCGCAGGGCGCCGGCCTTGAGCTTGTTGGATGGAATCTCGGTCCACAGCGGGGAGCGACGCAGCGGCGGAGGTGAGCGAAAGGTGATCCGAAGGCCCTCGGCGACAGAATCGAGGATCCAGGGGTCGTCTGGGATCAGCGAGCGCCACGTCTCGCTGCAGAGGCAGAGGTGCCTACCCCTCTTAGACCATTTTGTGTAATGGGCTGCTTAAAATGTGTATTTTGTGTAATCCACGGCAGTTTACCCTTCTGGAAATCGCTCTCTTTAGTTTGGCTCTGACCCGGCCGTGACCCACTTCACTGATAAGTGCGCGCGAGTCACTGCAGTCTCAGCCGAGCTGCAGGCGGGAAGCGTAGCGCTCTTTGTTTCCTGTTGAAGGCTGTCAGGCATATGACCAGTTTAGCCTGTTAATAACTTATTATTACCGTGGCTAAAAAGTTTCAATCGTAAATATCATTATGTAATACTATGCTTGAAAATGTCCTCTTCAAGCTCATGTAAGTTTCTTTTGTAATCAGCTTTGACTTCTGTGGTTATTACGTGATTAAAATGTGTGTAGTTCGAGGAACTTTCCTTCCGCGGTAGACAGTGCGAGTGTGTAAAAAAAACTGGGTTTCAGTGCCGGATGTATCACTATGTGTATGTGCCTTTATCTGATGCATTTATGTCAGTAAAGTATTGTGTGTTAAAGCCATGGAGAATGAACATTCCTTTCCAAGACATTTGGAGGCCGTGAATTCTTTGTGTAGACTTTGTGGTAGAAGACCGTTAAGACGTCCAAAAAATGACACTGATCGGCCTATCAAGTTTAGACGCAGGATCATAGTGACTTTTTAGACACACTCATTTTAAGCCATTTTAATGACATTTAGCCGGAACTGAATCTCTGAACAGCAAATACAAATAGTTGAACCTCTGCTTTGTGTATTGTTTTTAAACTGTGTTAAAATTGTGATATTGTTAAAAACATTGACTGAATCGGTAAATTTGCCTACTTCATGTCGGCGTGCTTTGAATGGATTACCGTTTTCACTTGGCCCACCAAACCGTCTGTAACAGGACTCAGGTATGTTGATTGAAGTTTTTAGCATGGGATATGCCAGTTAAGACATCTGTTGACATCACTGACTTTGTCTGAACTTTCAAAAAACTTTTGTTTATGAGCAGTGATGTGATAAAAAGTTTGATAAACTAACGGAAGGCTGCATCTAATCCGTCTCCTAGTGATACTTTGAGCCAGTGCATGACACACATCCACGCAGATTACCCCAGCATGTTTGGTGTCCAAAGATAGTACAATTTCTCCTCTAAAAGACGACGTATGTTCAAATAGTCACTCACAACTGCAGGTGAATTAAATCCGGTTTACAGACAACATCTGTAATTTACAGCTTATTCGCCGATGTATGCAGCAGAGGCAAAGAGATAATCGGGGTCAAGCGCAGTAGTACTGTAAACAAAGACGGCTGCTGCGCTATTCGCATCCTCAGCGGAAGCGAGACCGCATAGCTGGCGCCTTATCAGTGATGGTATTTAGCGCGCTGATAGTAAGGGGAAGGAGGCTGCCTCGCTATCTCAGTGCTCCCGCGAAGCCGATCTCTAAGTGTGCTGGCGCGCGCCGGCGGGCAGCCAGCTGAAAACTAAAGAGCATAGGCTAAACTGCCGTGAATCATTTCAGCGCAACACGCAACGATAAAATACACCACAGCAAACAAATTAAAAATAAAGACATTTATCCCCACTATTAGCTATTTTATTCACACAATATCAGGTATCGCTGTAGCAAGTTTGGGTTTGAAGTTGTGAATAGTATTTGCGAGAAAAAAAAAATCTTTTTTTTTTGGTAAAAATATGGTCATTTTGGACATTTTTCTTGAGCTCTTGTGACCCTTGACTTTTCCGAGGAATCAACGAAATTAGTGTACATATATAGGTCTTTTTATCAGGTATCTTTGTACCAAGTTTGGGTTTGAAGTTGTGAATAGTTTGATTTGAGAAAAAAGAAATTATGTCCCAAAATGTCTATTTTTGATATATTTCCTGATCCTGTGACCTTGACCTTTGTGAGAAACTGTCACTAAAATTGGCATGTTTAGAAAGGTCTTGCCACAAAGTATCCTTGGGCCAAGTTTGAAGACTGTAGCTTCAATAGTATACGAGAAAATGCCAACGTTAATGTTTACCATGCACGACGGCGGACGGACGACCGCTGGCTCGGAACAGACTCACTTTTTCTTCGCACGTGAGCCAAAAATGTCTTTCGTGCATGACAGATCGCTGTTACTTAATATGCATCAGTAACTAAAAAGGGCATCTGTTACTGTGACACGTTAGTGTCCATGCAGCTCCAGTATGCCGATACACTGTAAGGCTCCTACTTTGTCACCTGCCACTGTACGGTATATCCAGTCTAGACAACATGTAATAAGCGGCATTGAACGATGTTGTGTCTCATACACGATCGGGTGGAAGTACCAGTGTTGTAAAGACAATGCACGTACTACACGTGTAACCAATGTGTGTCGGTGTCCACAGAGTCACCTACATGTGCACCAAGGTGTAGCATCAGAGGAACGGAATATCAATTAGAACCTCCAAATTCAGCTTCAGAATCAAGCTGTACGTCATTGCCGTTGTCAGTGCCTCAACCGTCGATCGCTCCAGCTGACAGACACTGCCAACACGTGGTTATGCTGCCATGCAGTAGGTGGGCACACGTGTCCCAATACATCAAAGCTATCTGCTTTTGAAACCATGTCTCCAAACACAAAATTTTATCACTTCGAATATCTACACATTCACTCGCCATTTCGACCGTAATAAGCATGCTAGCGCTGCAAAGCTGACTGCATACAACGTACAAAAGTACGCACGCACTGTCAGGACCCTCATGCTAGTGTAAACATAATTATGTTAGTGCGAAGTCACCACACGCACGGCGAGGCTCGCGCATCACCGGGTGCGCGATATAAAACACCTGACACTGCTCAAGCGGTTTTCCGGGCTGCACGGTATACGGTATACGAGACCGCCAACCAGTACAGCGGTTTGCCGGGCCGAAATGGTTAACAAAAGAGTGCTTTATGTCAGCTTTGGGATGATGTACTACTGCCTCGGCCTTGTGCCCAGCGCACTCCAAATGTCTTTGAATATCATACTGTGACTTTGTACGCACCACTATAAGGAACACCAAAGTCCTTTCTGCACACCGGCGTTGCATGCATTTGTAGCAGAGGAGCCCCCTGCTATCGCTAGTTACTACCCGAGAGTCAGAGTTCAGTGTTTCAGTGAACGCTTGGCGCGCTGTGTGCGAGTATTTTTGCTGCCTTGGCTAGTCAGTGTGTAGCGGCCGGACTACACGCGCAAAGCTCAGTGACATAGTCTCTGGTTCCAGAGGCTGAGAGCCTATAAAGCGGCCGATCTTCAGTCCACAATTAGCCCCCCACACCTCCCCCCCGTAAATTGCGTATTTTAGAAGAACTGGTCGTACTCGCGTAATTTGAGCCGAAAATGTGTAAAATTACGAGCTAGCGCGTAAGGTAGGCACCTCTGCAGAGGGTGAGCCTCCTGCTGACTGGAGACCCCGGAGCGGTCAGCGGGGGGCAGGAGGGGAGAAGTCAGGCGGCCCGCCCGCGCCCCAGGCGGCGGGCAGGGCGGGGCCAGGCGGGGGCAAGGGTCCTAACAGGTCCGGAGCGGCCAAAGGCGGGGCCCAGACGGGGTGCCCGTGGAGGAGCGGGGACGGGGGCGGAGGACGAGGAGGGTCTGGAGGTCTGCAGGGCGCGACCCAGGGCCTTGCGGGCTGCCTGAAAGCGGGGAGGAGCTGACCTACTAGGCCAGCGGTCCGCGTTCGCGTCCTTCACCATCTGCCAGGAATCACTGAAGAGGAGGGGGCCTCCAAGGGGAGCACGACGCTGCTGAGTTCTCAGGTCGGGGGCATTCCGCGGCAGGCTAGAAGCACGGTATCTTGACGCATCAGGTCACAATTGGCGGAGGCAACCATGGCGTTGACCGAGGAATGATATGCCACCCGGTTGGTCACTTCCGTGAGGGTGAGGAGATCTCCGAGGAGAGGCGACAACGACGGGTGCCAGGCGTCCTCGATGCGGCGGATGAAAGCTTGGGTGAGCAGCTCCAGAAAAGCCGAGCAAGCCAAGGTGTTCCGGACGAGCGATGCAGTCTTGTCCAAGCCCGGAGGGCGTTTCACCAGAGCAGCACTGCCAGCTTGCACAAGCGCCGGAGGGATTGGCCTCAGCGGGAAGCGCGGCTGCAATCAGACGAGACGCCGCATCCAGGGCGAGAAGAGTCTCAGCACGCGAAGACGAGGGAACCTGAGGGGAGGAGGGATCATCGAGCGAGAACGGGCGGGGCGAAGGGGAGCATCTAAGACCGCCAAGGAGGTTGAAAACGGAGTCCTCGGGCAGGAGGCTCAGGGCCTCGTCGTCATCCAGGGGGGAAGAAAAATGGCGGGGGAGACAGGGAACGGAGGCGACGACCGCTCCAATGCGATGGGCCGAGGGTAAGCGCTGACTCGTAGGGGGGCTCCGCTATCGAAGACGGGGCGACGACGACGGAGAGACGCGCCAGGGCAAAGGGTGGGAGGAGCAAGGCTGACGCCTGGAGCGGGGGGAGCTACTGCGATGACGGGAGCGACGACTATCCCAGTCCGGTTAGCTCCTACTCGAGCGCTGACGAGGAGACGGCGACAGGCGACGTGGTGGGCAGGGCGAGTGGTAACGAGACGAACGAGAAGCTGGGCGCGAGTCCGAAGCGCGAGACTTTGCGGAGGCGGAGGGGCGAGGGCTGGGTCTGCTGGAAAGCGTGTCGCAGTCCTTCCCATGCTGGTTCCCGGAAGAGCGAGAGTACCTAGAGCTGCTGGCGGAGAGGGAGGGTACAGGTCTGCCAGTAGTCCGCGGACAAGGGGGGACAGGTCTCTGCGGGCCGGCCTGAGTGAGGCGGGCTCTTTGCCGGCTAAATGACTCCCCGTAAAGAGTCAGCAAGCTTTCCGAAGAGAGACAAGTCAGGACTGCCAGTGGACAATTGACGGCGCGAAGCGCGTTTCTGAAGACCGTCTCAGTGAGGCGGGCGCTCTGCCGGCTATATGACTTGCTGTAAGAGTCAGCGGGCTTTGTCTGTGCGGGAATCAGGGTGGTTTCAGTCCTGCTAGAAGAGCTTGGCTCACATGTCCGGCAGGTCGTCCGATCCAGAAGGTCGGTGTGGGCGTGTGTGGTCACTGCTCCGGGCACGGAGGGGGGCGCCACGACGGAAGATCGTTCACTCATTGGCGTGGGGCGCTTGCACGTGTAAAAACTCCACAATTGCGACCAACACTGCTCAGGCCAGGCGGAACATATATTATATTGCAGGCATGGTCGGATGAACAGCCAGCGCAGGGGAGACAGACCTTGTGGTTGTCAGTAGGCCATTGGAAAGTGACGCATTGCGTGCAGGTACGCACCTGGCAGCTGCAACACATATCAGACATGACAGGCTACCGGACGAGGGCAACGAGGGGCCCTGCCAAGCTAAGAAAAGCGTCAGACGCGAAAGGGTACAACGAAAGTACGAGCGAAACAAAGTGCCTCTGATCGAAGCCGGCGCCTGGCCCAGGGGCCAGCCGAGGGCTGGTACCGCTACCTTACCTCTCAGTCGAAGCGGGAACGCGGGGAGGAACCTCCATAACACCCTCAGCGCACGACGTCGGGAGGACGTCCCAACAGAGTCAGCGTCGCGTAGATCAGGAGAATCCAGGAAGGCGCAGGAGAGGAAAGGCCGGTAGCACAGGCAACGAAGCCCTCCCAGAAGGCAAAACAGGCAGCGTCGAAGATGAAGCACCCAAGTCCAAAGTCACAACAAGCTAGATGACCGGGCGAAAACCGGTCGCACCACACACAGTCAAGGTCCGAAGGCTAACGCTGAAGACACGTCTGCACAATGTGAGCCAAGTAGAACGACTGGTTGGTCCACCACGTGACTCAGAACCGGATGGGCAGGGACGGGAGGCTACTCTCTGCCCCACTTGGGGTTCCCCGAGTGCCTCCCGGGTTGTGTAGGAACACAACGGGTTCTTAGGCTAAAATTGAGTAAGTAGTAGACACTTCCACAAAGTAATGTCATCGGTAATGTTTTTGAGGAAACAAAGGAAACAGCATTGAAGCATGACAGGTAACTCACGTCTCATGGCCAGCATGAGGCGCCGCTGACGCAGTCGGTGAACCATGAACAGCAGCAGGGCCAAGACAAGAAAAGAGGTCACGGTGCTGGCCACAAGGCGCAGAGACAGGTTGGTGATGTTGTCCTCACCTGTAAGGTAAATGATCACAGGTAATCCCAAGAACATATTATAACGGTAAACAAAACAAACACCTTCCAGCGCAAAAATAATACAATTTCCTCACACACATGCATAATCCATTACATCCTGAAACTGACTTTTTAAAAGTTGTTTATTGTCCCTATGAAGGCTCCATTACAGATTAGGAGATAGATCAACCATTTTAGTTCAAGGGTGGTGCCAGAATAGCTTGGCGCCTGAGGCGCCAAGCTATTCTGGCACCACCCTTGAACTATCATAGTCACATTTATTTTGAAGCATCAGTGATTTAAGATGAAAAGGGTTCAATCTCACTGAGGAATCTAAAACAAAGATCAGCATATAGACATTCACTCCTTAAAACTCGCTGAACCCTTCACACATTTGGTGGTTGCTTCACAACAGTTTGCTTAACCCTTATCATTCGGAATACACCAGTGTGTGAAATAAGTTTGACTAAAATAGTTCAAGGGTAGTGCCAGAATAGCTTGGCACCTCTAGGTGCCAAGCTATTCTGGCACCATCCTTGAACTAAAGCCATTGGTCTACAATGTAGCTTGCATATATGGTAGTGTATAAATTTGAAGCTTTTAGCCTCAGTATGATAAGGGTTAACTCATTCAAGGCATGCCGCATATGAATACCTGGCAAGTTAAAGTTACATAACCTAGAACCATACTGCGTACTACAGCTGAATAAAACTTAAATTAAAAAGACTTCAGACATGCACCTTTCTGTCCATAAAATCACAATATCTACAATACAATTTCATAATTTATTTATAGCCATATATTGAAAAAAAACAAGCTGAATTTTTTTTATTTTTTTTTATCTCACTGGCAGTGGGCTGACCGTCCACAGGCACACTGTCATTGGCGGAGGGTGATCTGGTGTTGCCATCAGCATCCAAGCAGTGATACTTGCAGCACTCTCGTGGAATCTGCTCTGTTTTAACGCAGCCCACTGGCGGAGAGCAGGCAGCGGTGTGGCAGAGGATTTGGTAGCCATTGTCACACGTGCACTTGGTACAGGGGTCGTCGATCTTGGGTATGAATTTCCAGCCATCCAGGATGATGTTGCCTTCATCGTCGGTGCACGATTTGTGGCCTTGCTGATCTGTAAAAATAACTAGAGGGTTGAGAACGTGAAAATGGGTTCGACTGGTGGTAGAAAGAATACTGTGCATGTTGAACTGTCTCATAGTACTGCAAACAGTCTAAAGAAATCCCAAGGGAGAAAGAAATGTGCTTAGAAAGGACAATTACAACACAATTAAAATTTTTGTGACAGCATGAAAAATTGGAAAGAATGAAAACAGTCCATGGACTTACTATGCCCCATGATTCATGGCCAGCAAGAGACATAAATTGTCATCCTACGGATGCAGGGACTCATGAGAATTTATGTCTTGCAGATGGAACAGATTGTCTGACTCTGAAGGCCTGTTCAGCATGAATAAAAAAGCTGAAGTTCAGTTTTCCAGGATTTTCCTTCTTTTGCATGCTGTGTGCAGAAAGATAAATAGTGCATTGTATCTTGTCTGCATGTCTATTTCGAAAAGGAAACTTTTACCAGGTTTCGGGCTTAACTCAATCGAGATGGCCGCATATGAATATGCTACATAATCCGTATGCGGCCTACCTCGAATGAGTTAACGTCTTTTGTCCACCACATAGGTTATTTCAAAGATAGGGCACTGAACAGGTTAAAGCTGTTTTCAAAATGGAGTTGAACTAGGTAGCGCAGGTAGCAGGGTTCTCATCTGAAACCTGAAAATGTAATAAACTGTGTTGTTAATTTTCCTTTCAAAGCTTTCTTTCTGGGGATTTCTTTGAATACCTGGCAGTCACCTTTTTAGTCTGGATTTTGCAAACAATCTAACAAACCTGAGCACAGGTCAGCCTCAGTGTAACGCTGTACCTGGCAACCACAAAGTCTGACTGCAGTTCAATGTTTTTGTCCTGCTGAATTTACTCCAATAAGCCTTTGAAAAAAATGTGAACAATGGGAGATCAGGCCAATGGCACCCATAGTTTTTACTATGGTAATTGGTAGTAAATACAGTAGAACTTGATAGAAATGACATTGCTGATTTTCAGATTTATTTACTGGATATTTGGGCTGTCTCGCACGGCCTTCTTTAGCCTAAAGGCTGTGTGAGACAGCCCAAATAATTTTATCTAGTAAGTAAATCTTCGATTCCCAGTCAGAAGTGTTGTTTCTATCATGGCAGATTCAGAATTGAAAAATCTGTATTTTCTATACAACAGAACCTCTTTTGAGCGACCAAGTTTATGAGATCACTGTATCCACCTAAATGTCTAATGACAGGTCAGACCTTTGTACTTAAAGACTTTTTAAGACTAGTGTCATTTTCTTGCAAAAAGATCGTTGCTAAAGATAAGTTCACCTCGTGCTGGGACCATATGGCGTTGAGGCGAGTCCCCTGGGTGGTGGATAGGGGGTCCCTCGTGAGAGGGGTGCACTGAATGAAATAAGGTGCCGTGAACCAACATGGTCTAAGGGAAGGTGACCCCGACAGAAAACCCCTGGTCCTCCTAGTAAGGGGGTTGGGCGTGGGGGTAGCTTCCCCACCCTACAAAAAAGGAAATAGCTACAAAAACGCCGACAAACAGTAATTCCTTTCCTGGAGGAGGAAGGTTCTTCTACCAGAAGATTTATGACGTCCTCTGGTGAAAGCCGGAAGTCTTCGGAAGCCACAGGACCGAGCCGCCTCTCTCTATCCAGGGACACAACCATGGGCACATGGAACGTCAAGACCATGTACCAGAGCGGCAAGGCCGCCCAGATAGCAGCGGAAATGCAAAAGTACAACCTTTTCCTGCTAGGTATCAGTGAAGCCAGATAGACACAGTCTGGCCAGAAAAGGCTGTTAAGTGGGGAGATGATTCTGTATTCAGGTCATGAAGAGGAGAATGCCCCCCATACAGAAGGTGTAGCATTCATGCTGTCACCAGTGGCACAGAGAGCGCTGATGGGCTGGGAACCTCTTGGGCCAAGAATTATCACAGCAGCCTTTAGAACCAAGAAAAAGCTCAAGCTGAACGTCATCCAGTGTTATGCGCCCACTAATGACAGTGACGAGGAAGAGAAACAAGAGTTCTACGACCGACTCCAGAGTGCCGTGGACAAATGTGCGGAGCGAGACATCACCTTCGTCATGGGCGATTTTAATGCCAAAAGAGGGGAGGACAACACCGGATACGAAGAGGTGATGGGGAGACAGGGACTAGGGGAGATGAGTGAGAACGGGGAGAGGTTTGTAGACTTTTGTGCTCTAAACAGACTTGTCATTGGAGGCAGCATCTTCCCACACAGAAGAATACACAAAGCAACGTGGGTCTCACCTGACCATACTACAGAGAACCAAATAGACCATATCTGCATTAGCAAGAAATTTAGAAGATCCCTTCAAGATGTTCGAGTGAGGAGGGGAGCAGATATCGCCTCAGACCACCATCTGCTCACCTTAAGAATAAAGCTCAAGTTAAAGAAAAGCCGCACAGAGACAACAAGAAGACAGCGCTATAATGTAGGCCTCCTGAGAGAGACTGGAGTGAGAGAAAAGTTCAAACTGGTGCTGTCCAACCGGTTTCAAGCGCTACAGGAGCTAGTAAATGAAGAAGAGGCGGTCACCACAGAGCAGCAGTGGAAGGCAGTTAGAGAGGCGCTGAACTCAACCTGCAAAGACACTGTAGGATTCAGGAAACACCATCACAAGGACTGGCTGTCAGCACAGACCTTGAAGAAGATAGAAGTGAGGAAGCAGAAGAAAGCAGTTGTCAACAACAGTCGCACGAGAGCAGCCAAAGCAAGGGCACAGGAGGAATACTTGGAAGCCAACCGCGAGGTGAAGAGGAGTATCAGGGCAGACAAGAGGGCCTACACAGACAGCCTGGCAGCAGAGGCAGAAAAGGCAGCAGGCAGCGGCAACATGAAACAGCTCTACGACATTACCAGGAGATTGTCGGGCAAGTATGGCCATACAGAAAGACCAGTAAAAGACAAGGAAGGCAAGCCTATTGCAGACAGAGCAGACCAACTCGACAGATGGGCCGAGTATTTTGAAGAGTTACTGAACAGACCCAGCCCACCCGACCCCCCAGACATCCAGCCAGCAGAGACAGACCTACCCATCAGCTGTGACAGACCCAGCCGGGAAGAGATCAGAAGAGCAGTGGCATTTTTGAAGAACGGCAAAGCAACAGGGCCAGATGGCATCCCAGCGAAGTCTCTGAAAGCAGACCTAGAGACAACAGTAGAGATGCTGTACCCACTGTTTGGAAAGATCTGGGAAGAGGAGGTGATGCCGGCTGACTGGAAGGAGGGGTACCTAATCAAGCTTCCCAAGAAAGGTGACCTCAGCAAGTGTTCCAACTATAGAGGAATCACCTTGCTGTCAGTACCAGGAAAGGTCTTCAACAGGATCATCCTGGAGAGAATGAAGAGCTCCGTTGACCCACAGCTGAGAGACCAGCAAGCAGGATTCAGGAAAAACCGATCATGTACGGACCAGATAGCCACTCTCCGCATCATCGTGGAACAGTCTCTGGAGTGGAGCTCTCCGCTGTACGTCAACTTTGTGGATTACGAGAAAGCATTTGACAGCGTGGACCGAGAGACTCTGTGGAAACTCCTACGACACTACGGTGTACCCACAAAGCTCGTCTGCCTGATCAAGAGCAGCTACGATGGCATGACATGTCGCGTGATCCACGAAGGGCAGTTCACCAGGGAGCTCCAGGTCAGAACCGGTGTCAGGCAGAGGTGTCTGCTGTCTCCGTTCCTCTTCCTACTGGCCATAGACTGGGTCATGAAGAGGACCACAGAGCAGAGAAGAAGCGGAATACAGTGGACACTGTGGACACAGCTTGATGACCTCGATTTTGCAGATGACTTGGAATTACTGTCCCAAAGTCATCAACAAATGCAGGACAAGACCACGAGGTTTGCTGTCATCTCGTCCCAAGTGGGCCTCACCATCCACAAACAGAAAACAAAGACAATGAGGCTGAACGCAACCAGGGAAGAACCAGTCTTGCTTGCTGGCACCCCATTGGAGGAGGTGTCCGGAGAGTCCTTCACCTATCTCGGGAGCAACATAGACAAAAAAGGCGGCACTGATGCAGATGTCAGAGCACGAATCGGTAAAGCCAGAGCAGCCTTTCTCCAGTTGAAAAAAGTGTGGAGTTCCAGAGAGCTGTCACAAAACACCAAAGTCCGGATTTTCAACTCCAACGTAAAAGCAGTTCTCCTATATATGGAGCAGAGACTTGGAGATTGACAAAAACCACTGTCAACAGAGTACAGATCTTCATAAACAGTTGCCTTAGAAGAATTTTGAAAATCCACTGGCCAGAGAAGATCAGCAACATCAGACTCTGGGAGAGAACAGAGCAGATAACAGCAGAGAATAAAATTGGGCGAAGAAGATGGGGATGGATTGGTCACAGTCTGAGAAAGCCAGCTTCCAGTATCACTAGGCAGGCATTGTCATGGAATCCCCAGGGAAAGAGGAAAAGAGGTAGGCCCAGAAACTCCTGGCGTCGAGACCTCCAAGCAGACATCAAGAGAATGGGAACCACCTGGAGTAAAATCAAAGAAGAAGCACAGGCAGGAGTCGCTGGAAGTCTCTCGTCGACGGCCTATACCCAGGTAGAGGTGACAGGCGTAAGTAAAGTAAGTAAAGATAAGTTCATCCTCAGACAGGCATTTCCACTGTGACTGAAAATCTGCAACAGGCATAGATTTTTCTGAACCGAAGTAGCCACATGAGCCCATATAAAAATGTATGCTTCTCGCGGGTGGGTAAGAGATCACCCCCAGTCTACTACAACATCAACTTATTCAAGGCACCTCGCATCAATAGCTGTGAAAGTGTCGCAGCCACTGATGCCCGGTGCCTAGAATGAGTTAACCCTTTGGCTGTTAGTAGCGGTTTTTGATGTGATGATTCCTGCAGGAATCACCGCAACAATCAAAAAACGCTGCCGACAGCCAAAGGGTTAATAACGAAGCTGTGTTTCTCGGAGGAAGCCGGGAAGGCCTTTGGGAGTTTTTGACTGAGCACATTATGTACATCACAATTCGGAGGTCCGACGCCTGTCCCTACAAACACAGGAGAATTCCCTTTTCCAATGCAGACAATATTCAAGCCCCTGAGGATGCACGCAATCAATACTTGCAAACAGCACCCCCCCCCCCCCCCCCCCTCCCACCAAACACAACAGCAATCCCAAACAAGCGGTGAAGGAAGGTTAGCATAGCCATAAGCTCTGCCTATCTGATACATATCCCCTGCAAAAAGCATAGATTTTCATGAGCCTCTGCAATCCTCGGGGCTCATGAGAATCTATGGTCATAATTTATGCCTCTTGGTGGCTGGCGATCGATCGGCTGCGTCGCGGTGCATACCTCCGATTGAGGGCGTCATCGAATGAGAAAGCTGGTTAGCATCGATCTACATGCGCCCTACCAGAGGCACAGATTCTCATGGTCCCTTGCAGTCGCAGTGGTTCAGAAGAATCTATGGACCTATGTTGGCCTTATTTAGACCTATGCATTCTCAAAACTATCAACTATCATCCTCTGTGAAAGAACGTTAGCATCGAAGTAGCCGGGGCCTCGCATGGCTGCCAAATCTGCAATTGGCATAGATTCTCATGAGCCCCTGTTGTTGCTGGGGCTCATGAGAATCCATGACTCTTGCGGCCGGAGATCGGCTGCATTATAAGTCCATCTTTTAATAGAGAGGCGTCATCGTGGTTTAGCGTCCGACTCTTACTGTGACGGCCGATTAGCATTGCGTCGCAGTTGTATCAAGTATGGATCTTCTCCGTTGTCTGCGTGCATAATGCAGGCTCTGCACTTTTGTATGCGCATTTTGTTCCGGAAATCTGTGTTCATCCCACTTCCAAAATCCATAACCGCCCAAGGAACATAGCTGGCCTCAACAAGAGGTATAGATCCTCACGCGCCCCTGCATCTGCGGGCGCTCATGAGGATCAATACCTCTTGGCTTTTCGGTGATGTTTAGTTTTGCTCGGCAGAGATAGCTGATAATGCGACTGAACTTTGTATGCAATGCAGCTTTGATTTCTTGGCCCCCTTGAGTGGAGATGATGTGGATGTGTTTTATATGACGCAGCCCTGCGAAATAAAATAATGGATTGATCACATTTTTGCTGGGTGTGCTATTGCTACCGTACTACGCAGAAGTTTGGAGAGATGGCTCCACTACAGCTCAAAAGTAGTGCACAATTAACCCATTACATCCTGAGGCTGATTTTTTAAAAATGTATTGCCTTATAGGAGATAAATCAACCGTCTTAGTTCAAGGGTGGTGCCAGAATAGCTTAGCGCCTGAGGCACCAAGCTATTCTGGCACTTGAATTATCACTGTCAAATTTATTTCATGCAGTAGGTGTATCAGGAAAAACAATAAATCTGTCCAGATTTATGCCAACCGATGTAACATGTCAATGTCACTCATGACGTAGTTAGTGACTATGTCTGTGATGGGTGGTCCAAAAATGGTAACCATGAAACGGACCACAACAGTTAATAGTACTACTAGTACTTGCATGTCAAATAAATCAACATTCCACGCAGTAGCGCCACCATCAACGTAACACCATGCCACCATCAACGTAACACCATCAGGCACTCTAAATCTGAGAAATTGCTGGATGAGGTCTGCATCTGCACAAGGCACAGATTCTCATCTGGGAGCCAAAGGGTTAAGTGGAAAGTGTTGACCTTGGAGCCCTCTTCGGAACAACCTTACACACGACATTGACAGTGAAAATGTTCAGGCACCTCAAATCCAATCCAATGTCCATATATATATATAGCGCACAATGTAAACCCCACGAGTCTGTGATGCAGGGAAAGAAAATGAAAAGAAGAAAACAGGAGAAGAATTATTTTTTAAAAAGATAACAAAGGGTGGTGGTACTACCGATGATCTTCATTAACCCTTATCATTCAGAATACACCAGTGTGTGAAATAAGTTTGACTAAAATAGTTCACGGTTGGTGCCAGAATAGCTTGGCGCCTAGAGGCACCAAGCTATTCTGGCACCACCCTTGAACTATAGCCACTGGTTTTGAAAACTGTTTTGCTTCGAGCATGTCACACGGAGAAACAGGGTTGTTGTGGTGCGTGTATACATTTTCCATAGGTGTTTCCCTTTGGTGATCTTTTGGTGAAGGGATTGTGAAAGGTCCTTGTTGTGTATCAAAATGGCCGTCACGTGATCTTTTTTCACATTGATTGGTTCAAGCAGCAGTGTTTTCCAAAACAGTTGCGAGATTTTAGGATCGGTTCTAAATTCTGAAAGCAGTAGGAAACTGTTTTCAAAAACAGTTTTGTGTGCCATGACACACAGCGTGTTTTCAAAACAACTGTGTTTTTGTTTTTGAAAACTGTTTGCAGCCCCCATCTGACATAGCCTTAAGTACTTTAATGTAACTTTATGGCAGTGTACAAATTTGAAGCTTTTAGCCTCAGTATGATATGGGTTAATGTAACACACAAAGACATCCCTTTCCGTTTTGCTGAGAAACGGCAAAAAGGGAGAACTGTTTAGCTACACTAATGAACCCGACAAGCAGGCGATACACACATGTACCGCAGGTTACACCGACTCATGAGGACCTATGCCTTTTACAAAAATCATTGATCAACTTGACTGCATGAATGCATCCTATTTTCTTGTCACAATACTTGTGTGTGACACTGACAGTTACTTATAGTACTCGAGCAGTCACTGAGCAAATGCCAATAAATAATTTGAACTGTATGGTGACGTACAAACACCCCTCACATCTGCATGAGACACAGATTCGCATGAGCCCCTGCGTCCTGTGGACGCAGGGGCCCATGAGAATCTGTGCCTCTTGCTGACGGTGAACACTTACTCACGTCCTCAAACTGAGGGGATTCTGGGTGAAACTATAGACGGATGATGGTGGTCATAAAGGATGACAACACTAACAAACAGGAAAATCATGTCACCAAGTGTCAGCGTTATTGATGGGCGTGTGTGGAACGTGCCCAGTAACAGACCTCAATCGCACCGCACACTGTACACACCCGCACAGGGCAACACTTAACCACGTACAGGAAACCATTTATTAATACAGGAAAAGTGCAGTAATAATATTACGTCTCTGCGAATTGCGCGATTTTTACAGGAAAAGGACTTCAGCTCTCGCTGATTTCGTTCTGGGGAGGGGAGGGGGGAGATGGGGAGCTTATCTTTCTGTCTGTCGTTGCTTGCGCATCTTTTGGCATACACTTACATCCACTCATCATGTCTGGCCGCGCCTCTGAGTAGAGCGCCCCGGGAAGGGGCAAGGCCTCCCCTACCGCGGTGTTCTGCTCTTAGTCTTACTCCACGTGAGTCCCAGTCCAAAGTCCCACGTCTCTCCACACAGGCCCCCAATTTATACCACCCTTCTCCAGACAATAAAAGGTTAATATTTCATAATATCTCGGTTATGAATATTTGTTAGATTTAACAATAAGTATGTCTTACCAAAAATTGTGCACTAAAGGCAAAAACTAACTTTTGTGTTAAATTGTGAGATTTTAATGTCGTAAAATTAAAGACCTTTCTGCTCTATCTTCTTTGTAACACAGGAGAGTTCCACGGATGCGCACATGGGAGCCTACTAACTCAGTGCTTTAAGTAAGAGTCACACAATGATTTACTCAAATTACTTTTAACCCTTTTGGCGTCGGTCGCAGTTTTAGTTGCGATGATTCCTGTTGGGATCATCGCGACTAAAACAGCTACCGACATCTAAAGGACTTAACAAACTGTGGGCAATATCTGCATCAATAAGACGGACTACGCATCCAGTACTAGCCGGTAGTATCAGCAACAGTTTGCTCTTTTAACCCTTAACATTCGGAATACACCAGAGTGTGGAATAAGTTTGACTAAAATAGTTCAAGGGTACTGCCAGAATAGCTTGGCGCCTCTAGGCGCCAAGCTATTCTGGCACCACCCTTGAACTAAAGCCATTGGTCTATATCCTTATCTGTAAGTACTATAATGTAGCTTGATATGGCAGTGTACAAATTTGAAGTTTAAGCCTCAGTATGATATGGGTTAATGCATCGATTATGCACTAATTCATACAGTATTATATAAAGAAACACTGCCCAACCAGCCCATGTGGCTTGCTGAAGTGGACACAGCCCTTGTGGAGATAAGCAGCAGCACTACTGACAGTGACAGCCAAAGGGTTAACCACTTCACTGCTGAGAAAAATACCACCCAACCGCAGGAGGTACAGATCTTCATAACCCCCTGCAGCTAACCCACCGCTACCGACACCCAAACGGTTAATGAGCATATGATTTTTTTTTTCTGAAACCACTTTGTGTCAATGTCTTTTTTTCTTTTTTTTTGACGTATCCGGATCTTCGACGTTTTTCACTTACAATGGTTTCAAAAACACACTCTGCGTCCACTGGCAGTAAGGTAATAAGACAGAGGGGAGGGGGGAGTGAAAAAGTCAAGTATGCTTCATAAGTACATGGTTAACCCTTTTAGCCCTGCAGCAGATGGATTAATCATGATAATTCAAGGGTAGAAGTCGCCAAGCTCATCTGGCACTACCCTTGAATTATCATGATCAATCCATCTCCTACAACTAGTACATAGTCATTAGGCAACAACTTTAAAATTTTAGAAATGGGACCTTGGGGCTAAAAGGGTTAAAGTACCATTACGCGTAAATTTGATTTCAGCACCATTTGTGTTTATTATGCCTTGTCCACACGCCTAATGAACTTTAACAGCAGTTGGGACATGCAACAAAAGCACATGCATAATCGCACGTATTTATTCTGCGCAGTCCTTTGCGAGTTAATCTATTTTGGGCTGTTTCCGGTACTGATAGCGTTATATTTATAGAACGGAGTGGAGTCATTGTCAGATTACTTGATATTAAGACAACGTGTGCTGAACTGGATTCTCCTCTGTCTAAATGAATCATAACTGGACCTGTGTACATCGTTTCGTAAGCATCCATCCTGAAGCGTATCTTTGAACAGTTATGGCAGTAGTGGGCCTTCAATGTAAAAAACTGTACAGCTGTATAAAAAATCAGTGCTTCCAGGTCTGGTTCAAAAACGTGACTGAGCAATAGCCCTCTTGTAGTAGTAGTAGTATGTGTGAGGACAAAATAGGCCGCGAGGCCTTTGCAAATGTCATTTCTTTCTTTAATTTCTTTATGGGTCTGTTATGCATGCAAATTTTCCTATAAATCATTCATCATAGCATTAGAAAATCTCTTTAAATTTTGGTAATTCGTCCAGTTGTTTTTTAAAAGAATTTATATTAGGTGCTATTTTTTTAAATGAAACTGGTAACTCATTCTAAACAATGGCAACTCTGTTTGAAAAACAAAACTTCCGCAGGTTAGTGTTGCAATGACGTACAAAGATTTTCCCTTCAGAGTTTTGAATTCTGTCACAAAATGGTGCTGCAAAAAAGTCGTTCCAATTTAGGTCGTTGATGCCATAATAAATTTTAAAAACTTGGATTAAGTCTCCACATATTCTATGTCCAAGTAAGGAGCATAGTCCAAAGTATTTGAGTCTCTCTAACTCTAATTAAGTCATATTTCTACATTCTTTAACTGGCATTGTTGCTCATCTCTGTGCCCTTTCAAGCGCAACCGATTGTCTCTTTAAACCTGGGTACCATACAGTGTTTGCATTGTAAATATGGTCTGACTAGTGATTTATACAGTTTACTAAAAATGTCCTTATCCAAATAATTAAAGGCTCTTTTGACTACTCGAACCATTTTGTTGGCCTTATTGATAGTTCTGAATAAGGGGGTCAAAAGATAGAACTTTATCAAAAACAACACCTAAGTCTCTTTCCTCATCACAAGATACCACCTTTTTAATGTCACTGTTAACCTTCATCAAGTAATCATGTTCAGGATTGTTCCTTTCAGCATGGAAGGGCTTGCATTTCTCTACATTAAAATGCAAATCCCATGTGTCGGACCACTCTTGCCGGCACTTGATTCATTATAAATTTTAGTATCGTCTGAGAATATTTTGCACATGCTATTAACACAGTCTGGCAAATCATTTATAATATAATAATAATATAGGTCCTAGGATGTTTCCTTGAGATATACTGCTCAGCACCAATATTTTGTCTGATTTTGCAGTCAGCTTAAAACATCTTTTCCAGTTCATTATTCTGTCTTACCAAATTTCAGTCTCACAATAACATCATGATGATCCTGTGCCAGTCCTTGTTGCGATGGTTGTTTGTGCTTTGGCTGTGTTTGTGTGCTGTTAATTTTAGAATTTGTATTGTAATATTTGTATTTTGTGTTGTTGCTGTCTATTGATTTGTGTTTAGGTTTTAACTTTGATTTGCATTGTACAGCGCTTAGACTAGAGCCTTCACTGCAGGGAGTTTATAAATATAATTATTATTATTTACTACTTGTTCTTTGTCATGTAAGAAACTTCTTATCCAGTTGGAAATGTTTCTAGTGCTATACACATACGCCAATTAACCCTTTACATCCTGATACACACTCGTCTGTGACAAATTTTACCCTGACAGTTCAAGGGTGGTGCCAGAACAGCTCTGCGCCCAGGGTAGCCAAGCTGTCCTGGCACCACCCTTGAACTATCAGGGTCAGTCTATCGCCAGAACTGAAAGGTAGCCTTCATAGGACTTGTAACTCACTGATCTGAAGAAAAAAAAATCAGCCTCTGGATGTAATGGGTGAATCGATGAATCACACAATGTTGAGAGGGGTACAAAGTGAAACAAGTTTAATTTGAAATTAATCCACCTACTCCCCCCCCCCCCTCTCCCCCACCCCCATTTTCCTCACCCAAGTTCTGACAGCAATTGGAAGCAAAACAAAGACAACCCGAGCCGCACAGCGTTTCCTAGATTACAAACTGTTGACATCCCCCAGGGCCCGACCCAACACCTAACCCAGACGGATCCCATCATAATGCGACCTTCCGCAAGGAAACAATCACAGCCGATATCCGTCAGCAGGCGACAAGGATTCTCGTGAATCTCTGCAGTCTGTAAGAGCTCATGAGGATCTATGTCTACTGAAAACAGAGAGGGGGGGGGGGGGAAGGGTCACGGGACCGCACAACACTTGTCCGCGTGTCTAGAGGCTACCGTGGCGCACAGACCGTGGGAGAAATCAGAATACTGACCAGATTAAAATCTGTTTAGACTTACGGGCCGCTACCTGAGCTGATCAGCAAGAGGCATAGATTCTAACGGGCTCCTGCATCTGCAGGGGCTCATGAGAATCTACGCCTTTTGCAGATGATAGAGACTGACCGCAGGCGTCCACAGACAAGCATACAAAACTGGTTTTCGACAAGTGACCCTCAGAGCCAGATGCTGCACTTGCACCCACACCTGTGCAAGAGACGTAGATTCTCATGAGCCCCTGCAGGTGCTGGGGCTCACGAGAATCCATACTCAGTCCTTGCTGACTGAGACCACAGGGCAGAACGATTTGAATAATGAGTGTACCCATCCACTACGCTTAGAACTGTGAACGGGAAAGATAAATGGTTTGGACTGTCTGGTGGTGACTTTGAATGAAGGGCGGGGACGTAGGGTTTGCTATGACTATATGAGACTCTGTTCAAACACTACCAACCCACACGATCTCTAACGATATCATGTTTATATTCATGAACCACGCCAGTACTGGTACGATCTACTGAACACGACAAAATCATGTAAGGGTCACTCAATACATAGTACTTGTTAAATCCCTGATGAGAAAAATTTAACACCACCCAAATGCAAGAGGTATAGATCCTCATGAGCCCCCGCAGTCGCGGGGGCTCATGAGGATCTATACCTCTTGCTGAAACCTCTGTGTCTATGCTCCTTTGACGGCCGGGGATCTTTGAGGCGGCCACAGAGCAAATCAATCGGACTACACGGAAAAATAACCACCAAAGTTTACACACTGGGAACAGTGTTTATTGTTGGACAAGAAAGCCCTCTGGGCTATTTACAGTTGTGGGTGAGATGGCACCACTAATGCAATTTGAGCAATGCATCCCATAAATATTAACAACTTACTCCAACCTCGTAGATCCACCATCTAGTCCAAAACATTAGACTACAACATGTGTCAGCTGTGCATACAACCACTATTCAATCAATCAGTGATGTAATCCAAAGGGGTGAATTATGTCAGACTATCACACTATCTAACCTTTACAAGCGTAAACCTTTTGAAGTGCTCTGGGGTTAGCTGCATGAGTGAGCATAAATCCTGTGCAAGCCTCTAAGCAAGGTGCTCCGCTAGAGCAGAACAACTTGTGCAGTGGCTTAAGCAGAATGTAAGCTGGACAAAATCAAACTTTACAATTGACCCAAGGACACGTGCTTTAAAGGGATCCTTAGAAGGCCACACAATACAGGGTAGTTCGCAATGTCTCCTTTATACATAAAATCAAAGACTTTCCTGTTATTTTTTGTAGAATTGTACTTTGAAAAACCAGGGTCAGCAGAAACTTTCTGTTGTGTTATGTGTACCTACTGTCTGCTGTCTCCGTTCCTCTTCCTACTGGCCATAGACTGGGTCATGAAGATGACCACAGAGCACAGACGAAGTGGAATACAGTGGACACTGTGGACACAGCTTGACGACCTCGATTTTGCAGACGACTTGGCATTACTGTCCCACATTCATCAACAAATGCAGGACAAGACCACGAGGCTTGCTGACATCTCGTCCCAAGAACCAGTCTTGCTTGCTGGCACCCCGTTGGAGGAGGTGGAGTCCTTCACCTATCTCGGGAGCATCATAGACAAAAAAGGCGGCACTGATGCAGATGTCTGAGCACGAATCGGTAAAGCCAGAGCAGCCTTTCTCCAGTTGAAAAAAGTGTGGAGTTCCAGAGAGCTGTCACAACACACCAAAGTCCGGATTTTCAACTCCAATGTAAAAGCAGTTCTCCTATATGGAGCAGAGACATGGAGATTGACAAAAACCACAGTCAACAGAGTACAGACCTTCATGAACAGTTGCCTTAGAAGAATTTTGAAAATCCACTGGCCAGAGAAGATCAGCAACGTCAGACTCTGGGAGAGAACAGAGCAGATAACAGCAGAGAATGAAATTGGGCGAAGAAGATGGGGATGGATCGGTCACAGTCTGAGAAAGCCAGCTTCCAGTATCACTAGGCAGGCATTGTCATGGAACCCCCAGGGAAAGAGGAAAAGAGGTAGGCCGAGAAACTCCTGGCGTCGAGACCTCCAAGCAGACATCAAGAGACTGGGAACCACCTGGAGTAGAATCGAAGGAGAAGCACAGGACAGGAGTTGCTGGAGGTCTCTCGTCGACGGCCTATACCCGGGTAGGGGTGACAGGCGTAAGTAAGTAAGTAAGTAATGTGTACCTACTGCGGGGGAAAAAAAGAGTAGGTTCACTAGAAAACATTAGCGGAGACAAGACAACACTGAGAATCTCTTCTGACTTCTATCGGCAAATTTTAGCAATCAAAATCTAGCATGCAGCAAATCACTCTAACAGCAGTGTAGACACTTTGAAAACCCAGGTCCTTTCTCCCCCCTCCCCTTCCCTTCCCCCCCCCCCCCCCCCCCCCCCCCCCCACTTTGCTGCATACCAAGGCCTCAGGGACTGAATGGGTGGGTGTGATACACAGATAGCAAGCTCCCTATGGCAAATACCACACTAAAGGTCTTCCGTTCACAAGACCTTACCCTTTAAAGTTAAACTCTCCTCCCTGAGATGACACTGAGGGGGTGAGGGGGCTGTTCTTTCAGTCTTTTGCCAGCTGGAGTTTATGGAGCCCCATGCCTCTTCTCAAAATTTCCTGAAATTCTCCTAATGTGTATGAAGATTAGAAGACTGACTTAGACACAACAACAGAAAGAAGCACAGATCTTAATGAGCCCCGGCAGGGGCTCATGAGGATCTATGCTGCTTGCACTTGCAGCTGTGGTGATCACAAAACTGGCAGGGGCTCATAAGGATCTATTATTCTCGTGGAGATGTGCTGCTATGGTGATCCTACGATCATATCACTAATAGCTGACACCACCCTGTTTAGTGTTTGTCTGAGGTAAGTGCCTCACAAAAGCCTCAGCAAGTGCCTCCTCCAGGTAGCTAATACTAGTAAAAGTACTAAAAGCTTCACAGGTGCATGCTGAAAACCTGAAAGTGTTTCAAGTTAGCAAAAGGTTGTTCTCACGGGGTTATAGTTTAAAACCATACCAAGATGACTTCACCCACCTATGGATGCAAAGACGGAAGTAAATAATCTCCCGTTGTGTGTAAGCAAGACACAGATTCTCATGAGCCCCTGCAGCCTACGGCTGCAGAGGCTTATCAGAATCTATGCCTCTTATGAACGGAAGAGATTGGCTTAGACTCATTAACTAGACTGAAACAGGTGTGAGGACTTCACAATGATGAGGGGGGGGGGGGGGGGGTGATGACACTGCTAATAAAATCAAAACAAAGGAAGGTGTGAGGCAAATCAGCTCTCCAATTTAACCCTTAATTTTCCCAATAATTACTTAGACTGGTTACATTATACGTGATATTTTTTTACTAGACTACTGTATGTCAACATGTACAATGCCATACATTTGCTATGTTTATGAACATGTTTAAAATGTTGCTTATTTGTAATAAATTTGTATTCAAGAATTGTTCTGCCTCCTAAAACCCCAGCCATGTACCCATATACCTCACCACTGAGCGACCAAACATTTCAAACACTTTGATTTCTCTGCCAGTTAACATGTTAAGTGAAAATGATTGTTACTTTTTTTATTTTTTTTATTTAGCTGTTAGTGTCAATACCCCCAGTATATATTTCAGAACCGACAATAATAACAACTTATTATTATGTAAAATTATGGAAACCATTGTACAAAACTGAAGTTACTCATTCGAGACGGGCCGCCTCCGGAAATGTGGCTTACGCCGCATATCTGGAGGCGGCACGTCTCGAATGAGTTAACTATCATAGTAAGTTTACATACAATACACACATTTGATGTTTCAAATGTGACTCATTACAATAAATAAAAAGAGTTACTTCAAACACATAATTTATACAGGAATACCCGGCACCACAAAGGCAGCATCACTCATGCGGGGCTTATGCCATAGTATTTTCATATGAATGGCTACTGAAATTGATCATGCTGTACGGTCTGCTGCATCTAAGTCTATTAGAATTTATTCATTTCAGCGTGTCCAGCTGGAACAACTTCAGTTCATAAGTCAATGAAACTGATCAAGTAGGCCTAGTCTATTTCAAGCCACACGGGTAGAGCAAAGCAATTTAAGCCCTATACTTGAACCAAAGACAATGCTGTTGCCGAATTATCAAATCAATAAAGTAAATATTAACTCTTCTAATAAGTTTTACAGAACCATAGGTTCGATAAAGTCTAGCTTGAATCCAGCACCTAGCTTTCTTCGTTGCTTTTCGGTCATTGAAAATGAGCAGTCTAGCTTACCGGAGTTGTGTTCGGAAGACACAAGGGTGGTCAAAACCACGATCAGAAACAATCCTGGGGTCTTCTGAAGATACATGTTAAGGCTGAATCACTTCTCACTGTGTATCCTTGGCCCCCATCACCTCACACTTCACACAGATCGCCAAATAAACGAGAGATCACAACGCAAAATGATCCCAACACGACCCGCTCCCCCCTACCCGACATCATAGACTGAAACCTCGCAACTTCACGCGTGATCAAGCGAGAACCAACATGGTGACCCGCTGCTAGTTTTGTTTGCTTCTTATCTCTAATTTGACGTGGTCTGCAGCTTTGTGGGGAATTTGACAGGTGTTTAAAATAAGGCACACGTTTCTGTTCACTTGCTTTAACAAAATGAGTGTAAGCAAGGAAGGTAGGGATGGCAACATTTTCGAAAGAGCACTGAAAGAATATGTTCGTCTGCTGCAGCAGAGGCCAGTCATCACCAAATCTGTCACGAAGTAAGTCACTTTGCACGAGTCATATAATAACTGCAGGTTATATGTTGTCTTTGGCAACCGTGTCGTTATGAATTATGTGCAAAATGGTGCGGATTTTATTCTTGCTGTGTGTGCAATGAAGGCAACGTCACACGCCGGAATGGTCAAGTTGAACCTTGACCTACATAACCACGGTTCAAAGGGCACGTTCAACCTACAAAACGGACACAGGCACTCAGTGTTCCCCGCACGCATTTGGAGTTTACATCTCAGTTTCAGAAATACATATAATTTAAAATCAAACGTGGCACAGTATGTGCAGTCAAACAAGTGAAAAGGGGCGTGGTTTGCGGGGGCCGAGGGGGGTGGGGGGGGGGGGGGTGGTACAAGGATCGAGTGAAAGAGGGGAGCAGCAGATGAATCGACCATAACAGTTCAAGGGTGATGCCACGGCCAAATTACTTTGGCACCACACTTTAATTGTAAGGGTAAATCTGCATCCAGGACTCATGGTATTTGATTTAGAGGATACTTGGCATTCTATTTAATACAAGGGCTGTGACTGAGACCGTTTGGCTGCCCGTAGCATTTTAATTTAGATGATTCCTGTAGGAATCACAGCGACATAGAATGTTACTGATGAACAAAGGGTTAATGTGTGTTACAGTGTGTGCTCACACTAGATAACGTTTGTGTATGCAGCCACCGGTACTAATTGCAATACAGGTGGCTGCATGCAAGAGGGGGTTAAACGGTTGGCATGCTTAGGTTTGACTGGGTTGTTTTTTTTTTTGTTTTTTTTTCAGTGCTCTGGTGTCAGCCCTGGGATCGGTTATATCCCAGCTGATTGTTGCTGACCCTAATGCCAAAGGAAGAATCAACTGGCGGAGTGTTTTTGCCTACACTTCTTTTGGGTATAAGCATTCATTCATTCATTCATTCGTGTTACGTGGTGGAGTTGTAGTCGAAGTATGATAAACACACCAGACACACACACGTAGAGTTCTTTAAAATAAACCTCGTTCAGCTGCAATCCGTCACAAGTGGCTTAAGGATGTAGACAATACTGGAGTAACAGTTCCAACAATATTTAATTCAGCGATGTGATATCCACACAGTAATGCACTCTCAAATGCACAAACTACTGATACAAAGTCTCTTCTGCTATGTCCACACTACGACTCAAAGTTTCTCATACACAGCATCTCTCGCAATAAACTATACATGTCTCTACAACTGACAAAGCAAGACAATGTACTCCCCGGGCTTTCCCAGCGCCCTCCTAATATATACTATCAAATTCCAGAATCTTCTATGGAAATCATACAACGCGACCAATCAGAACGAAACACGCAGCCGAAGCTCATTAACATAAACTTTCCAGAAACAATATAACAGGCTACAAAAATTTGGCTGCTCACTTCAGCTCTAAATTCTCTCTCTTGGCTTGACTTCGCGAACGAAGATTCTATAGGGCTTGCCCAAGTCGTCTGCAGGCATTTTCGTGACTGCGGAGGCCAATCCGGGACAGGCAGGTTCGACCGCAGTGGCTGCAGGGGAAGGTCTGGTCAGGGTTCTGAGTTACAACAACTCTGTTTTTTCTCCTGAGCCGCTTGTCCTTGAGGTTAGCTCTGCGAGAGTCCTCAAAGGAGACAGCTGCCTTGTGAATGGTGGAGCGCCAGGTGTCACGGTCCGCAGCAAGGGAAGACCACTGGTGGTGGTCGATTTGGCAGGCACTAAGTGACTTCTTGAGACCATCTTTGTATCTCTTATTTGGTGCCCCTCTGTCTCGGTGTCCAGTGGCGAGCTCGCCGAACAGAGTGATTTTGGGTAGGCGATGATCCTCCATCCTGGGGACGTGCCCCGCCCAGCGAATCTGTGTCCGCAGCAGCAAAGCCTCGATGCTCAAAGTCTCCGCCTGTTCAAGGACCTCGACGTTGGTGACATAGTCACTCCAGTGAATGCTGAGGATGGTACGCAGGCATCGCTGGTGAAAGCGTTCGAGGAGTCGTATTTGGCTGCGGTAGAGGGCCCAGGACTCGGAACCGTACAGCAGGGTGGTGAGGACAACAGCTCTGTACACGCTGATCTTGGTGCCTTTTTTCAGCTGTTGATTGTGCCACACCCGCTTGAATAGTCGCCCGAAAGCACTGTTCGCTTTTGCCAGCCTGTTGTCCAGCTCCTTGTCCAGCTTGGCGTCTGACGTGATGATGCAGCCAAGGTAGGTAAACTGGTGTACAAACTTCAGTTCAGACTCGCCGATGGTGATGTGGGGAGGGCGATGCTCTTCCTTGGGTGCTGGCTGATGAAGGACCTCTGTCTTTTTCAGACTGACCTCAAGTCCGAAGAGCTGGGCGGCATCTGCGAAGCAGGACGTAATGCGCTGCAAGGCTCTCTTTGTGTGTGCAACGAGGGCAGCGTCATCAGCAAAGAGCAGCTCACGAATCAGTTGGTCTAGGGTTTTCGTGTGGGCCTGCAGTCGTCTGAGGTTGAACAGGCTGCAATCGAGACGATACCTGATGTACACTGCGTCGTCATCGTCAAGGTCCACTGTGGCCTGCTTCAACATCATGCTGAAGAAGAGGGTCGGTGCCAGCACGCAACCTTGCTTCACGCCGTTTCGAATGGGGAATGGTTCTGAGAGGTCACTGTTTAGTCTGACCTGGCCTTGCTGGTCCTCGTGGAGCTGGACGATCATGTTGAGGAACTTTGGGGGACAGCCTAGTCGCTCCAGGATCTGCCACATACCTTGCCTGCTCACAGTGTCAAACGCTTTTGTTAGGTCGACAAACGTTACGTACACTACAGACCTTTGTTCTGCTCGCGGCACTTCTCCTGAAGCTGTCTCAGCACAAAGACCATGTCGGTGGTACTCCTGTTGGCTCTGAAGCCACACTGGCCCTCTGGGAGGTGGTCTTCAGCGATGGCAGGTACCAGCCGATTCAGGAGCAACCTTGCGAGAATTTTCCCGGCAATGGACAGCAGGGTAATTCCATGATAATTAGAGCAGGCAGACTTCTCTCCTTTGGCAGACTCCTCTAAATTCTAGTGTATAATTAAGTCACATAAAAGTATGGTATCCCTATCACCACGTTCCACGATAGCTCAGAAAGGTACGAGAACATTCCCAAAACAAAATAAAGGCTGCTCAATACACGCGCACAGGAAAACAAAAAGTAGCGAAAAATGTAGCGAAGTGTTGCGATGTCAACTAACCGACGTGACACTTACGAGGCCACTAGACAGTGCGACCCCTCTAGAACGCACCGGACTAAACACAACAAAACGAAAACGGCTCTACTCACGAACAAAAGAAAAACTTACTAAACAAGCACGTGAATCGTAACCGTGAAAGCTCAAATAAACAACGGATCGTAACCTACGATCAACACACGCACGCTCTCACAGGATAACACAACCACAATCGTAACATTACACCCCTCTTAAGAATGAAATTTCACAAAAATTTCTTCTCAAATTTCAAAAATACGGTTGTGGCTGTGTAAACCTACACAAAACCCTAAACAAATATAATTTCACATAATAAATCAAATTAAAATAAACGTCTCACAGTTCCTGTAAACACTCAAGCTAAAGAAAAGCCGCACAGAGACAACAAGAAGACAGCGCTATAATGTAGGCCTCCTGAGAGAAACTGGAGTTAGAGAAGAGTTCAAACTGGTGCTGTCCAACCGGTTTCAAGCGCTACAGGAGCTAGTAAATGAAGAGGAGGCGGTCACCACAGAGCAGCAGTGGAAGGCAGTTAGAGAGGCGCTGAACTCAACCTGCAAAGACACTGTAGGGTTCAGGAAACACCACCACAAGGACTGGCTGTCGGCACAGACCTTGAAGAAGATAGAAGCGAGGAAGCAGAAGAAAGCAGCGGTCAACAACAGTCGCACGAGAGCAGCCAAAGTAAGGGCACAGGGGGAATACTCGGAAGCCAACCGCGAGGTGAAGAGGAGTATTAGGGCAGACAAGAGGGCCTACACAGACAGCCTGGCAGCAGAGGCAGAAAAGGCAGCAGGCAGCGGCAACATGAAACAGCTCTACGACATTACCAGAAGATTGTCGGGTAAGTATGGCCATACAGAAAGACCAGTAAAAGACAAAGAAGGCAAGCCTATTGCAGACAGAGCAGACCAACTCGACAGATGGGCCGAGTATTTTGAAGAGTTACTGAACAGACCTAGCCCACCCGACCCCCCCAACATCCAGCTGGCAGAGACCGACCTACCCATCAGCTGTGACAGACCCAGCCGGGAAGAGATCAGAAAAGCAGTGGCATTTTTGAAGAATGGCAAAGCAGCAGGGCCAGATGGCATCCCAGCGGAGTCTCTGAAAGCAGACCTAGAGACAACAGTTGAGATGCTGTACCCACTGTTTGGAAAGATCTGGGAAGAGGAGGTGATGCCAGCTGACTGGAAGGAGGGGTACCTAATCAAGCTTCCCAAGAAAGGCGACCTCAGCAAGTGTTCCAACTACAGAGGAATCACCTTGCTGTCAGTACCAGGAAAGGTCTTCAACAGGATCATCCTAGAGAGAATGAAGAGCACCGTTGACCCCCAGCTGAGAGACCAGCAAGCAGGATTCAGGAAGAACCGATCATGTACAGACCAGATCGCCACTCTCCGCATCATCGTGGAACAGTCTCTGGAGTGGAGCTCCCCGCTGTACGTCAACTTTGTGGATTATGAGAAAGCATTTGACAGCGTGGACCGAGAGACTCTGTGGAAACTCCTATGACACTACGGTGTACCCACAAAGCTCGTCCGCCTGATCAAGAGCAGCTATGATGGCATGACATGTCGCGTGATCCACGAAGGGCAGTTCACCAGAGAGCTCCAGGTCAGAACTGGTGTCAGGCAGGGGTGTCTGCTGTCTCCGTTCCTCTTCCTACTGGCCATAGACTGGGTCATGAAGATGACCACAGAGCACAGACAAAGTGGAATACAGTGGACACTGTGGACACAGCTTGACGACCTCGATTTTGCAGACGACTTGGCATTACTGTCCCACACTCATCAACAAATGCAGGACAAGACCACGAGGCTTGCTGACATCTCGTCCCAAGTGGGCCTCACCATTCACAAACAGAAAACAAAGACAATGAGGCTGAACGCAACCAGGGAAGAACCAGTCTTGCTTGCTGGCACCCCGTTGGAGGAGGTGGAGTCCTTCACCTATCTCGGGAGCATCATAGACAAAAACGGCGGCACTGATGCAGATGTCAGAGCACGAATCGGTAAAGCCAGAGCAGCCTTTCTCCAGTTGAAAAAAGTGTGGAGTTCCAGAGAGCTGTCACAACACACCAAAGTCCGGATTTTCAACTCCAATGTAAAAGCAGTTCTCCTATATGGAGCAGAGACATGGAGATTGACAAAAACCACAGTCAACAGAGTACAGACCTTCATGAACAGTTGCCTTAGAAGAATTTTGAAAATCCACTGGCCAGAGAAGATCAGCAACGTCAGACTCTGGGAGAGAACAGAGCAGATAACAGCAGAGAATGAAATTGGGCGAAGAAGATGGGGATGGATCGGTCACAGTCTGAGAAAGCCAGCTTCCAGTATCACTAGGCAGGCATTGTCATGGAACCCCCAGGGAAAGAGGAAAAGAGGTAGGCCGAGAAACTCCTGGCGTCGAGACCTCCAAGCAGACATCAAGAGACTGGGAACCACCTGGAGTAGAATCGAAGGAGAAGCACAGGACAGGAGTTGCTGGAGGTCTCTCGTCGACGGCCTATACCCAGGTAGGGGTGACAGGCGTAAGTAAGTAAGTAAGTTCCTGTAAACAGTCCTGAGCATCAAAATGTTTCATACAAATGTTCTGGACACAGAAATGTTCATTTAAACTGCTCTGCTCAGGTAATCTGCTCCAAAATTCTGCAAACCCTTGATAGACTGTAGTTTAATGTCAAAATGGTTCTCGTCGTCTAGTCTTTCGTCATCAGCCAGACGCACCAATGTGGCCATTTGTGTTTTGTCTTGACGAGCTCTCGCAATATACTTCTTCAGCAAATTAGCATGGTACGTTTTCACCTTGTTGTTGACCTTGACTCTGTAGTCGTTGATGCCAACCACCGTGTCGACAACGTATGGTCCCTTCCACTGCATCAGAAGTTTGTTGTTGTCGGTAGGAAGAAGAACCAATACTTGGTCATTTGGCTGGAATCGTCGAGGTTTTTCCTTATGATCATAGTAATGCTTCCCCTTGTTCTGCGCCTTCCATAGTTCTTTTCGAGCCATCCTGAGGGTATCTTCCAGCTTCTCTCTCAGGTCGAAGACGTACTGGTAGCTGATTTTCACTTCGGGTGCGTCGATATCCTTGGTCCACAGCTCCTTCAGGATGTGCATGGGCCCCCTTACAGTCCTACCGTACAGTAATTCAAAAGGAGAAAACCCTGTCGAATCCTGAGGAACTTCACGGTATGCGAAGAGCAAGGCATTGATGTATCTATGCCACAACCTTGGCTGCTCAGCGCACAGTTTCTTCAACATAGCCTTCAAAGTTCCATTAAACTTTTCAACCAGCCCATTACACATGGGGTGATAAGGGGTGGTAGTAAGGTGTCGGATGCTCAATAGCCGGTTGACTTCCTCCATGCAGTCTGAGACGAACTGAGTTCCTAGGTCACTCAGGATCTCTTCAGGAATTCCTAAACGGCTGAACATGTCAACGAGCGCCCCTGCTACTGTTGGAGTGTCGATCTTTTTCAATGGTATGGCTTCAGGATAACGTGTAGCGTAGTCCACCAGGGTCAAAGTGTATCGATGACCATCTTCACTCGGAGGAGATATTGGCCCCACAAGATCAACAGCTACCCGCTTGAAAGGCATATTGATCAATGGCATTTTCTCTAGAGGAACCTTGGGCACCTTTCCCTTGGAGATTGTCTTCTGGCATATGTCGCACGATCTGCAGAATCGGGTGACGTCGCCTCCCATATCAGGCCAGTAGAAGACGGCCCGGATTCTATCAAGCGTCTTGTTGATTCCCAAATGTCCTCCCAATATGGAATCATGTGCCAATTTCATCACCTGCATTCTCAAAGGTTCAGGAACTACTACTTGACGCACAGGTTTATCTCCATTGCTGTCAAATATCCGGTACAGGATATCTTTTCTGGTCTCGAAGGTTATCTCTTTTCCCTTACGCGTTACAGGCTCGGTCTGACCCCGGAACTTGTTAAGCGTGGTGTCGGCTCTCTGTAGCTCCACCAGCCTTTCTTTATTCACCACTGCTGCTTCCGTGTTGTCCGCCACTTTTAGAGGGATGATTTGGTGACTCTTCTTTGCTTGACTTCTCATGGTAACAGAACATATTTCAGGTCTCCACTCTGGATCTGGATCGTCTGCATTTCTGGCACCATCAATGTTTCCGATGATGAGGTCGTAGACTGGCGTCACGCACAACACTTTCACCTCTCCTGTCAAGTATGGGGTGTCGACACTGACTTTGGCAAGGGGGATAATCCTTACAGTTCCGTCAGCCAAAATGAGGGTGGTCCACGAAAAATGTAGCGAAGTGTTGCGATGTCAACTAACCGACGTGACACTTACGAGGCCACTAGACAGTGCGACCCCTCTAGAACGCACCGGACTAAACACAACAAAACGAAAACGGCTCTACTCACGAACAAAAGAAAAACTTACTAAACAAGCACGTGAATCGTAACCGTGAAAGCTCACATAAACAATGGATCGTAACCTACGATCAACACATACACGCTCTCACAGGATAACACAACCACAATCGTAACAATTCGTTCCTTTGTTCTGTACCCTAATGACTTCCACAACTTTGGGAGGTGCCTTTAACCCTTTGCATGTCAGTGAGTGAGTATAGATTGCTTTACGTCCCGCAAGCGACAAAGGCCTTCTCAGGACGTGCCTGCGCTAAATGAAAAAAAGAACTGCAAGAAGCGCAGACAGGAGGGAGAATTTCAAAAGAAAAATACAGATGAATGGACCAGAAAGACAGAAATACAAACCCCCAAAAGAGTAGAACCCACCTTGCAGGGGTTAGACAAGGTGAACCTAGGAACTAAAAAGTAGACAACCCCACCAAGGTCCCCTAGGGCAGACCCGGTGGGGGGGTTTGCATGTCTGTAGCGGGTTTTGTTCCTCGCGCTGGGACCATATGGCGTTGAGGCGCGTCCCCTGGGTGGTGGATAGGGGGTCCATCGTGAGAGGGGTGCACCGAATGAAATAAGGTGCCGTGAACCAACATGGTTTAAGGGAAGGTGACCCCGACAGAAAACCCCTGGTCCTCCTAGTAAGGGGGTTGGGCGTTGGTAGCTTCCCCACCCTGCAAAAAAGCAAATAGCTACAAAAACGCCAACGAAAAGACTAACAGTAATTCCATTCCTGGAGGAGGAAGGTTCTTCTACCAGAAGACTTATGACGTCCTGTGGTGAAAGCCGGAAGTCTTCGGAAGCCACAGGACCGAGCCGCCTCTCTCTATCCAGGGATACAACCATGGGCACATGGAACGTCAAGACCATGTACCAGAGCGGCAAGGCCGCCCAGATAGCAGCGGAAATGCAAAAGTACAACCTTTCCCTGCTAGGTATCAGTGAAGCCAGATGGACGCAGTCTGGCCAGAAAAGGCTGTTAAGTGGGAGATGATTCTGTATTCAGGTCATGAAGAGGAGAATGCCCCCCATACAGAAGGTGTAGCATTCATGCTGTCACCAGTGGCACAGAGAGCGCTGATGGGCTGGGAACCTCTTGGGCCAAGAATTATAACAGCAGCCTTTAGAACCAAGAAAAAGCTCAAGCTGAACGTCATCCAGTGTTATGCGCCCACTAATGACAGTGACGAGGAAGAGAAACAAGAGTTCTACGACCGACTCCAGAGTGCCTTGGACAAATGTGCGGAGCGAGACATCACCATCGTCATGGGCGATTTTAATGCCAAAATAGGGGAGGACAACACCGGATACGAAGAGGTGATGGGGAGACAGGGACTAGGCTCGGAGATGAGTGAGAACGGGGAGAGGTTTGTAGACTTTTGTGCTCTAAACCGACTTGTCATTGGAGGCAGCATCTTCCCACACAGAAGAATACACAAAGCAACTTGGGTCTCACCTGACCATACAACAGAGAACCAAATAGACCATATCTGCATTAGCAAGAAATTTAGAAGATCCCTTCAAGATGTTCGAGTGAGGAGGGGAGCAGATGTCGCCTCCGACCACCATCTGCTTACCTTAAGAATGAAGCTCAAGCTAAAGAAAAGCCGCACAGAGACAACAAGAAGACAGCGCTATAATGTAGGCCTCCTGAGAGAAACTGGAGTTAGAGAAGAGTTCAAACTGGTGCTGTCCAACCGGTTTCAAGCGCTACAGGAGCTAGTAAATGAAGAGGAGGCGGTCACCACAGAGCAGCAGAGGAAGGCATTTAGAGAGGCGCTGAACTCAACCTGCAAAGACACTGTAGGGTTCAGGAAACACCATCACAAGGACTGGCTGTCGGCACAGACCTTGAAGAAGATAGAAGTGAGGAAGCAGAAGAAAGCAGCTGTCAACAACAGTCACACGAGAGCAGCCAAAGTAAGGGCACATGGGGAATACTCGGAAGCCAACCGTGAGGTGAAGAGTAGTATCAGGGCAGACAAGAGGGCCTACACAGACAGCCTGGCAGCAGAGGCAGAAAAGGCAGCAGGCAGCGGCAACATGAATCAGCTTTACGACATTACCAGAAGATTGTCAGGCAAGTATGGCCATACAGAAAGACCAGTAAAAGACAAAGAAGGCAAGCCTATTGCAGACAGAGCAGACCAACTCGACAGATGGGCCGAGTATTTTGAAGAGTTACTGAACAGACCTAGCCCACCCGACCCCCCAGACATCCAGCTGGCAGAGACCGACCTACCCATCAGCTGTGACAGACCCAGCCGGGAAGAGATCAGAAGAGCAGTGGCATTCTTGAAGAACGGCAAAGCAGCAGGCCCAGATGGCATCCCAGCGGAGTCTCTGAAAGCAGACCTAGAGACAACAGTGGAGATGCTGTACCCACTGTTTGGAAAGATCTGGGAAGAGGAGGTGATGCCGGCTGACTGGAAGGAGGGGTACCTAATCAAGCTTCCCAAGAAAGGTGACCTCAGCAAGTGTTCCAACTACAGAGGAATCACCTTGCTGTCAGTACCAGGAAAGGTCTTCAACAGGATCATCCTGGAGAGAATGAAGAGCTCCGTTGACACTCAGCTGAGAGACCAGCAAGCCGGATTCAGGAAGAACCGATCATGTACAGACCAGATCGCCACTCTCCGCATCATCGTGGAACAGTCTCTGGAGTGGAGCTCCCCGCTGTACGTCAACTTTGTGGATTATGAAAGCATTTGACAGTGTGGACCGAGAGACTCTGTGGAAACTCCTACGACACTACGGTGTACCCACAAAGCTCGTCCGCCTGATCAAGAGCAGCTACGATGGCATGACATGTCGCGTGATCTACGAAGGGCAGTTCACCAGGAAGCTCCAGGTCAGAACCGGTGTCAGGCAGGGGTGTCTGCTGTCTCCGTTCCTCTTCCTACTGGCCATAGACTGGGTCATGAAGATGACCACAGAGCACAGACGAAGTGGAATACAGTGGACACTGTGGACACAGCTTGACGACCTCGATTTTGCAGACGACTTGGCATTACTGTCCCACACTCATCAACAAATGCAGGACAAGACCACGAGGCTTGCTGACATCTCGTCCCAAGTGGGCCTCACCATTCACAAACAGAAAACAAAGACAATGAGGCTGAACGCAACCAGGGAAGAACCAGTCTTGCTTGCTGGCACCCCGTTGGAGGAGGTGGAGTCCTTCACCTATCTCGGGAGCATCATAGACAAAAAAAGGTGGCACTGATGCAGATGTCAGAGCACGAATCGGTAAAGCCAGAGCAGCCTTTCTCCAGTTGAAAAAAGTGTGGAGCTCCAGAGAGCTGTCACAACATACCAAAGTCCGGATTTTCAACTCCAATGTAAAAGCAGTTCTCTTATATGGAGCAGAGACTTGGAGATTGACAAAAACCACAGTCAACAGAGTACAGACCTTCATGAACAGTTGCCTTAGAAGAATTTTGAAAATCCACTGGCCAGAGAAGATCAGCAACATCAGACTCTGGGAGAAAACAGAGCAGATAACAGCAGAGAATGAAATTGGGCGAAGAAGATGGGGATGGATTGGTCACAGTCTGAGAAAGCCAGCTTCCAGTATCACTAGGCAGGCATTGTCATGGAATCCCCAGGGAAAGAGGAAAAGAGGTAGGCCGAGAAACTCCTGGCGTCGAGACCTCCAAGCAGACATCAAGAGACTGGGAACCACCTGGAGTAGAATCGAAGGAGAAGCACAGGACAGGAGTTGCTGGAGGTCTCTCGTCGACGGCCTATACCCGGGTAGGGGTGACAGGCGTAAGTAAGTAAGCGGGTTTTGTTGCATGATTCTTACAGGATTCATCGTGACAAAAACTGCTACTGACACCCAAAGGGTGAAAGACTGTGTACCAGTTGTTAGAGATAAATTGGCCATGACTTATAGTTCAAGGATAAGGCGCCAAGTTAATCTAGCACTAATATGGTTAGCTTGTATGCCAAGCCCAAACCAAGGCACAGCGCTTGGAGTCCCTGCTGTGTTAAAAATGTGTAAGGGTTGTGACGCAGTGCTAAACAACGTACATTTTTAAAAAAGAAAGGAAGGAGCAAAATATGTTATCTACCTGGCGCTCCTATGCCACTATAATAAACTGATGTACAAAGTTCTAGTCAATGCACAAGCCACTGACAGCTGCTGCAATGTGAAAGATATCTGAGTGCCAGCCATTTTGTCCACACGATTTTGGGATAAATAGATTACATGTCATTAGCACATATTGACGGTAACTAGAACACATTTAGGTGGCTCAACTACAGAATAATCATATTATAAAAGTCAGTATATGATTTCTTTTACATCACATTCTTGTTGTATACAATTCTTTGAAAACACTGTACTCGTTGACAAGACTGTCTCCAGGGAGAAAATGGAAAATGAAAAGCGATTATTAGTAAAACCAGTTATTATTTTTACCCAAGCCAGTCTGGGGCGGAGATAAATACATCACATGCTCAAAATGTAGATTTTTTTTTTTTGTCTAATGATGAACATGAACCACACGCAAGAAATGGATCTGCTAAAGTTGCAATGTGCACCATCAAATCTATGGTGAACTTAGACTTTCTGAAATTAATGGAATCAGAGCCTCAATTCCAGAGCCCCCCAAAACAATTGAGGCTCCGGCCGGAGTTATACTCTGGTGCCAGATTAGCCAAGCCCTGTCCCAGGTGGCTAATTTGGCACCGTGCTTGAACTATCATGGCCAGTCCATCTCCTTCTGTGTTGTCTCAAAGGCTGAATGTGGAAACATTTTTGTTTCCTCAAAATACATTACCAATGACATGACTATGTGGAAGTGTCTACTACTTACTCAATTTTAGCCTAAGAACCCGTTGTGTTACAACACAACCCGGGAGGCATTTGGGGAACCCCCAGAGGGGCGGAGAGTTGTCTCCCGTCCCTGCCCATCCGGTTCCAGAATCACAAGTGACCAACCAGTCGTTCTACTTAGCTCGCGCTGTGCAGATGTGTTCAGCGTTAGCCTTGGACCCGGACTTGTTAGTGCGACCGGTTCGCCCCGTCTTCTTGCTTGCTCTCTCCTTGAACCTTGGTGCTTCTCCACTGCCTGTTCTTCTTGGGGGAGGGCTTCGTTGCTTGTGCTACTGTTTTTTGCCTCTTCGGCGCCTTCCGGGTGTGACCGGTCTTCTCGGTTCTGTCTTGGTTGGGACCGGGGGTTTGGGAGGTACCACCCCCCCTCGTCCCCGCTTCGTCTGAGAGGTAAGGTAGCGGTACCGGCCTTCGGCTGGCGCCCGAGTTGGGCGCCAGCTTCGTCGGCAGCTCCTCGTTTTCGCTCGTACTTCGCGTACTTTGAAAAAGAAAATGGCTGACGCTTGGCTTGCTTGGCGGGGCCCCTCATGCCATCGCCGTTAGCGTGTTGTTAGCGCCAGCTTCGTTCAGAGGCTCTTCGTTTCGCTTGTACTTGTTGTACCATTGTGCTTGGTTGTACCTTTGTGCACCCGACATTCGCCTCAGCTTGGCGGGGCCCTTTGTGCCCTCGCCATTAGTGTGTTGATAGCGCCAGCCTCATTCAGAGGCCCTTCGTTTCGCTTGTACTTTGTTGCTTTGTTGTACCATTGTGCTTGGTTGTACCATTGTGCGCCCGACGCTCGGCTTAGCTTGGTGGGGCCCTTTGTGCCCTCGCTGTTAGCGTGTTGATAGCGCCAGCCTCATTCAGAGGCCCTTCGTTTCGCTTGTACTTTGCTGCTTTGTTGTACCATTGTGCTTGGTTGGACCATTGTGCGCCCGACGCTCTGCTTAGCTTGGCGGGGCCCGTTGTGCCCTCGCCGTTAGCGTGTTGTGTCAGACAGGTGTGGCAATTGATTCGGCCAGAGACCCCCTTTTCGCTCGTGTTATGCTCTCAGGTGCCCTGGCTCGGTCGCCCACTATGCCTGATGTGTTGCAGCTCCCAGGTGCTCACAGGCTCCCGGTGCGGCGACTCCCAGTGGCCGACGGATAACCATGCGGTCTGCCTCCCCTGTGCTGGCAGCTTCTCTGACCACTCCTGTGATGTCTGCTCGTCGTGGCCTGAGCTACGGTGGTCTCACCTGTGGCGTTCTTCTGAGCACCCAACGCCACCTAGCGACCGACCGGCTTCCTTGCCGCCCCCCTCCGCTTCCAGAGAAGTGACCGCTTGATCCCGACTCGGCCTTTTGGAGCAGACGACGCGTCGGACACACACACTCGGGGCGTGCCACAGGACTGCATCCACTGCCACGTCCGCTGACTCTTACAAGGGGTCATGTAGCCGGCAGAGTGCCCGCCTCACTGAGCCCGGCCTGCAGCAGCGTGCCTTGAGCCGTACCTTAACCACTGGCAGTCCTGGTATGTCTCTCCTCGGAAAGCCCGCTGACTCCTACGAGGGGTCAACTAGCCGGCAGAGCTCGGCCAGCAGAGACTTGTGTCCCAGCGTTCGAAGACCACGGTCTGGACACCTCCTGCTCCTCCACCAGCTCCAGACACTCTCGCTCGTCCAACGAGAGCCGTCGGAAGGACTGATGCACGCACCGCGACGGCGGACGCAACCCCCGACTTTCTTTGTCCTCATCGCGCTCCGCTTCGTTCGCGCTACTTACCGACGTACTGTTCCCTTGCCTGCTCGCAGTGCCGCGACTTACGATGGCTGCAGGATAACCAAAACATCGGTCTCCACAGGACTGGTGCTCGTCTGACCATGCCTGTGATGGCGGCTCGACCTGGCACGAGCTACGGTGGCCTACAGAGGAAGCTCCTGTGAACCTTCTTCGGACTAGTTCGAGCGTGGCGCGGTACGGACCTCGTCTAGACACCGGGCTTCGGAGACTCCAGTTGGAAGTAGCAGACCTTGGGACCAGTCCGGCAGGGATCGCGCGGCCACGGGCGCAGTACAACGTCAGCAATGGACTCTCGGACATCCTTGGACGCAGGCGCCTTCACGGGGACACCGACGCAGCCGCCGGCAAACCGCACCGGATCGTTGAGTCTTTAGCAGGGATGGCGCTTACATGGAGACGCAGCTTTGACTTCAGTGGTGGGACCACTGGATGACGACTGATGGATGGGGGCGGCGTCCCGTGGACACTGAGACAACCACATCTCGGCGCACGGCGGATGATGCGGAGACGCGCAGTCTGACGAGGACACTGACGCAACTGCACGGGTGAACCGCAGCAGATCGCAGGACACACGGACGGGGACCGCTCTTACGTGGAGTGAAGCGGCGGATCTACTCCCACTCGATCGTCTTCACGCCCTCCCGCTACAGCAGCTTCTCCTGCTCCATTGGCGTCCGTCCTCCAGAGAGACATAGCTGCCCCGGTGCCCGTGACTCGGTTGCTTCGTTCTCTTCTGCGGCCTTGGACGGACACTTCGTGGCGCGCTTCGGGATTCCCCCTTGCCTCTCCTCCCCCTCAGCTTTCCCTTTGCGTCGATACTAGTCTCTCCAGGTGGGGGTCTCACCTGCTACCGCGGTTCCTCACGACGCCCGGCCACGGCCTCCGGAGCTGGCAGACAGACACGTCAACTGGTTGGAGCTGCAAGCGATCTGACAAGCCCTCATCGCGTGTGAAGCACACCTCCGGCGCCAGGAACGGCGCGTCCTCTTGAACAATGTGACAGTGGTTCCTACATTTAGAAGCAGGGCGGTACGCGCTCTCCCGCCCTGTGCATGCTCCTCTACCGTCGGATGCGCTGGTGCGAGGACCGCAGCTTTCCCCCTGAGCCCGACACACCCCCTGCCGCCTGAACGTCTTGGCCGGCTCTCCCTCCCGGCGTGGCTGCTGCTACGCACGGAGTGGACGCTACGCAAGGACATCGTTCAGATGATCTGCACTAACTGGGAGACACCTAGGATCGACCTGTTCGCCATGAGGTGGAATCACCAGCTTCCTCTCTTCGTCTCCCCGATTCCAGACTCCCTTGCCTGGGCAGTCGATGTGCTTCCATCCCTTGGGACGGTCTCATCACGTACGCTTACCCCCAGACGGCCCTCATTCCCAAGTCCTTCTCAAGCTTCGAGGATGCCATTCGGTCGGCTTGCTGGTCGCCCCGTTCTCCTGGACCCGGTCTTGGACCTCCGATCTCCTCAGCCTCACCACGGGCCCCCCCTGCTGCTGCCTACGCCAAGCTCCATGCTCAAGCAACCCCACCAGCCGCCACTCCACCCTTCCCCTTGGAGTTTGTGCAGCGAGCCCTCACCGCTAGAGGCCTCTCAAGTGCAGCAGTGGAAGCAATCGCTCTGGCCCGCAGACCCTCGACCAGGTGCTTCTACAAGGGAGGATGGCGAGTGCTGTGCTCCTGGCGTTATGTCCAGCGCCTCTCCCCCACCGAACTAACGAATCCCTGGCTCGCGAACTTCTTCCTCTGGTTCTTCGGTGACCAAGGTGTGGCTCCTATCACCATCTGGGGGTACCTGTCCATGATGGCCGACATCAACCGGCACCTCGGCCGCCCGGACCCCGGTTACTGCAAAGACCTCACCAACCTTGACTCACTTCGGCCTGCAGCGTCCAATTCCCCACGCGCTTATTCCTCGCTGGGACCTTCCCTGGGGACTGATGTGGCTTCACTCTGCCAGATTCGAACTGCTGCCCTTGGCCTGTTTCGCGGATGTGATTCGGCAGACATGCTTCCAGTTGGCCCTTGCCACGGCAGCCTGAGTGGTGAGCTACACGCACTCCAGCGCGCCCTGCTTGCCTGCAGTTCAGAATGGATGGTTCCATGCAGCTTCTCACGGACCCGGCCTTCCTTGCCCAGACTAGTTCTCCCTTGACCGCGCCACAGGTGATCACCTTACTGCCGCTGAAAGATGTGAACTTTCCCCGGAGACCAGGCAACATGATCCCGTGCGCTCCCTACACGTTTGCCTACTCAGATCCACAGCCGTCTAGAGAGGATGCTCACGCCTCTTTCTGCCATCGAATCAAGGCAGTCCTTTTGTGTCTCTCCTCAACAAGCCCGCTGACTCTTACTAGGGGTCATATAGCCGGCAGAGAGCCCGCCTCATTGGGCCCGGCCAGTAGAGACTTGTGTCCCATCTCCCGTGGAAGCCAGGCACAACTGACATAACAGCCCAGATGATACTTCCTGGCTTCGCGGAGTCTTACGGTCCGCCTATCGGGACCTCTCCCAGGAGCGAGCTAAGGGGCTAAGGTTGTGCGCACACGAGGTACAAGCCATGGCCACGAGCGTCACGTTCGTCCGGAACTGCGCTGTCAAGGACATCGTGGCAACTGTGGGCTGGTGAGCAGATTCGCCCTTCGCCCGCTTCTACCTCCAGGATCTGGCAGGCCAGCGAGACAGCCTCGCTCTGGTGTGGGACATCACCGCAGCGCAATACTCCCTCCCGGCGCCACCGGCGCTGTAGGTCCACACTTAGCTAAAATTGTCGGGAGTTTGCGGCGGGGAGGATGGCCCTGACTTTAACCCGTCTGCGGTGGTTTTTTATGCGCGGCACCCTACTCCTGCTCGCAAATCTGCCACATAGTCATGTCATCAATAATGTATTTTAGGAAACAAATGAATTTTTCCTCTAAAATGTATTTTTTCGAAAAATACTTACCGATGACATGACTCGGAGGACCCTCCCACCTGCCCCGCTTGCCGCTGGTGAGCTAAGTATTCCGACTGGTTGGTCACTTTGACTACGGAACCGGATGGGCAGGGATGGGAGACAACTCTCGGCCCCTCTTGGGGGTTCCCCGAGTGCCTCCCGGGTTGTGTTGTAACACAATGGTTTCTTAGGCTAAAATTGAGTAAGTAGTAAGTCATGTCATCGGTAAGTATTTTCGAAAAAATACATTTTAGAGGAAAAATTCATTTTTCTGTCACAGGTTTGTTGTGAATGGACCGATGATTCACCATATGTATGTATTCATGGAAAAGGCCATGCCGAGGGACAAAAAGTATTCAGCCATCAAGAGATTGCTGTTTGACAGACTGCTTTTTGCTCCACCCTACCTTGCTGTCTTTCTGTACTATGTAGCCATTGTTGAAGTGAGACTTTTTACTCTCTTTTTTTTTTTTTTTTTTTTTTTTTTTTTTTTTTTTGGGGGGGGGGGGGGAGGGGCTGGGGGGCGGGAGGGGTGAGGTGAGGAGGCTGGGATCGGGGGGGGGGGGGGGGGGGGGTGAGGGGGGGGGGGGTGAGGTGGGGGGCCGGGAGTCAGTTGAGGAGGAACATTGGTGTCCACTCACAAGAAAATGTTTAGCAGATTAACCTTTTGACCCTCATAACTAAATGACGTCCATTCTATACAATGAAAGTCATTTAGTTCTGGGAGTCAAAGGTTCATTCTAATACTCAAACCATTTCTGTTGCTGTAGAGTTGAAAAGGTGACAGGGCAAATTCAAGGAGAGATAGCCCACATAGCTGAGAGGTTTTGGCTTGCGATATATACTGACGAACTGCAACATTATTGGAATCATCAGAAACACTTTAGTGTTTCCGATGATTCCAAAAATATTGCATTTCTTTTGCACATCAGTATAACACGGAAAGGTAAAAGTAGGTACTGCATGTGGTAAGGGAGGTAACCTTTTGTGTGCTGTGCACCACCCAATACGATAACATAATCTTCAGTATTTTAATGAAGGAGGCGTTGCATTGGAGAAAGAAGAACTGACCTGCCACCTGCCTCTGATCCAAGATCTAAATAGCCTAGCACAAAAGAACTTTGTCTTTGGTCAGTCAGCACAGTTCTTTGCCTAGTACCTCCGCTCCCATATGTAATGTTTAGAAAATGTAGAATGATTCTTGGGGGAATTGACCGAGGCATTGTGACCCAGAAGTCAAAGCAAAGCTTTTTCCCCAAACATTACTGTACTTTTAGAAAATGTAAGATGATTCTTGGGGAAATTGACCAATGCATTGTGATGTAGAAGTCAAAACACGGTTATTTTTAAACATTACTATACATGTACATTTAGAATTTGTTGAATGATTTTTGGGGGAATTGACCTATGCATTGTGACCCAGAAGTCAAAGCGAAGTTGTTTTTTCAAACATTACTCATGAATTGGTCTGGAGTGGATCTGGGCTTGGGGGGTGTTCCAGGTGTTCCAGACACCCCCTCCCTCCCCTCCCCCCCCCCCCCCCCCCCCCCCCCCGACCCAAAATTCTTTAAAATGTGTTAACAAAAAAGTGCCTTTTTGGGGTGTTTGGAACACCCCCCCCCCCTTCCCCCCCCCCCAGCCTGCGCGTTTGATATTGCCTACCCCCTCCCCCCTCCCTCCCCTTCTCCTATTCTCCTACCGGCTCTTTTAGATTTTTCGGCCCCTGGAAGCAAGGTCTACCGCCGGGGAGGTATCAGGCTGTAGGTCCAAAACAAAAAGTTGGAACCCCCCCCCCCCCCCCCCCCCCCCCCCGAGGTAACTGATCTGCCCCTGAATAGGGTTATTCAGATGAGTTTTGTTCATTAAATTTTGCTATATAAAGCAATAGAAAACAATCTCTGCATGGGTGACAGTGTTACGTGGTGGAGTTGTAGTCGTCGTATGATAAACACACCAGACGCACGCACGTAAGGTTCTTTTAAATAAGCTTCATTCAGCTGCAATCCGTCACACGTGGCTTAAGGATGTAGACAATACTGGAGTAACAGTTCCAACAATATTTTAATTCAGCGATGTGATCTCCACACAATGCAGTTCCAAATGCACCAACACTGATACAAATTATCTTCTGCAAATATCCACACTGTCGACACAAAGTTACACAACGTACACCACACTGTTACGCTGTATCTCTCACAATGTACACCCTATACGGGCCACGTACCTACGATAACTGTGTGTCTCTACAACTGACAATGCAAGACAATGTATATTCGCCGCACTCTCCTAGCACCAACGTTATATAGTAAGACACTTTCTAGAATAATCCAAGAAAAACATTCAACGCAACCACGGACTAATGGACTCTTGGGTAAGACCAAATCTGTTCAACTGCCCAGCACACACCCAATCCGGGATCTCCCAGAACTGTTCTCTCGCTTTTTCTGTTCCAAAGTCAAAACAATACGTGACAACATTGACAAATGTGGTGATGATGCTCAGACATCTTGCTCATTTGACTTTAAGTGTTTTGCTGGCACTCCTCTTGCATGCTTCATGATTCAGTCCAGTGACTGAAAAGGTAGTGCTAGAAACCATGAGTAAGATGTCTCTCAAGACCTGTGAACTAGACCCTGTGCCTTCGTCCCTTCTTTTTGAATGTAAAGATGCAATTGTACCAGTCGTTACAGCTATTGTAAATGAGTCCCTCTTGCACGGCACTGTACCTACCTGTTTCAAAACTGCAATTGTTAAGCCGCTCTTAAAGAAACCTTCACTTGATCCCAACAGTTTGAAAAACTACAGACCCGTATCCAACCTACCTTTTCTTTCAAAGCTTCTGGAGAAGATAGTGTTCACACAGCTGCTAGACCATATCAAGAATAATGGTCTGTGGCATGTGTTCCAGTCAGCATATAGGTCTGGTCATAGCATGGAGACAGCATTGCTGCGTGTTGTGAATGACCTACTTGGTGCTAGCGATGAAGATCTAATCTCTGTTTTGACTCTGCTCGATCTGAGCGCAGCATTTGATACCATTGACCATGACATTCTACTTGCCCGCCTTCGTGATGTGTTTGGCATTCAAAGCACAGCACTGAAATTTTTCCAATCCTACTTTGTTGGTCGCTTGCAGATGGTTTCAGTGGCAGGATTTGAGTCCCACCCTGTTGAGCTGCTTTGTGGCGTTCCACAGGGGTCGGTCTTGGGGCCTGTTCTTTTTGCTTTGTATACACAGCCCCTGTCGCATATCATTGAGCGTCACTTTGTTTCTTATCATTTATATGCAGATGATACAGAATTGTACAAACCCTCCCTTCGTGAACATGTTGATCAGATGGTGCAGTCTTTGGAGGCTTGTATTTGTGATGTTCAGAAGTGGACCACACAGAACAAGTTCCAGCTGAACAGTGACAAAACTGAGTCCCTCCGAATGACCTGCTCCTCTATGTGCAGTGCTGATCTTCCCGAGTCAATGATGGTGGGCGAGAGCGCCATCTCCTTTTCTAGCTTGGCCCGTAATTTGGGTGTAATGTTTGACAACAGGCTGACAATGAAGGAACAAGTGAAGAAAGTCTGCCAGCATGCCTTCATTGAACTCAGAAGGATCAGCACTGTTCGACATCTGCTAACTGTTGAAGTTACCAAAACAATTTGTTACCTCCCATGTGCTGTCCCGAATAGACTATTGCAATTCTCTTTTGTCCGGTGTTCCAAAAAGTCTTCTTGACCAAATTGAGAGTCATGAACTGTGCTGCACGTCTGATTTTTCGTGTACCGAAACATGAACACATTATGCCTCTACTAGCTGATTTGCACTGGCTGCCAGTTTCATACAGAATTCAGTATAAAGTCTGTGTTATTTGTTTCAACATCATCTCTGGTTCTGCCCCTCCTTACTTATCTGATCTTGTCCAGCTGTATACACCGTCCCGCTCACTACGCTCTGCTTCAGACACTCGTACTTGGGTGGGGTTAGGTATTTTTTAGTTCCCAGGGTCACCCTGGTCAGCCCCACAGGGTGGGTTTTCCTCTCCATTCTGGGGCATGTGTTTCTGTCTACCCTTTGTCCATTCACCTGTATTTGCCTTTTTAAAACTCTCCCTACTGTCTGCACTGCCTGTAGCTCTTGATATTGGATGTTTGTTGCTAAATGGTCTTAGCTTTATTTAGCCCCATGTGTTAGGTTTATTTAACGTATTTGACCGGCTGGCGACATACATTCAATGTTCTGTTTATTTTTTTTTTTCACAAGCAGTGCAGGCACGTCCTGAGAAAGCCTTGTTGCTGTCGGGACGTTAAGCAATGTACAGTACAGTCAGTCAGACACTCGTGTTTTCCATATCCCTAGTTCGTATTTTGGTCCCATTACATGGAACGCTCTCCCAGCTGATGTGTGTCACTCATCATCTCTTTCCATTTTCAAATCCAAGCTTAAAACTCACATTTTCTCTGTTGCATATACGTAAGACCATTTTGTCTGCCGGCTCATCGTGTGTGTGTGTGTGTGTGTGTGTGTGTGTGTGTGTGTGTGTGTGTGTGTGAGTTTTCTGCTCCTTGTAAATCAATGTATTTTTTTGTTGTTGTAATGTATGTGCTTGTTTTTGTATTTTGCTTCCTTGTTTCATTACTGTGATTGTAAAGCGCCTAGAGCACCTTGGTGATTAGGCGCTATACAAATTACCTTTATTATTATTAACCAATCAAAATAATCTACGTAAACGGAACTAAAAAATATTAATAAAAACGAACTTTCTAGAAAACTACAATAGGCTACACAAATTTGGCTGCTCACTTCAACTCCAAACCCTTGGTAAAATGACATCTCACAAAAGTATGGCAGGCAGTTCACAAACTAGTCGGAAACTTCGAGAACTACCACGATCCTTCATAACACACAAGAAAACGGCTGACGGCTTCACGCACACAGTAAACAACTTGTTGCTAAATGTCGCCAATTTACCAACGTCACACATACGAGACTAAATTTAGCATATCATAACGAAGTGAATTCCGCTCTGCACGACCGAAAGGAAATGTTACTTAAAAAGGTACATGAATCATAACCATGATAGCTTAAATAAATAGTGGATCGTTTCCTACGATTAACACATGTATGCTCTCACAGAACAATACAACCACAATCGTAACAGACAGTTTGAGAAAACTGAAAATGGTCCATGGTAGGGTCAGCAAGAGACAAAAATTCTCATAAGCCCCTGGGGATGCAGGGGCTCATGAGAATTTATGCCTCTTGCAGACAGAAGCTGTCTGAAGGGATGTTCTGTCTGAACCAAAAAGTGGAAATGACATAGGAAGTCAAGAGAAAGAATGCCACATACAGATTGTTTTGCAGCTTTCTGTGGCATAGTGACCTGTGTGCAACCTGTGATGTATATATTTGAAACACCACAGCGAAAGCCCGCAGCACTCTGGATAATCTTTGTTTTGGAGGTTTGATGCAAGAGGCCAATCTCCTGATTTTAAGTTTCACAGACCAGACTTGGTAGCCATATACTGACGAGCAAAAGAAATGCAACATTTTTTTAATCATCGGAAACACTTTAGTGTTTCCGGTGATTCCAAAATTGTCATGTTTCTTTTGCTTGTGAGTATAGTTCTTTGCTGTCTATGAATGGCACAGTTCTCTCCCTTACTAGTGCCTAGCAGTCATCCCGTTTCCTTGATTTTGCAGTAGATCCTGTTGAGAGCAATCCCCTTTTTTTTTCTTTTTTTTTTGTGGGTGGGGGGGGGGGGGGGGGGGGCAAAAATAATGGTCTTAAAAGACAGGTGCTCTCTCAAAACCAGTCTTGGAGGGCAACAAGTGTCATGTCATTAAAGACCATCTTTCAGGTGTCTACAGCCATGAGAATGATGGTCTTTATTGACAGGTGATTTACCCATTACATCCTGAGGCTGATTGTATTAAAATTTGCTTATTGTCCTGTGAAGGCTACATTACAGATTAGGAGATATATCAACCATTTTCATTTAGGGGCAGTGCCAGAATAGCTCGGTGCTCAAGCATCCAGCTATTCTGGCACCACCCTTGATCTATCATAATCAAATTTCAAACAAAATAGTGCGTCAGGATGAAAAGGATGAAGGTTGGTCACTCAGAACAGGTTCTGCTGTGTACACAAATGTGAATACCGGGTGTAAGTGTCTCTGAAAATGCATTTTTCTCATACTGTTACGCACCTGTTGTAATTACAGGGCTCCACACCTGCGGCAGCGATTCAACGGATCAAGGAAACCTACTGGACAATTTTGAAACTGAACTGGACAGTGTGGACCGTGATCCAGTACATCAATGTCAACTACATTCCATTGAAGGTGGGAACCTTAGGTAGTAATGCCTTATAAGCCTGACATCTCATTTGAATAGAAGTGTAAAGTCCGTTTGAGCAATGCTCTCCTCATGTTTTTTTGCAAATAACTTTTGAGCGCAGGTGATTTTAAGTGAACTCTAAGAAGAAAAGATGATCACCAACCTTGGTCCTAATTTATTAAAATTTTCCTTTAGTCCTGACAATAGTTTAGCCGCTTCTCTCGGGAAAGTTTGAACATGACCTATTTAAACTTGCTGAAATATACCCTAATTGAGCCCCACCCAGATACAGTGACAGATTTATTCCTGCTTCTTGCAAACTTCATGCCCTCCATGTTGAATGTTCAATATTCTGGTCTGACAATTCTTCTGATCCGTGCATAGCTTGTCACAGTTTAAACATCAGTGATGCAGGTCAGTGGACACTGGGGCCTGAACTGGGTACATATTTAAACTTTTAAGTAGGTCATCCCCATGATCTCCCAAGGTTAGTGGCTAAACCATTGGGTTTGAAGCCACTTAAATTTTAAAATATATTAGGACCAAGTGACGTGATCATTTTTTTTCTTCTAAAAAATGTATTGTAAAAAAGTTAACTGGAAAAACATGAGGCAAGCTTTGCTCAAATGGACCATACTTGTGCCCACAAACGGTATGGATACTTTTTTCTACACAGTTTCTGCGCTGGTCTTTGATTTTTGCACCTGCCGGCCAGTGACCATGAGGTCCAAAATAACAGACGACCATACGTGTATCAGAATCATGGTTATTAGTTCCCTTGGGCCAAAATATGCTATTTTAGTACCCGTAAAATTGGGGCTTTCGCAACACAGTACAGCCCCTGGTAGAATACATTAGTAGAAATTTCAGTTGCGAACAAAACATAAAAGTGCATCTTACTAGCATTTACTTTTATAGTCATCTGGCCCAAGTTGTGCTATCAACTGAATAGCGTAGTAAATAAGCTAACTCGTTGTGCCCGAGGTATGAAATACACACATTTTGGAGTTATCCTCCGAGGACTGCATTACAATTCAGGAGACAGATCGACCATGATAGTTCAAGGGAGGTGGCAGAATAGCTTGGCGCCTATAGGCGCCAAGCTATTCTGCCACCCCCCTTGAACTATCATGGTCAAGCCATATATCTTGCTGTGGTGTGTCGCTGGCAGAATGAGTTAATAAAGAAAACAAAACTAAGAAGCCAGTGGGAGTGTGTGATCAGCTAATAGCACAACTCATAGTTTTGTGTGATGGAATTACTGCGTATGGCGAATGATCAGCTAATTTTTCTGCAGCCACATAGGCTGTAAAACTTGACCTTACAATAGGCACCGTTTGGAAATCATAAGTCCAAATTGCACGTGTTTCGACAAAAAAGGTGGATTAAAAGCCCAGACAAACGCGATATCGTGTGTTTGTCTGGGTTTTTAGTCCATTTTTAATTGAAACGTGCGATTTGAGGTACTTCTGATTTGCGGATATCGTCTATTTTGTCACGATATTTTTGTTTCAGTTCCGTACAATCTTTGGCAATGCCTGTGCTCTGATATACATGGTTGTCGTCTCTGTGTTGCGTCGGAAAGCTGCATCATCGTGAGGTCCCACCTCTCTTTTTCGAGATATCTCTTCCGCTCCCAGCCGGAACAGCAGGAGATGGATTGACCAGAATAGCTGAAGCGTAGTGCCTAGCTTGGTGCTACCCTTGAAATATGGTCGCCTGACCTCCTTTGGAATGGATATATGCAAGCCATTTGGGTCTGGATGTAACATGTTAAGTTCTAAGGACTACATACCCGGTACATGTACCAGTTCAGGGGAGTTACCAACTTCCATAGCTCAAAGGTGATGCCAGAATAGCAGTGTGCTTACCAACGCCAGGCTATTCTATCACCACCTTTGAACTATCATGGTAGATCCATAACTTGCTTTTTGTGCGTCATGGCTGAATGTAAGAAAAGATGATCTACTCTGATTGATGTATTGTTAACCCTTTGGGTGTACGTAGTGGATTTAGTCATGATTCCTGCAGGAGTCATCCTGACTAAAACCGCTACCAACACCCAAAAAGTGAAATGTGCATATGTTAATCAGAGATGTCTGCGTCCGTCATGTTCCTGCTCATTGTACAACAGAACCATTAATTTTATTATGTGCAAACAGAGACTCTTGATTGATACGCTACTTACTTACTGCCCTTTATGTTAAGCTCTTTGGCGTGCAGGGCTGCTACTCGGATTGACAATGTATTTAATCAATTTATGCCTCAAATATGGACCAAATAATGTTGCCGAGGGATTCACCCGCACTACTTGTGCGAGAATGGGTCAGTTGCACCGTTTTCTGGTGCAGGTCTGTGTACCGGTACATGTACTCGAGTGATTTTACTCATGTGATTTGCCTTGAATGATGTGATTTGCCCGATACAAAGTAACTTTAACCCCTTCACTGCCCCCCCCCCCCCCCCCCCCCCCCCCAGTGAGCACAATCGTTCTGCAAGGGACATAGTTCCTCATGAGCCCCCGCAGTTGCGGGGGCTCATGAAGAACATGTCTCTTGCCGACACCGCTTTGTATCCATGTTTCCTGGACAGCAAGGGCTCTCTGACATTGAATTAAGAAAGTTTGCAGACACACAGTCTGCGATGACTGGCATCGAAGAGGTTAAGCTCAGAAGTTTTGTTGTCAGAAATTTCAAGATTTAAAAATAAAAACATGTATTTCTCCATGGAGATCATCGTTTTGTCGTCATGTAGAATAATATCAGAAATACACAGTTTCGGTGATAGAAGTGTCAAAACTAAGGGTGATGCAGGGTGACGTATTTGGCAAAACTCAGTTTGGGTGATGCAGGGTGATCTAGGTGGGAAAACGAAGTTTGTGTGACACAGGGTCATATACGTTGTGGCACTGCGTTTATGAACGATGAATTTGTATTTTTCCACCTAAATTGCTCACTGTCGCCCAAACTGCATTTTGCCACATGCTTCATTCAAACTGATTTTTTTCCGTCTAAATCGCCCAAACTGAGTTTTTGCTCCTAAATCATGCAAACTATTTTTTGTCTGCATCACCCAAACTGCGTTTTTCCTCCAAAATCATTCTAACGGAATTTTTACACCTAAATCAGCCTGCATCACCAAAACTGAGTTTTCTGACCTAAATAACCCTGCATCATCCAAACTGAGTTTTCCTCCTAAATCACCCAAACTGACTTTTTCCACCTAAATTACCCTGCATCACCAAAACCAAGTTTTCCAACCTAAATAACCATGCATCATCCAAACTGAGCTTTACCACCCAACGCCCCAAATGAGTTTTTCTGCCTAAATCACTCTGCTTCACCCAAACCGAGTCTTGCCACATAAATTACCCTTCATCACTTGCACTGAATTTTGCCACCTACCTCACCCAAACCGAATTTTGCCTCCTGTATCACCCAGACTGAGCTTTATCACCTACATCACCCCAACTGAACTTTGCCAAATAAATCAACCTTCATCACCCAAATGAGTTTCGCCACCTAAATCACCCAAACTGAATTTTGCAACCTAAATCACCCTGCATCACCCAAACCGAGTTTTGCCATCTGTATCACCCAAACTGAGTTTTGCCATCTGTATCACCCAAACTGTTTTCCCACCTGAACACCCTGCATCAAAAAAACCGAGTTTCACGTCACCCAAACTGAGTTTTGCCAGTTGATCTATTATGCCCAATTAATGCTTTTCATTGTTGCACTTAAATTCCTGTGGTATTTTTTAATATGTATATTTATGAACAGTATAAGTATGTGCATAAATATAGTCTGGCCTGTATGTGATGCTGTATTTTTTTAAATATTTGGTATATTCCTTGATTTTGCAATTTTCTGCTATGTATTTCTTTTTGGAAAAAAAAAAGTTTGTGTTCATTTTTCATGTATTGTCTGCTTTGATATACATGCTTGTTAATAACAATGACAAAAAGTTTATCAAAGAAATTCACTGAAGGTTTGGTCTTTCTTTTCTTTTGAAGGGGCGTCTTTCTGTGTAAAAACAACATTTTAAATTTTTGCTTTGCCAAAACAGCATCATGTTCATTTCATTGTTTAAAAAAAAAAAAAAAAAAAAAACACGCACACTAATGCATGTAAATGTGCACACACTCACAAGCACACATGCTGAATTGTATTCAGAAACAAATGTGTTTATTTCTTCATTGTAAGAACCTGCTTTAAATGAACTGGAAAACAAAGTGAGAGTGGTGGATGAAGACTCGTAAACACAAAATAATGGCCACAGTGGTTGTCTCCCATGATTCACACTGCGCTGCTAGCTGCGCAACAAATCAAGGGAGACAACCAGTGCGAGTAACGGCTTGAACGCAACGTTTTAGAATTCTGCACAAGTTTGTTAGAAAGCATGCTGAAATTCTATGTACATGGAGATATTAAAATCAAAACTATTGATAGCAAGGGATACAGGCATACAAAACTGTTTGCTTATTCATACAAAGAATGGTAGTGTCTGGGCCCCCTTACGCATGCATCCACTGGCCCTGCATAGAGTACCGGTGGCTGCACGCACAAGGAGCATAATAAAGACAATCACCCTTTGCAGCCTTGCATGTAACCCTCAATAAGTATGCTGCAAAAATTTGAAGCGCACATATTTCTGACGCTGCGAAAGTTTTACACAATACCCTCTACCAAATCAAATCATTGTTAACCCCTTTGTGCATGCAGTCACTGATTAAACATACAGTACTGGCAGGTGCATGTGCAAAGGGGTTAAGGAAATACACACACCTGTCACACACTTATTTACACTTGCACTATGTTTAGCTCGCTCCATCAACATCAACTTGACTCGAGGATAAAATACTTGCTTAGCTCGCTCCATCAACATCAACTTGACTCTAGGATAAAATACTGAAGCAGTTCACAATAGCTTTTAACCCTTTGGCTGTCAGTAGCATGGTTCATGCAAGGAATCAACACTAAACATAAAGTGTTATCAACAGCCAAAGAGTTACAGTAGCATTTTTCGTCAGGAATCGCCTTGACAAAAAAAAAAAAAAAAACCAAAAGCCAAGGTTTTAACTTTTTGTACTAAAAAACAAAATTAATGTACATTTACATACACTGGTTCTGAGAGTCACCCTGAGCATATGTACAAGTTGAGTATGCAGGACTTGCACGCAGCCATCCACACAAATTAACCTCACTGTGCATGTGACCACGGGTAATGTCCACAGTACTGGCGACTGTGTGCACAGTAGGGTTAACATTCTCACTTTCTTCAGATCCAAATTTGCAATGGTTCTAAAATTCAGTCATCCACTAAGCACTACCTACAAGCAGCAACGAATGACTCAACCAGCAAAGCTTAGGGCTTCTATCAATGGATAGTTCAAGGGTAGTGCCTGAATAGCTTAGACACTACCCTTGAACTAACAGGCAGATTTACTGCTCACATTTTCCCATGAAGCAGAAGAGTATTACATTAATTAAGCAATGAAATTCATGTACAACCATGTTTGATGTACATGTATGTACACTGGTTATGCACTTAATCAGTGAGCAAAATTTGATCTGAAACATGTTGCCAGAATCTACCGTAACTGCTTCATCAGTCTATAAGCAGCCACGGATTACATTGTACGCAACTAACAGGGATGACAGAAAACTAGTGTTTTAATATGATGGAAAAAACACCCAACACCATAATTTATAGGTGTTTTAGTGAATTTATAATACTTGGGCAACAACGATGTACAAAAACGATGCAAAAAAAACACAAACCAATACATAGTGGTCTATTTCTTTCAACTGCCTGTCATATACAACATTTCAACTTGTCACATCATGAGAGTAAAAACGCGCCAGTATGCATACATTTAAGTGGTTTAGCATTATCGACGTCGACATTAATGTTATGGTGGTTGTTCAAATCTGAGTATGTCAGGTAAATACACGGGCAACACAAGCGCACATGGACACACAATTCCAACGTGATCAATCAATCGCGCAAACATGAAAGACCAATGTGTGGAACAGGGAAAAAATGCACACAAACTGAAACCGGCAATGCAAACAATACTAGCATAATGTAGTGTTCACAATGTCTACAGTCCTCTTGATAAAATAAAAATAAAACTCCGGTGGTCCTGCAATTTTGCGCTGGTCTGTAATTTTGGATCTTACAGAAAGAGGCTGCAAGATCCAAAATCACAGGCCAGCATTTGTTTAGAAATGAATATCAGCTATGTCTAGATATTTTCAGATTATCATGCCTCCTGCAAGACCGAATCAATTGCTGATATGGAGGTGATCACAGTCGCATTCTCACCCTGCTTAGATTTTAACTTGGTATGTTCTTGAACCACAAGTATGAAACAAATACGGACGATCATGAAGATATCTCTTCCACCAATTGACCAATTGCACAGTTTACAAGTGGAATGCACTTTTAAAACAACATGTGTTATGCACCCCTAACCAACCCCTCTAAAAACTCCCATAAATTTATGAGAGCAGTCTGCGATTTTCAAAAGCAAATGTCTCCTAACCTTTCAAGTAACCTAAAACGGTGATCTGATATAAAAAAAATTCCAGACCAAAAACGGTGATCTAATGCGATCATGTAAACAGCAGGAATGTCAATGGCACACATTCAGAACAAAAACCTCTCAGCCCATTCCCTTGTTGTTTGAATAAATTAATACAATTATCATAATTTATTACATATTTCACATTCAGAGCCAAATGCCTTCAAATGGCTGAGATCTTCTGCACAGTACTATGTACAGCAAGCATGGTGATGGATCGACCATGAGACACATTCATTTTATCAAAACCACACTTCTCAAGGATGGTTCCAGGTTCGCATGTCACCTGTTGGCACCAAGTGAACCTGGCACCACCCTTGAGCTATCGTGGTCAATCCATCTCCATACCTCAGCCCTGAAAGTGAAAGAGAGAAAATTAAATCCTATTAAATTCTTTCTAAATAACTGCAGTGAGAATGCTAGGACTTGGTCGGCGCCGCCGTCGAAAGCTTAAACTTGGACTTCGACTGAGGCTTCGGAACCTTGACCTTGACCCTGAGCGAGAGCGTGACCTTGAGGAGCAGCTACTGCCGGAAGAGGGAGGGGGTGAGGGGCGGTAGTAGGGCACTGGGCGCTTGCGAGCACTGGAAATAAAATATGCAATGGAAGTTTTAGAAAAGTTCACAGTGTAGGAAAGACATACTTACTGATTTCTTTTGTTACAGTCAAAGGAATGCTCCAATCAAATCAAACTGTAATACAGGCACTACAAATTACAGGTATTTCTTTTTGCATTTTCATTTTATTTAACGCCTTTGCTGCTAGAACACAAGAAGCAATTCCCAAATGCAAACGGTGTGGATTCTCATGAGCCCCCACTGGCATTACTACCATCACTCAGTGTTCAAACGTACCTTGCTGAGCCTGTAAAATAAAACCAACATCTGCAAATACAATCATGCTAAAAGATTAAGCAACTTTTGTTGTCAAGAGATAATTCATGAATTGAGACAGTTTAATCCATTCAGCCCTGATGCACTACAGCAGGAGATGGGTCAACCATGATAATTTAAGGGTAGTGCCAGATTAGACTTGGCGCCTGTCGGCGCCAAGCTAATTTGGCGCTGCCCTTAAATTATCATGGTCGATCGATCTCCTGCAACTGGTGCATAGTCATTAGACGACGCCTCCAAAATTTGGGAAATACGGCCATGGGCTGAACGAGTTAAACAAAATGCAAAACATTGTAACTTTTGAGCTCAGGTTTAATACACAGCTGCAATTACCATCTCAACATTGAGAAACTTGCAACTGTAATTTTATAGTAAAAGTAACACTGCTCATATTTTCAATCTACACAGATACTAGCGGATTTCCATCATCATGAACTCCTGCAAATTTAACAAGACTGCAACAACCATACAAACACCAAAGCACAAAACCATCTTCAAAACAAAAAAAAAGAAGAAAAAGCATGCACAACTAAACAAAAGCATGACAGAAAAATAATATGTGAGCAAATCATAAGCATGCAATAGAATTTCCTATTTTTCATAACACACAGGCATACCAATATAGTACTGCAGGGGAGAGGACAAAAAGTCTGCTTCTGGAACACAGACCACTACACATATTAAACTCTGCAAGCATGACAGACCAGCAAATACCCCTTTAGACGGAAACTTTTATGTGCATTCAGAACGGAATTTTACATTCTCAAGGAACAGACCTTTTCGTCAGATGCTGTTAGTGTGAGAAACAGGGAGCAGACTGTGGAAAACTGTTATGTTACCACAAATCACTTGTGTCTTCAAAGAGAAACTTCTAGCATTCTACTTATGCATTCAGGACTGCCGTTGTTACAGAGAACTACAAAGTTGACATAACCATTTCAGGCGGAGAAAAGACAAGATTACTGTACTTCACATATGTTATAAACAGACTGTATCCCCAACAATTAACCCTTTTCATCCTGATACACTACTGCTTGAAATTCATTTGACTATGATAGTTCAAGCTATTCTGGCACCACCCTTGAACTAAAATGATTGATCTGTCTCCTAATCTGTAATGCAGGCTTCACAGGACAATAAGCAAGTTTTCACAAATCTGCTTCAGGACATAATGAGTTAACCTGTCGCAGTCAGCAGCGCTTTCTGTGGGGCCGATTCCTTGGTAAAAAGCACTACCGACAGCCAAAGGCTTGGTATTCTGTCTCTAGCAAAGCAGTTATTCAAAAGGCAGCTGCTAAAACTGTTCCGTTAGCATTGTTCAAAATGCAGGTAGCTTAGCTTGAGTGAGTACTTGCAAGAATTCTTCAGCCTGCATTTGTGTGTTGCTCTGTGATTCTGGAGTTTACAGCTCTAAGTCCACCAGTCCAAAATCACACATTTCTTAAAATGCAACTTATACCCCACATACAGCTAAGGTTATTTGAAATGCAAAGAGGTTATTTACAAATACAGGGAAAGGAACAGTTAGTGCTTTTTTAACACAGCAGTCAGAAATCCAAGCACTCTTCAAATTGTCAAGCCAAAAATTCTCAAAGATATCAACTGTACCAAGTTGGCAGATGAAGGTTTTTACAAGCCAGGGAATGGAATAGTTAGTGTTGTTGTTTTTTAACACACTTTCGAACAGTTAGTGTTATTGTTTTTTAACTCACTTGTGCACAGTTAGTGTTGTTGTTTCTTAACACTTGTGCATGCAGCCACCAGTACTGTAAACAGTAATGGTGGCTGCATGCACAAGGGGCTTAACCCATTTAGCTCCACGGGTGCATTTCCCAAATTTTGCAATGACTATGTACCAGTTGCAGGAGGTGGATTGACCATGATAATTCAAGGGCAGTACCAGATTAGCTTGGCGCCTGAAGGCACCAAGCTAATCTGGCACTACCCTTGAATTATCAAGGTCAATCAGTCTCCTGCTGTAGGGTGTTGGGGCCAAATGGGTTAAGTCAGTAATTCAAGAACTGGTCAAACTTTCAAGGCAATGTTTCTCAAAGATAAATACCATGTAGACATAACAGCACCCTGGGGGTCTAGTAGTGAGATCGGCGACGACGTGAAGAATAGTACGGTGACCTGGATCGTGAACGAGATCTTGTCCACGAGCGGGATCGTGACCTGCGACTCCGAGAGTACGACTGGGATCGTCTCCCCCTGTACCTATTGCGACTCCTGGACCTAGATCTGAGTCCACAGAGCGAGGGGAGGAAGAACACAACAAAAATAAAACTAAAGCAAACTGAAAACACAGGTCCCTCAAACTGAACAAAATGTGCACAAAATGTGTAAAATGAAAGGCCAAATAAAAGTTTATACCAGCCCACACATAAAATAATCTGACAGATGACGTCTAAAAAATAAAATCTGAGACAAAATGTCAATGCTGAAGAGATAATAAAATTAAATGTATCATGAACTGTGATTCCATCTGCAACTGAAAATTACGAAGCATGCACATTTATTTATGTGACTGTGATTTTGATCTGCACTGTCGAGATATAATAGTGAAAATACTCAGCACACTTGTTGAGAATACTGATTACACATAAAGCACAACACAATATTCTAAAAAAATTCTTTCCATGTCCAATGGAAACTTAGTTCCAATTAAGTCTAGTTGGTTCTCTGAAAATCATCTAATTCATATCAGCATACTGAACAAAATCATAAGAATTTGACACCCAGACAACGAAAGAAAAATCCAGCATAAATAGTCAATCACACAAAAGACTGTACACAACATCCCACCAAAACACAAAACAATGGACACATGAAAGGCACACAGGTAGGGAAAAAACACATTAACTCAATAAAGGTGCACCATATCAATAGCCACAAAATTGGTGTATAGCATTGCCGCCAGCGTTGCTTGCGGCGACGCTATATGACACTTTCGCAGCTACTGACGATAGAGCGCCTTAAATAAGTTAACCACCTGCCACATGATGCGACTGGTCCTGAAAACAGTACCAGTAGCTGCAAGCGCGGGAAGGTTAATTTTTTATGCCGAGTTTTCGTCACCTGGTGATGCGTCGTTTGTCCAGGTGACTTGGTGACCCACGACGACGGCGGATGGAGGGGCTGCGAGAATTACGGCTGCGGCTTCGGCTGTAACTGCGGGTGTAGCTGCGGCTGTGACTGCGACTGTAGCTACGGCTGTGTGAGCGAGAGTGGGAGTAGCCCCGCCTGCAATTCAAACAAGATAACTTAAATCAAAGACGGCTACATTTTCAATGTAACCTTTTTTGAAGGGTAGATGAGTGTGGTACTTCATTTGCGTGGGGGTTTATTTGCAATAAGGACTTTTTTTTATTGTCACTGGGGTAAAAAGGGCACGGGATCATCATGGTAAACTCATCTGACATGAGTTGCATACACATACAGGGCTTTGTTTTTCTGCAGTGTCACAAATGTGGTAAATTGTAAATTTCATGGCACATGGAACATGATGACACACATCCAATCCTCAGCCCTAGCAAACAACAAGAAAAAGAAGAAAGGCAAAGCCATTATGGCTCACGTGTATGACCTATTTACATGTGTGACCTTTGTAATAATAAGTAAATGGCTGGCTTCTGCACTAGCAAAATTCATGTTTTCTCAAAATGTAAGCATTTTTCACACATCTGTCAACCCCTTGTGACCCTTGACCTTTGTGATGAGTCGACTAAATTAGTATGCATAAGGTCTTGTCATCAGCAGCTGCTACCTATGTGCCAAATTTGATTAAAAAATTGGTAGAAATGTTGATAATACCTACAATTTTATCAAAAATTGACATTTTACACATTTGTCAGCCTCTTGTGACCCTTGACCTTTCCAAGGGGTCATCCAGATTAGTATGCATAGATATGTCTTACCATCGTTATCTCTGGACAAAATTTGGGTTTGAAGTTGTGAATAGTATTTGAGAAAAAAACATTTTTTGACAAAATATGGCTATTTTGGACCGATTTCCTGACCTCTTGTGACCCTTGACCTTTCCTAGGGATCAACCAAATAAGTATGCATAGAAAGGTCTTCCCATCAGATATCTGTATCTTTGTAAATTTGGCTTTAAAGTTGTGAATAGTATTTGAGAAAAAAGAAATTATGTCAAAATATATATATTTTTTACCTATTTCCTGATCCCTGTGACCTTGACCTTTTTGAGAGGTCACTCAAATAGGTATGTTCAGAAAGGTCTTGCCACAAAATATCTTTGGGTCAAGTTTGAAGACTGGCTTGAATAGTCTCCGAGAAAATGCTAACGTTAAAGTTTGCCATGGACAACGGATGACAGCAGACGAACAGACGACCACTGTCCCAAAACATAGACCCACTTTTGCTTCACATGTGAGCCAAAAATGACGTAACAGTTCAACGGTGGTGCAGAAGAAGGGTGGTGCCAGTGTACCATTCTTAACCTCTTCACTGCCTAGAAAAAATGATCATCATCCAACTGCAAGAGGCATAGATCCCTATAATAATAATAATAAATAATAAAGGAGATTTGTTAAGCGCTTATTATAAAAGTAGCTCTAAGCGCTGATACAATGAAAAGGCTAACAGCTAACACGCGCACACACACGTGACAGTGGTGATGAATTGTGCATGGTTAAGGAAATGAACTAGTCAAAGGCAGCGTTGTAGACGTGGGTTTGAGAAGTGATTTTGAATGAGGAGAGCGTTTGACTGTGGGGGCTCATGAGGATCTTCGCCTCTTGCTGAGACTGATTTGTATCCATATTTCTTGGACGGTTTGGGACTTGGGTTGTTGCATGATCAAGACTGCAGCACAAACAGTTTCAGTTTCGCACAAACCTCTTTTCAGCGCTCCTGGACTTCCGTGATTTGGACCTGGACCTTGACTTGGACCTTGACCTTGAATGATTAGGTGACCTTTTGCTGGCTGCAACGGAGTTGTGATTCTTTGCAAGCTGTGGTGGTGGCCGGGTCTGCTCTGGCGAATGTGAACGAGGTCTGGCGACAGACGTTTTCTCTGTGGTCTTGTGGTGTCCGTTAGCGTGGTTCTGGGCGTCCCTGGGCGACGCAACCTTACCAGCGGGAGAGTAGCTCACGCTGTGGCTTTGGTCTCGTGGCTTTGGCTGTGGTGGGGACACAAGACCATTTTTCTTGTGATTCCTGTTGGACAGAAGAACTGACAGATTCAGCACAAATACACATTCCTCTCAAACTGTAGTTCGTGCAGTGTCCTACCTGCTTTTCGTTCTAAGATTCACCTGGTGAGCAAAATGATGAAAGAAGTCGTTTAACCCCCTGGGTGTCCAAGCATTTTTCTCGTGACGATTCCTCCAGGAATTATTGTGACAAAAACTGCTACAGACACTGAGAGGGTTAACTCGAGAGCAAAAGAAAAAGCTTCACTCCAACAAAATTCAGACCAAAAAGGTGACTGTCAACCATGCACAATGCAAAGAAATAATCCCAACAAAGAAACAAACCAGCCCTGAAAGTCTAAAATTTTGCCCACCAGCCTTTGGCTAGTGACTTGCAAGTTTTACTAGCCAAACTGAAAATGTTACTAGCCAAAACTGAAAATTTTACTACTGAAAATAGCCTCCCACCTCAACAATATAATGTACCACAAGTGTTTGACGCCCAATGTTAGAGTGTTTTCTGCCCAGAGGCATTGAAAACAAATATTTGAACAGACAATCATAACCAACAAGTTATGTTTATGTCCTGACTTCAGGCTTTTGATAGTATCAAGTGGAGAAATAACTGACAAAATCCCCATGTGAACTGTGGTGGGATTTTTTATTTATTTATATTTTGTAAGTAGAGCTGGGCTTCTGTTTGCACAACAGGTTAAAGGGTCTGTAGACCCCCAGGTATAAATTTTAGAGGGTATACAGACCCCCAGACTAGCATTATAGAGGGTCCGCAGATTTATTTAAGAAAAACTGCATCATCTGTATGTTCCTTAAAATAAATTATCCACACCCGGGTCTGCCCTGGGGGACTTGGGTGGGATTAACTACATTTTAGTTCCCAGGGTCACCCTGGTCAGCCCCACAGACAGGGTGTGTTTTTTCTGGGGCATGTGTTTCTGTCTACCCTTGGTCCATTCACCTGTATTTCTCTTTTTAAAACTCTCCCAACTGTCTGCACTGCCTGTAGCTCTTGATATTGGATGTGTGTTGCTAAATGGTCTTAGCTTTAAGTTTATTTAGGCCCCATGGCGTAGGTTTATTTAACGTATTGGACCGGCTGGCGACATACATTCAATATTCTGTTTCTTTTTTTTTCACAAGCAGTGCAGGCACATCCTGAGAAAGCCTTGTTGCTGTCGGGACGATAAACAATGTACAATCAATCAATCATTAAAATAAATTATCTCATTTCGCTCTCTCCTCTTTAAATGTGTTGTGACAGTGTGTGTGTGTCCTTTCCATGATCTGATTCTTTAACTGGTGAGCTATCGCGCAAAAGCCTGTCTCCCTAGCTCTCTCACACACAGAAAAAAAGATCTATTTATTTATTTGTATGACCGTTTGATTATGTATTGTAACAGAGAATATAGCGTTTTCTGCTGAACGCGGCAGATTGACAACCGAAGGGTGACTTGTCTAAACTCTGTGTGTGTGTGTGTGTGTGTGTGTAAACTGATGTACTTCAAAGTTAGTTTCAACCCGTTTAACCACTCAGAACTGAGACGTGTTTCTCCAATGTTTGCCTAATAACTGTGTACCAGAAGATGGATCGACCACGATTAAAAAAAACTGACAAACTTATTTCTGTTCAAATTTCTGGACTTGCTTTTTGAGTTTGCCTCAGTGCACATTGCGCATGCCATTCGAGTGCCGTCGAGCTTTAGCCATGGAAATAACACTCATCACAGCCATGGACTCTGAAAACTGTGTCGTAGCGGCGGTGCCACACACGGCCCAGTCGCTTGTCGATGGAGATGGCGATGTCGAAGTGCAACTTTCTTCTTAGCGATTATCAAGATCAGACGGTGCCGGATTAAAGAATCCGAAGCATTCCAGCTCTTCCTTTGCTTTTTCTCCGCCATGTACAACTTCGTTCTAGATCGAAAGCGAAACGCACGATGCCGTATCCCATAATAGTATGAACGGTGACGTCACAGCAAGTAACGCGTTCAACATGTAGCGCGCACTTTGTAATAACATGCTGACACCACACATAAACTAACAGTTTGCCCGCCCTGTTACACTCGCACGGACGCTGGCGTCGGGTCGATTCTGAACGCAGCCGCGACTGAGCGAGCCGCTAAACGAACCAATTCGTCACTAAAAATAGAACGACTGTCACCGACCACTGTTATTGGTACGCACAGTTCGAGTGACGTGTTCGGCTACTGCCGCAAAATGATAGGCGACTCGCGGTGCGGTCAGGTCACGCGCCGGCGTACCTGATGTTCGGCTGGCGGTTAGCCGTTGGATTGAAAAACGCACGAGCGCACTCGCATTTGGCGAGTGAGTATTTTTTTTTACTCGCCAAATAAAAAATTCACTCGCCATGGCGAGTAAATTACTCGCCATTTTCAGGGCTGCAAACCCATGCAACGACGAAGGGATAATCGCACTATACAACACTGTAAGTTATTGGTAGCATGGGTTTGCTACACGGACCATTGTAGGCCTGAGGGAGGTCAAAGGAACCATTGTACCCCGAAGACCTTAGGCCTTTGGGGCACAATGGTTTCTTTGACCTCCCTCAGGCCTACAAGGGTCTGTGCAGCACATCCAAGCTACCAATAATGTATTTGTTTTCATTCCTCCACTATTTTCGTAAATCAAGAAGAAATCTTCCAACATAGATCACGCCAGACACGATTGACACCAAAAAAATATACATCTATACATAATAGACTTATCTTTTTGAAGTCTTGCCATCTCCAGTAGTGTGCCTGTTGTTTCGAACAATGCTAATAACTTTGTACTTGTTGGTGATCTTTTATAGAACAAAACTGGCATCCAAGACGCGTCAGAAAGGGGGCTACAAAAAAGTCTGCCATTAGTCGCTTCAAGGTTTTTGTAGCAAGGTCAGATGGTACGGTTTTCGCTAAAGTGATTGGTCGTGTGACGTAGAGATCAAAACAAAATAATTTGCCTTCAAATTGTCCCATCCAAACATGTTTATTTCTTTGTCGGGATTTTCTTTTCAGGCCAACAGAAGCAAAATGAGTAACATACCGTGCAGAGTCACTGTCAGATGATGAATCTTGTCGGTTTGTTGCTAATGGGGATGTGCGCGTGCCATTACGTCCTCTGACAGGGACTGACGCTGTGGAAGATTCTGCCTGCTTGGCTGCCTGAGGTTCATCCTCTGATGCACTGCAAAACAGGCAAAAATCATACAGTAAATTCGAAAGAATATAAATGTGTTTTGAGCCATAAGGACCAGAAATCACAGACATGTATACAAAATGTGAGTGGGAGAAGAAGCACAAGAGAAGAAGAAGGAAAAAGCCCAACTGTGCACCTGCACGACCCTAAAAATATGGCAACTGTTCTCTTGAAGATATTGACTTCTGTTTGACACAGCCTTCCCCATGAGAAAATTAAAGGTTATTCCATTCAACCCCCACGCACCACAGCAGGCAATGGATCGACCATGATAATTCAAGGGTAGTGCCAGATTAGCATGGCGCCACTTACCTTGAATTATCATGGTCGATCCATCACCTGCCACTGGTGCACACAGAGGCGACACCTCCAAAATGTGAGAAATGCGACCGTGGGGATAAGTAGGTTAATTCTCTTGTGAGCGCACTCTTTACAGTACCACCGGCTGCATGCACAATGGGGTTAACATATGAACATGCATACAACTGGTCCAGTGACCCAAGGAATATTGCCTATGTTGAATAAAAAAATACACACAGTTACTGCCGCCTTGACATTTCTGTTGGGCGTAAGAATAGGTTGCTAGAAGACTGTTTTAAAACCAACTATCATCACCCAAAGTTGAAGCAAATCCGTCAAATGGTCGCAGAGATACGGACTCAAGCTCACCTGTCGCTGTCTGATTTGCTGTCAGAACCCGATCCTGAAGTGGACGAGTCCTTACGACTCCTCTTCTTCTTCTCTTTCTCCTCGCTCCTGTAAAAAATATCACTGGAGTCAACAAACGATATGAAATCCATATAGCATTTCTACTGACACTTTCTTGCACTAAGGACTACTTATTCCGTGGCTGACGGTGCCAAAAATTAAAATGACTTTGAACAGTCCAGACTAACTACCAGTATGCCCCATGACTCATGGCCAGCAAGAGGACATATATTCTCATGAGCCCCTGCGGATGCAGGGGCTCATAAGAATTTATGTCTCTCACAGACAGAGCAGGTTGGCTGAAGGAGCATTCTGAGCCACAAAGCTGAGATTCAGCTTTCTGGGATTTTGAAAAAGCTAAATCAGTCTCCAATACTGAAGACGGTCACCCAAGTACATAGCATTTCTGTGCACTCTTCCTCGCACTGAGGACTATGTATTCCTTTGTTTGAATAAGATCTATCTAGCAGTTCCAATGACATCGCCTTGCACACAAACAGATGCATTCAACATATCATGATTTCCCTTTGTAAAGCTTTGTAACTTTGTACAATCAAATCAAGACTATCTGAAAATCAAACAAATCTTCAAACAAAACCAGCAAAGCGGACATGTATTGTCCTGTGACCTAGGCTGCAGTGGCTGTGACCTTGACCTTGAGTTTGGGTTTATGTTGTATTTGATGTCACACTTGATCTAGTACTAACACAGTATGAAAATTTGTTAATGAATTAGACAAGCTGTTTAGAATGAACTGCTCGGGCAAAAGCCAGCAGGCACATTGACATATGCTGAATCCGGGACAGTACCCCTGTCCCTACCCCCCCCCCCCCCCTCCAAACGAAAAGGGGGAGGGAGGAGGCACATAAAAACATATTACACAGTTACTTCTCACCTCTTCTTGTGTTTCTGCTTGTTTTTCTTGTGCTTCCTTGATTCAGACCTGAAATGAGACAGCACAATTTTTATAAATCATCTCATTTTGGCTAGGACGCAGATACTAGTACAGGAATCCTTTCCAACCAAGAAAATCACTTGCAGGACTTAACCACACTAGCTACAAGTTCTTACGAAGCAGCTGAACCAAAGGTACCATGTACTTGAGCTTAACCTACATGTGCTGTCTGTGATTTTAGACCCTATGGCCTCCAGCCGTAAGGTCCAAAATCACAGGCCAGCACACAACTTCTCTTGAGGAAAGTTCTCTATGAGAAACTTAAAAGAGTACGGGATGCTTCAAACGAACAAAGTTACGTACTGTGTTGATGCCTCTAGGGCAAATGCACTCCCCTACACGGAGAATTTGTGAGTACACGAAAGGCAAAAACCACCCAAAAACACAAACTGCCAGTTAATATTGTTAGTGGGCAAAGGCATAGGTACATACAAGCAGGAAAGGAAAACAGTACAAAGAGGACAACAGACACAGACTTCCGAGGATCTGACCATCACAAGAGACAAATGTTCGTATGGACTGTGCCCATTTACTCCTTACACTTACACTACCGACAGCCAAGGGTTAATTTGTGTGCTGGTCTGTAAAATCATGGACCAGCACACATTCATAATAATGAAGTATCTCATTCTTTTAACCCTTTGGCTGTCAGCAGCAGTTTTTGTTGCGATGATTACTACAGGAATCATCATGACAAAAACCACTACTGACAGCCAAAGGGTTAAAATAGAAGACCCATCAAAACCGTGAATTCAGATCCGACACCAAATGTCCTCTGTCTGAAGAACACATACATATGTGTGGTCAACCGAAGGCACAGATTGTCATAAGCTACCTCAGGTTGCTGGGGAGCATGACAGTTGATGCCAATGGCAGACTGCATATTTTCATGGTAGAAGTGTCATAATCTAATGACACAGATTTTGACATTATCGGTTCTTTGCATGTTTTCTCAGCATAAACTGTTGATGTTTTAGCTTTCAGACTGTAAGAGTTGACAAATGTTTGTCTTTTATGGTGACAGCAGATCCTCTTCTGGTTAACAAATATAAATTGTACATGTCGTTTATGTTTTGAAAATGCACAGTATTGACTTACAGAAATGGACCCATCATGTTTTATGGAACCTGTTCTTGTTCCTATAAATTTTCTCAAAAGAACTTTATCTGATGCAGGACCTATGAAGCCCAGGCAGATGTACAGATCAACCTTTTGAACTAAACCCCTTGACTGCTACCGACGATACACTTCAGCGCTAAGATGCATAGACACACGTCTTTTCCACCGAGCAGTATAGTCAGTTGTAGGCAAGGGGTTAAACTATGTTCCCAACACAATCAAACATTTGTGTGCAGCTCTGTGATTTTGGGCCTCACAGCTCTAGGTGGTGAGATTTTTTTTTTTTAAAATCACAAACATAATATCTCTGAATACTTCCTGGAAGTCTGTACTTGCAACAACAAAAATTCCAAAACTTTCCAGTGAACAATGAGATTTGTGCATGTTCTATGTGCAAAACCCTTGAAGTCCTTAAATCAATGAACAGCTGGAGCTGAAACAGGTTTCCGTAACCAATTACATCCTGAGGCTGATTTTGTAAAATTTGCTTATCGTCCCATGGCTACATTACAGATTGGGAAATAGAGCAACTGTTTTAGTTCAAAGGTGGTGCCAGAATAGCTTGGAGCCTGAGGCGCCAAGCTATTCTGGCACCACCCTTGAACTATTAGTCAAATTTATTTCAAGCAATCAGGATGAAAAAGGGTTAAATCAGAGGAAGGTCGAACACCCAGCATCTTGTGATGCAAACAGCGGATTAAAAAAGAACAACAAACATGCACTGTTGCACTTTTGTCTGGCCTTTTAACTCTTTTGTGACGTGCCGCATCTGGATTCGCAGCTTTACGCCGCGCATCCGGATGCAGCACGTCTCAAAAGAATTAACCCTTTGCATGTCTGTAGCAGTTTTTGTTGCGATGATTCCTGTAGGAATCATTGCGACAAAAACCGCTATGGACACGCAATGGGTTAATCCACTGTTTGCATCAAAAGACGTGCATTTTGTATAAAAACCTAAATCTGATATCTGAACGTCTATCTGGCCAGCAAAAGACACAGATTCTCATGAGTATCCACAGATGCTGAGGCCTCTTGCAGACGCATGGGCCTGGACAAAGTATACTGACGAGCAAAAGAAATGCAGCATTTTGGGGTTCATCGGAAACACTTCAGTGTCAGACACTTGTGGGAGATGGAAATAAATTTCTTCAACGTTTTAAAGTAAATTAGGGTTGATCTGCACAACTACAAAGGCACTTATGCGTAATGATAACTAGTGATGTCAATTCAATTTGATTCATTAGTGCTCACCGAATCGAACCAAGATCACTGTTTTTTTTCACAAGCCCTACTGCATACCATTTTAATGTGTGTAGCATAGTGGTGTATAGTACGTACATTGATAAACAACCACAGTCACCCAATGATGAAGATGAGGAGGAAAATAAAGATCAGGCAGGAACGTGACACTGCTACTGCTTACCTTCGGCCTGAGTTACCGAACATCAAGTGTTTGTGGGCAGTTAAAAGATCACAAGAGTTGCATGAGTGAGGTTTTCAGTTCCGGAAACAAAAAGGGCACACAAGGGCAAGCGCATACGTTCTGGTTAAAGCTAAAGGCTTGTCATGCTTGCTATTAGACTTCCAGGACCTCATTTCGACAGTCAGATTTTGTCGGTTTTGTGCAGTCTTTTTTCAAATCTCCCCAAGCAATCAACACTAACCCTTTCACTACAGAGAAAAAACGTAACCCTCTGCATGTCAGTAGCGGTTTTAGTCACAAGATTCCTGTAGAAATCATCGTGACAAAAACCCTACGGACACACAAGGGGCTAAAGCAGATCGACTGTAAGAGACATAGATCCTCAAGCGCCCATGCAGTTGCGGGGGCCCATGAGGATCTCTGCCTCTTGGTGAAAATACTTTGAATACATGTTCCTTAGACAGCTGCGGGTCTTTGGTGTGGAATTAAGATTTCAGTAACACCATCTCTGTCCACTGGAAGGGAAGGTGTTAATTTCCTACGTGCATGAAACTACAAGTACTGTGAACAGTACTGGCAGATGCAAGCACAAGAGGGTTAAAAGTTTATCAACGTTTGAAAAGCAGCTGATCAACTTTGGAAGATAAAAATCTGCCAGCGTTTCGGTATTTCAGTAGTAGTACAATTACAAGGAGAAAGAAAGGGATAATTTGCATGCTACCCCCTGATCAGTGGCAGCAAATCGACAACCAGTGTTTGCTAATGTGTGATTTTGGACCTTACAGCTCTAGGTTGCAATGTCCAAAATTACAAACATGCACACATATAGCACACCACCACTGACAGCATTCGAGCTGCTCCATGCGAAAATGAAATGGCTTCATCAGAGAATTGCACTGTATACAGTGCGAAAGTTCGCGAACAGTTTTTTTTGTTGTTGTTTATATGGGGGTCTGATAAACTCAACAACAAAATCTGACTGTGGAAAACGGCTTCAAAGTTACATGTATTCACCTGGTGGTGTTAGTGGCAGACTGCTTATTACAAATACTACGGTACCTTAAAGAGATAAACCCGACTGTTAATTCTAGCACGTCTCCTAGCACTAACAACTTACTGATTAAATGTGTGATATATAAATTATGTAAGCCAAGCAAACCAATTATCGTGGACTATCTAAAACTGGAAAAAGAATGCATTCAAAATGATCGTGTAGCAAGATGCCTGAGATGCAATCACATGAGCAGACAAGCTCAGCTCAATGCTCGCTGAGGACAAACACATCATACGACTAAACAAGAAGCATAAAAAATGATGGCAAACCTTTTTTCTTAATCTCCATGTCAAGATTCTGCTGCATTTTGGTTTTAAATTGTATTTATTCATTATCAAGATCAGCTTTTTTCCTAACACACACAAATACATACCTAATATGACTGAACCTGTAGAGGTGGTGGTGCACGAAAACCTAATTTTTCAGGGAGTGGAGCGGAGGGGTGGGATGAGCGGATTCATTCACAGGCATGGGATGATAGTTGTTTAATCAATCACCCCTATAACAGGGGTAACAGGAAATGGCATCTGTGCACTATCTCCTATACTGATGAGCAAAAGAAATGCGACATTTTGGGAATCATGGGAAAACACTTTAGTTTCCAATGATTGCAAAAATGTCGCATTTCTTTTGCTCATCAGTATACAGTACTACCTGTGACAAGCGGTACAGGTGATCGGTTATGCAACGATCATCCCATGCCTGTGGATACATTTGTGCGTGCGTATACACCAGTCTGTATTAATTTTGAGAGTCTGTTACTGAATCGAACACTAATATTCATTTTCACATCTAGAGCCAGCTTCTACGATCAACTGAGTTACATTACAAAAACTTTTTTTTTATCCTTAACGTTTGGGGTAGTACTCCCAGATAGACCCACTCAGCTAAGCATCTCATTTGAACAGAAGTGTACTTGTGGCATACTGCTCAATTGGAAAGTACTCCTGCAAATTGTACAGGGGAACAACCATGACAGCTCAACCAAAGGAGGTGCCATACTAACCTAACATTCTCCTGCTGTAAAGCTAATATGGTAGTGTCTGATTAGCTTTACACCATCAAAGCTTTGAGTTGGATGGCAACCTCCCTTGCCTGATCCACAATTATGTCACTGCTGGCTCTAAACGTGAGATAGACGCTGAACGAACTTGAGACAATGATGCAATGCCTGTGCTTGGAATAGACATGGGTGCGGATTTTCAGGTGGCAGTACTGTCATGTTTGGACGCATGGATGATAAAATAATGTCAACATTAACACAAATGTGTACTGGTCTGTAATTGTGGACCTTGCGCAAGGTCCAAAATCAAAGATAGCACACGAACGACAAAAATGGATAAAGTCAAGTTAATAAAGAAACCAGTGGGCAGCTTTCCTGTTTTAATTTACAGAACGTTCACTTTTAAACAGCAAGAAAACCACTTACGTCGAATGATCAAAATAATGCACTGTCTCAACAAACAAAAAATGTTGGAACTCAGTGTAAAGCTACTATAAACAATACAATGTACAACATAATTTCACAACATAATGTTTCACCCGCGACATGATATATTTGATTTCACAGGCTGAAAAGGCAATAACTCTATTTTTTTTCAAAAATATGGGGCAAAAATTGTTGAGGTGTGCTAAAAATTGTAAGTGTGTATCACTATTTAAAGATCTGTGAAAAAAAAAAAAAAAAGAAATAAAATAAATAACCGAACACTGACAATTTAACACTATCACTATATCAATGATCCCTTGCAATATCAGACTAATGCAAACAAAACCTACACATCACAAAAAGAAACTACCATTACCAGGGGTGTGGTTACTGGGACTGAACGAAAACAAGGAGACAATTAACCCTTTGGGTGTCAGTAGCAGAAATGTCACCATGATTCCTGCAGGAATCATCGTGACTAAAACTGCTACTGACACCCAAAGGGTTAGCCCCATTGCACATGCAGCTCCTATTTTACAGTAGTGGTGGCTGCACATGCAAGGGGGTTAACTTAAAAATGAAATAAATCATAAAGCAACCCAGGAACATTTATACCTTTAAGTTTAACCATGCATGACTGCCTGGCTTACGGATTTTAAAGTATCAACATCAACTCTCATCAAAAGTAAAAGAATGAAAAACAAATGGTTGTGTTACCTCCTGGTTAGCCTGACAGCTATCAAATTTGAATATTAACACACACACGCAGCAAAATAAAACTCAAACATGAATTATAAACACTTCTTCCTGCACTTGACACAAGTGCTAAAAGCTCTGTACATCAAGTATGAAACTCGAAACTTACGAAATCAATGAAAAAGATTATGGCACTACTCATAATTTGATTGAACTCGTCTGTCAATTAACAACTTGTTTTTCAGGCAATATGTTTCCTGCACCATACATGTCATATTTAAGCATTTAAGGAGGGTTAGGACCTTCCATAAATATCCACCGTTGTAGTTTAGTATTCTTTGAAAGGCACGACTTTTAACTTCGTGAGACGCATCAATCTCACAACCAAAATTAACCCTCTCGCGCAAGCAGCAGCCCAGTACTGTTTACAGTACTGGTGGATGCGTGCACGAGGGGGTTAACATTTGCTAACCTGAGAAAAACATCACTGGTAGTAATGGGGAGTATGTTGTGTAATCACAAATCGACTGATCACATTGAAACGATCAAGCAAAGCGAAAAACTAAAGAAAAAGAAATACTGCATACCAAATTAGTGGAATTTCCTGTGGAGGTATTTCACATGAGATGAACAAAGGCAAAAATTGCTACTCAAGTTGGCACGAACAAAAGTGTGTGGTTGTCTGTGATTTTGGGCCTTGCGGCTAAAAGCCGCAAGGCCTAAAATCACAGACCACCACACAAACACATCTCACGCTTTGCAATATATATGCGACCCTTTCGCCCCCAAAACCAAGCGTCAGTCCAAAATCACATGCCGGCATAAACAATTTTAAAATAGTCTGCTTATATTACACTAAGGAGATGGCACAACTCGGATATCTCAAGGATAATGCTGGCCTTGAGCTGACACGGTCTGTACATCTCATGCGCTTGGCGCTGAGAGTGAAAGGGTTTCTACGAAACTAACCCACAACCCCATCCCACTGTTAGTACCAAACCTGTAACCAAAAACACACAATGAGCACCGAGCTGGCTTTGTTTTTATCCTTCTGTGCCAAAATGATGAATTGTGCTAGTCTGTGATTTAGGACCTTATGTCATAAAGACTAAAATCACTGACCAGCACACAAATTTATGCTGTGTGACAGTAAAACTCATGGAAGAAAAAAAATCTGAGATCCTCACTGACCACAAGCAAGATCTTACTCGTGGTTGGACAATCAGCAGTAAAAATGACGATGGTCACTCAAAAAATGATTTTTTTTCTTCTCCAGATTAAACGTGAACAGGTCCTTTCATATGGCAACATAAATCAAGCCGAAGCCAGCTCAGTCCAGACAAAATAAAAACAAAAAAATGAAAAGCATTCAGGGACCAACCAAAAAACAAAAAAACAAAAACAAAAAAAAAGGTTTAAAAAAAGGGGACTAGGATAGGGTAAAAAGAGAGTATATGCACAGTCTACAAAAATAAAGTTACGGAAGAACTACACAAGCTTACAGGTTTTGTATGCGTCTATACACACACACACAAACACACATGAATCAATACATTTTTATCCTGTGTTGAATAGCAGGTAAAGACTTGCTGCCTATAAAGAAACATTGAGAACACCCAACACAAAGTCATGCCTCCTGCCCGCCTGTCTGACTATAAATCTCTCTCGCACACTCGTTCTCTTTTTTAATTTTTACCTTTCGCTGTCGGTAGCGTTTTTTGTGGCGGAGATTCAGGCAGAAATCACCACTACAAAAAGCGCTACCTGACAGCCAAAGGGTTAACCCCTCTGTGCATGCAGCCACCAGTAAGCCACCAGCGGCTGCATGCCCACAGGACGGTTACTGGCAACACAGTCACTGAATAGGACAAAAGCCAAGCCATGCAGAGCTAAACTAAAACCACATTATCCCAAGCAGCAGCAGCCGTGTACGCTAAAGGGGGAACCCACAAAAAAATGAACACTAAAACACAGGAACTGTACCGCAAAAATGCAATGGTCCACTGCTTATGTTTATAATACCATACTGATGAGCAGAAGAAATGTGACAATATTCCAGTCACTGGAAACACTGACGTGTTTCCAGTGACTGAAATATTGTCGCATTTCTTTTGCTCATCAGTACTGCAAGTCAACATTCACTGAGAGGTTGTAAAAACTGCGTTCGGTGGGTGCTTGTAAATTATCGGGAACTTGTACGAAGAAATAATGCACCTATCTATGAAAAGGAGCACACAGAATACAACATATATATATATATATATATATATATATATATATATATATATATATATATATATATATATATATATATATATATATATATATATATATATATATATATATATATATATAAAACTGGTCTGTGATTTTGAACCTTACAGCTTTGGGCCGTAGGGTTGACAATCACAGACCTGCACAGAGGTTGCAAATGGGACAATGGGATAAGTTTTTCTCTTCCAACAGAGCGAAAGAAAATGTGCTTAGTTATTATCAAGTGTGTGCATGTGGCATGTGCTTACAAACAAAAGATGTTGAAAAGGGGCAGTAACTTGCTAAGGAAATGATACAAAAAGATGCACTGAGAAGTTAAAAAACATTACATGTGCGAGACTAAAAAAAAAAAAAAAAATGTGCAGAGGTATGACAAACATAATCGCAGCCCACACTATATAAGAAAATAAATGAAATTGTTGGCATACCAAACAAAATCAGGGGCACACACTAAACAAAACAAGAGAATGAGAATTTGTTTCTGCAGTGGGTACTGTTTGCATTTAGTGCGAAAGGCAGGGGGGCAGGGGAGGAGAGAGACAAATCTTTTCCTCTCAAAGTTAAAACAAACTAACCACCTGACGTAATTTGCCTCGTTTTCGACACTCATTATTGCACTAAAAGTCGTCTAAATCCCTAGGCGATCGGACAAAATGTTTCAGTTTGTGAGGTCTTCATGCAAAGTCACACAGGAGAAGAGTTTGAACTGTCCTTAAATATAAAATTATGAGCAGACTGACTCAGGTAGTAATAGAAAGCACGAGAACTGAATACAAGTATGTTGTGGGACATACAAGTGGCATCCGTTTGATTACTGAGTGCTGCAATGGACAAAGAAACAGAAAGACAGTGAAAATCAAAGCAAGACATGTCCTGCACGCTGTTCTATGATATTGGACTGGACGGCCTCCAGCCGTCAGGTCCAAAATCACAGATCAGCATGCATCTCTTCAGGGGCGGTCCCATCAAACATAATTTACTTGGGAGGAAAAAAAAAAATCACCAACCACAAACATATACTGTGACTACACAAATACACGATGGTGTGCGTACATAATTTTAAAAAAAAGGAAACTGACTCAAACAAGCTACAAACTTTTTCAACAGAAACTCTTGAACATTGAAATGTGTGCTGGTCCATAATTTTGGACTGTTCAGCTCTAGGCTGTGAGTTAAAAAATCACAGACCAGCACGCTGACACAGAAATACAGATATACATTGTATATATACACATACAATACAACTATTGAAAGAGCCTTATCCAATTCAGATTCATCTAACCATATGGGTATAAAGATTACTACACTTTACAGACAACGCCTGTCCATTCCATACTGACCGACAAAAGCACCAAATAAAGAATTATTGGTTTTTCTTTCTATCCATTAACTCATAGTTTTATCACTTTATCAAAGAATTGCTTAAGGTGTGATCAATCAGCTTCATTAGTCCCTGCACTCTACCCAAAATAGGAATTGTGATTACCAATGTTTTTGGTTGATATATTATACAACTGGACAGGCTTAGATACATTTTTTAAAATGCTCTACTTGCCTATGCGCATAAGAAACTGACACAGATGCGTATATATAAATATGTACATGTACTTTATGACTTTATGGTACAAGTGAAAATATACCACTATTTTAAAGTTATAATTTTTAAATATCCAGAGATGATTCCAAATTTTTCATGAATTTTTAAAGTACACTGAACTTTAAATGCACAACAAAAGCTGTTAAATATGCTTCAGCATGTGATTTTTTTGAGTGATGTTTGTTGTTGCATAAACACTTGAATTTGATATCATTGCTAACGCATACAACACCTATTAAAAAATAAATGAATAAATGTACGTTAAAAAAAAAGGGAAAGAAGGAAAGAAAGTATAAAAACAAACTAGAAACACTTATACCATAGAACAAACACATGGCAATGCCAACACAAATTAGAGAAAGAACTGTTGGAGTAAAAGACGCAAAATATTTCAGTGTCTCACAGAAAACAGAAAGGACAGGACAGGACAGCAAAAGTGAACATTCAAGCACGCAACATCTGCTAGAAACCTCTGAAACTGGACACTCTCTTCAAGAAATCCAAACACCTCAAATATTTTCATGCTTACTAAAATAGCGAAACAAACAACTGGCCTCAGTTGCAGGAGTGAGCTCAATTCCTGCACAAGCTTGCACAGGATTTAAGCGCACTCGTGCAACTGACCCCTGTTCTAAAGTGAAACCAGACTAACATTTATACAGTAGGTGTCGCAGATTGAATCAAAATCACCATTCAATACCTGTGATGAACTGTTCTGAACGCAGAACAAAATAATGATTGCAAGGAGCAGGAAAAATGAATGAACAAAATGGCATGGCATAACAGAATGTCTACCAATGGACAAGGCAAAGGAACAAAGAACTGGTCACATACCGACTATGTCTGTGCTTTTTTCGTTTTTTGCGCTTGTCCCTTCTTTCGGGTGAGCTGCTCTCCCCACTGAAATAACGAAAAAGTGACAAACGTTACACAATGGGACACTGAAATAACTTGTAAACTCCCAGGACTAAACGACGTCCATTCTATAAAATGGAAGTCATTTAGTTCTGGGGAGTTTAAGGAATAAAGAATGTTACAAAGGTTACACAATAGGGCACTGAAATAAAGAAAATGTTATAAAGGTTACACAATGGGACACTAAAGTAATTTTTTTAAAGAAATGTTACAATAGTTACAAAATGGGATACTTGAATAAAAGAAACAAGAAAGGCAAAGCCCTTATGGCTCATGTGTATGACTGATCCACACATGTGTGACAATAAGTAAAAAGATGGCTTCTGCACCAGCAAAATCCACATTTTCTCAAATTTAATCCGTTTTCACACATCTTTGAAACCCCTGTGACCCTTGATCTTTGCGATGAGTCGACTAAATTAGTACATATATATGAAGGTCTTATCATCAGCTATCTTTGTGCCAAATTTGATTGAAAAGTCTGCAAACATGTTGATAATTACTACAATTCTATCAAAAACTGGCATTTACACACATTTGCCGACCTCTTATGACCCTTTACCTTTCTGAAGTGTCATCCAAATTAGTATGCATAGATAGATCTTAACATCAGGTATCTCGTACCAAGTTTGGGTTTAAAGTTGTGAATAGTAATTGAGAAAAAAAAATTATTGTCAAAACATGGCTATTTTGACCTATTTCCTGAGCTCACCTTTCCAAGGGGTCATCCAAATTAGTATGCATAGATAGGTCTTACCAACAGGTATCTCTGTAGCAAGTTTGGGTTTGAAGTTGTGAATAGTATTTAGAGAAAAAACTCTTTTGTCAAAATATGGCTATTTTTCACCTATTTTCTAAGCTCTTCTGACCCTTGACCTTTCTGAGAGATCAACCAAATTAGTATGCATAGAAAGGTCTTATCATCAGGTAGCTTTGTATCTAGATTGGGTTTGAAGTTGTAAATAGTATTCGAGAAAAAAATAATGTAAAATATAGCTATTTTTTATATATTTCCTGATCCCTGTGACCTTGACCTTTGTGAGAGGTCACTGAAATTGGCATGTTTAGAAAGTTCTTGCCACATAGTATCCTTGGCCCAAGTTTGAAGACTGAAACTGGAATAGTCTCCTAGAAAAATGCCAACGCTAAAGTTTACCACAGTCAACGGCAAATGGACGACAGATGACAGATGGATGACCACTGGCCCAGAACATAGATTCTCTTTTGCTTCACACGTGAGCCAAAAATAACAAAGGTTACACAACTAGACACTGAATTTTAAAAAGTTAGGGAAGTTACACAATGGAACAAAAACAAAATAAAAATAAAACAGAAAGAAAGAAAATGTTACGAAATTATATAATCTTAGTTAGAAATCTGTTCATTCTCACATTTATGCCAGATATTAATGGCTGGGTGGACAAAACTGGGTCCTACTAATTGGGCAGATACTCTTCATGTTACACAGAAGATTACCCTGCTCCCAAATGCTCATCCTCAGCCAGAAATTGCTTGAAACCAGTGCCAGTTTGTTCAAGTCCCTAAAAAATAGCTTCTATTTCTTCAAGTTGAACAACAAACTGACACAGAAAAAAGAAAATGAACATTTCCAAGCTATATAGTCTACCGGTAAGCACTAAAAGGAAGAGGCCAATCTTACCTTCTTCTATCTTCCTTATAGTGTTTGCTTGTTGGGAAGAAAGGAAGACAGTGTTAAAATAAATACCGACAAAAGTTTTTAAAAACATTTATGCTGGTCTGTTTTTTTCTTAATGTGTTGAGTTTTTTTCCGACAAGTGTGGGCTGGCTACTGTTGCGATCACTCTTGGTGAATCTGTACAGCAAACTGTTCACACTCAGGGGGATTTTTTTCCCGGCAATACTTTTCAAGAAAACTTCTCTCTAATTTCCAGCGATAGTTGCCATTTCAAAATCCTTTTGGACAAGGCCAGTTGCATTTTATTCAAAGCAACTCCAGCCACTTGCTATCCCGTACCATTTGCCAAAGCGCTCCCCACATAGATTCATAGGTTAAGGTAGTTCACCACAAGTTACATTCTATTCAAATGAAATGCTAAGCGTTTCATTTGAATAAAAGAGTACTTGTGGCGTACTCCCTGAGTGGGTCTATCTGGGGAGAACCTCCGCAAAATTTATGGGACGAGCCCTGAATCACGCAACATTCACAAGTATGCTGGTCTGCGAGTTCAAACTTTCAGCTTAGAGCAAAAGGCAGGGTTAACTCATTCAGCCCGACACCATATTTCCCCAATTTTGGAGGCGACATCTAATGACTATGCACCAGTTTCAGGAGATGGATCGACCATGATAATTTAAGGGGCAGTACCAGATTAGCTTGGCGCCTGTCACCAGATTAGCTTAGCGCCGACAGGCGCCAAGCTAATCTGGCACTACCCTTGAATTATCATGGTCGACCCATCTCCTGCTGTAGTGCGTCAAGACCGAATGGGTTTAAAAAAATCCCAAAATAACTGACAAGCACACAAATGTGAAATACATCTCAGCCCTTCCTTTGGAACATGTGTGCGAAGCAGTGACAACATGTCAAAAGAAGCAGAAATCAAATTACCGAGACTTCTTTTTCCTTTTCTTGACAGGCTGCTCCTCTTCCCCCTCCTCTTCTTCAGAACCAGAACTTTCAACAATACTGCAACACACACAATACTAACTCATTACGTTCTGAATATAAAATTATCCTTTTTTGTAGATCTATTCTTTGAGGTCTACCTACATCACAGTTCTGGAGGCTGATCGACCATGAAAGTTCAACAGTGGTGACAGAATAGCTTTTCGCCTATAGGCACCAAGCTATTTCGACACCACCCTTGAACACTCACGTTCGATCCACATCCTGTTGTAGCATGTCAGCACTTTATGGGTTAAATTTAAAACTTTCCATAATGCAAAGGACTTCCACAGTTACAAAATTACCAGAATGTAAACTTTTAGCAATACATAGAGCATTCCACCAAACATACATTATAAAAATGTTAAACTGTCCATTTTACATACCAGTACTTTCCTCAATAAACATGTTAAAAAACTGTCCATAATACTGCACAAACAAACAAAGAAATAACAAGAAAGGCAAAGCTCATTTGTATGACCAACCCCCACATGTCTGACAATAAGTAAAGGGATGGCTTCTGCACTAACAAAATCCATGTTTTCTCAAAATTTAAACTGTTTTCACACATCTGTGAAATCCCCGTGACCCTTGACCTTTGCAATGAGACAACTAAATTAGAATACATAGGAAGGTCTTAAAATATCATCAGCTACCTTTGTGCCAAATCTGACTGAAAAGTTTGCAAAAATGTTGATAAGAACTACAATTATTGGCATTTTATGCACATTTGTCAACCTCTTTACCTTTTCCGAGGGGTCATCCAAATTATCATGCTTTGATAGTTCTTACCATTAGGTATATCTGTAGCAAGTTTGGGTGTGAAGTTGTGAGTAGTAATTGAGAAAAAACATTTATTGTCAAAATACTATTGTTTTACCTATTTCCTGAGCTCTTGTGACCCTTGACCTTTCGGAGGGGTCATCCAAATTAGTATGCATAGATAGGTCTTACCATCAAGTATCTCTGTAGCAAGTTTGGGTTTGAAGTTGTAAATAGTAATTGAGAAAAAACATCTTTTGTCAAAATGTGGCGATTTTTGACCTATTTCTTGAGCTCTTGTGATCCTTGACCTTTCCGAGGGATCAACCAAATTAGTGTGCATATAAAGGTCTTACCATCGGGTATCTGTGTACTAAGTTTGGGTTTGAAGTTGTAAATAGTAACTGAGAAAAAATAAATTATGTCCAAAAATAGCTATTTTTGATATATTTTCTGATCCCCAGTGACCTTGACCTTTGTGAGAGGTCACTAAAATTGGTATGTTTAGAAAGGTCTTTCCACAAATTATTCTTGGGCCAAGTTTGAAGACTGTAGCTTGAATAGTCTCTGAGAAAATGCCAACAAAGTTTACCATGGACGACCACTGGCCCAGAACATACTCACTTTTGCTTCGCAGGTGAGCCAGAAATGTAAACATAAAAATAACAAGAAAGGCAAAGCCATTATGGCTCACACGTTTGACTATTTACATATATGTGTGACCTCCCTGACCCTTGACCTCTGTGATGAGTCGACTAAATTAGTATGCATAGGAAGGTCTTCCTCGCGCTGGGACCATATGGCGTTGAGGCGCGTCCCCTGGGTGGTGGATAAGGGGCCCCTCGCGAGAGGGGTGCACCGAAAGAAATAAGGTGCCGTGAACCAACATGGTCTAAGGGAAGGAGACCCTGACAGAAAACCCCTGGTCCTCCTAGTAAGGGGGTTGGGCGTGGGGGTAGCTTCCCCACCCTGCAAATAAACAAATAGCTACAAAAACGCCGATGAATAGACAAACAGCAATTCCTTTCCTGGAGGAGGAAGGTTCTTCTACCAAAAGATTTATGTCGTGTGGTGAAAGCCGGAAGTCTTCGGAAGCCACAGGACCAAGCCGCCTCTCTCTATCCAGGGACACCATCATGGGCACATGGAATGTCAAGACCATGTACCAGAGTGGCACGGTCGCCCTGATAGCAGCAGAAATGCAAAAGTACAACCTTTCCCTGCTAGTTATCAGTGAAGCCAGATGGACGCAGCCTGGCCAGAAAAGGCTGTTAAGTGGGGAGATGATTCTGTATTCAGGTCATGAAGAGGAGAATGCCTCCCATACAGAAGGTGTAGCATTCATGCTGTCACCAGTGGCATAGAGAGCAATGATGGGCTGGGAACCTCTTGGGCCAAAAATTATCACAGCAGTCTTTAGAACCAGGAAAAAGATCAAGCTGAACGTCATCCAGTGTTATGCGCCCACTAATGACAGTGACGAGGAAGAGAAACACGAGTTCTATGATCGATTCCAGAGTGCTGTGGACAAATGTGCGGAGCGATTTTAATGCCAAAATAGGGGAGGACAACACCGGATACAAAGAGGTGATGGGGAGACAGGGACTCGGGGAGATGAGTGGGAATGGGGAGAGGTTCGTAGACTTTTGTGCTCTAAACAGACTTGTCATTGGAGGCAGCATCTTTCCACACAGAAGAATACACAAAGCAACGCAGATCTCACCTGACCATACTACAGAGAACCAAATAAACTATATCTGCATTAGCAAGAAATTTAGAAGATCCCTTCAAGATGTTCGAGTGAGGAGGGGAGCAGATGTCGCCTCAGACCATCATCTGCTTATCTTAAGAATAAAGCTCAAGTTAAAGAAAAGCAGCACAGGGACAACAAGAAGACAGCGCTATAATGTAGGCCTCCTGAGAGAGACTGGAGTGAGAGAAGAGTTCAAACTGGTGCTGTCCAACCGGTTTCAAGCGCTACAGGAGCTAGTAAATGAAGAGGAGGCGGTCACCACAGAGCAGAAGTGGAAGGCAGTTAGAGAGGCACTGAACTCAACCTGCAAAGACACTGTGGGGTTCAAGAAACACCATCACAAGGAATGGCTGTCGGCACAGACCTTGAAGAAGATAGAAGTGAGGAAGCAGAAGAAAGCAGTTGTCAACAACAGTCGCACGAGGGCAGCCAAAGCAAGGGCACATGAGGAATACTCGGAAGCCAACCGCGAGGTGAAGAGGAGTATCAGGGCAGACAAGAGAGCCTACAAAGACGGCCTAGCAGCAGAGGCAGAAAAGGCAGCAGGCAGCGGCAACATGAAACATCTCTACGACATTACCAGAAGATTGTCTGGCAAGTATGGCCATACAGAAAGACCAGTAAAAGACAAAGAAGGCAAGCCTATTGCAGACAGAGCAGACCAACTCGACAGATGGGCCGAGTATTTTGAAGAGTTACTGAACAGACCCACCCCACCCGACCCCCCAGACATCCAGCCAGCAGAGACTGACCTACCCATCAGCTGTGACAGACCCAGCCGGGAAGAGATCAGAAGAGCAGTGGCATTTTTGAAGAACGGCAAAGCAGCAGGGCCAGATGGCATCCCAGTGGAGGCTCTGAAAGCAGACCTAGAAACAACAGTAGAGATGCTATACTCACTCAAAAAATCTGGGAAGAGGAGGTAATGCCGGCTGACTGGAAGGAGGGGTACCTAATCAAGCTTCCCAAGAAAGGCGACCTCAGCAAGTGTTCCAACTACAGAGGAGTCACCTTGCTGTCAGTACCAGGAAAGGTCTTCAACAGGATCATCTTGGAGAGAATGAAGAGCTCCGTCGACCCCCAGCTGAGAGACCAGCAAGCAGGATTTAGGAAAATCCGATCATGTACAGACCAGATTGCTACTCTCCGCATCATCATGGAGCAGTCTCTGGAGTGGAGCTCCCCGCTGTATGTCAACTTTGTGGATTACGAGAAAGCATTTGACAGCGTGGACCGAGAGACTTTGTGGAAACTCCTACGACACTATGGTGTACCCACAAAACTCGTCTGCCTGATCAAGAGCAGCTACGATGGCATGACATGTCGCGTGATCCATGAAAGGAAGTTCACCAGGGAGCTCCAGGTCAGAACCGGCGTCAGGCAGGAGTGTTTGCTGTCTCCGTTCCTCTTCCTACTGGCCATAGACTGGGTCATGAAGAGGACCACAGAGCAGAGAAGAAGCGGAATACAGTGGACACTGTGGACACAGCTTGACGACCTCGATTTTGCAGACGAATTGGCTTTACTGTCCCACACTCATCAACAAATGCAGGACAAGACCACGAAGCTTGCTGACATCTCGTCCCAAGTGGGCCTCACCATCCACAAACAGAAAACAAAGACAATGAGGCTGAACGCAATCAGGGAAGAACCAGTCTTGCTTGCTGGCACCCTGTTGGAGGAGGTGGAGTCCTTCACCTATCTTGAGAGCATCATCGACAAAAAAGGCGGCACTGATGCAGATGTCAGAGCATGAATTGGTAAAGCCAGAGCAGCCTTTATCCAGCTGAAAAAAGTGTGGAGTTCCAGAGAGCTGTCACAACACACCAAAGTCCGGATTTTCAACTCCAATGTAAAAGCAGTTCTCCTATATGGAGCAGAGACTTGTAGTTGGAGATTGACAAAAACCACAGTCAACATAGTACAGATCTTCATAAACAGTTGCCTTAGAAGAATCTTGAAAATCCACTGGCCAGAGAAGATCAGCAACGTCAGACTCTGGGAGAGAACAGAGCAGATAACAGCAGAGAATGAAATTGGACGAAGAAGATGGGGATGGATTGGTCACAGTCTGAGAAAGCCAGTTTCCAGTATCACTAGGCAGGCATTGTCATGGAACCCCCAGGGAAAGAGGAAAAGAGGCAGGCCAAGAAACACCTGGCGTCGAGACCTCCAAGCAGACATCAAGAGACTGGGAACCACCTGGAGTAAAATCGAAGGAGAAGCACAGGACAGGAGTCGCTGGAGCTCTCTCGTCGACGGCCTATACCCTGGCAGGGGTGACAGGCGTAAGTAAGTAAGTAATAGGATTAATTAATTATTGGTGTTTAACGCCGAGCAGGCGACTTAGACCATCTCACGGCGGGTAAGTAATAGGAAGGTCTTTTCATCAGCTAACTTTGTGCAAAATATGAATGAAAAATATGCAAAAATGTTGATAATACCTACAATTTTATCAAACATTTGCCAGGCTCTTGTGACCCTTTACCTTTTTGAGGGGTCATCCAAATTAGTACGCATAGATAGGTCTTACCATCAGGTATCTCTGTACCAAATTTGGGTTTGCAGTTGTGAATAGTATTTGAGAAAAAAACATCTTTTGTCAAAATATGGCTATTTTGGGACTATTTCCAGAGCTTTTGTGACCCTTGACCTTTCCCGAGGGATCAACCAAATTAGTATGCATAGAAAGGTCTTACCATCAGGTATCTCTGTAGCAAGTTTGGGTTTGAAGTTGTCAATAGTAATTGAGAAAAAAAATCTTTTGTCAAAATATGGCTATTTTGGACCTATTTCCTGAGCTCTTGTGACCCTTGACCTTTCCAAGGGCTCATCCAAATTAGTATGCATAGATAGGTCTTACCATCAGGTATCTCTGAGGTAAGTTTGGGTTTGAAGTTGTGAATAGTATTTGAAAAAAAAAACTTTTATCAAAATATAGCCATTTTGGACCTATTTCCTGAGCTCTTGTGACACTTGACTTTTCAGAGGGATCAACCAAATTAGTATGCATAGAATGGTCTTACCATCAGGTATCTTTGTACCAAGTTTGGGCTTGGTTGTGAATAGTATTTGAGAAAAAATAAATTATGTCAATATATAGGTATTTTTTTACCTATTTCCTGATCCCCTGTGACCTTGAGCTTTGCGAGAGGTCACTCAAATTGGTATGCTTAGAAAGGTCTTGCCACAAAGTATCCTTGGGGCAAGTTTGAAGACTGTGGCTTGAATAGTCTCCCAGAAAATGTCAACGTTAAAGTTTACCATGGACGATAGACGGACGACCACTGGCCCAAAACATACTCACTTTTGCTTCGCATGTGAACCAAAAAGTAGTGACAATACTGCAACAAAAAAAAAACACAAAAAAAGCACTGACAATACTGCAACAAAAAACCTATTTTTTTTCTTAAATGTACTCACGCAAATTTCTTAGTTGCCATGGCAACGGCTTTGGCGGCCTCTTCCTTGGCCTTGCGGTTGGGGTCAAATGCACTGCCATCAACATAGTCAGTAAGGCCAAAAGCTTCTCTCAACCGCAAGTTCTTTTCCTGGTTAGCTTCAGCTAGCTGATGTGTTTCCTTAGCACTGAAACATAAGAATGTGCAGGACTGATTAATTATGCCAGAAGCGTTTCTCTCTAATGCTCATGGGTTCTTAGCACTACCAGCTGCGAATGATTTTTTTTTTTTTAGGGTGGGGTGTGATCTACTAACCCTTTGCATGACAGTAGCGGTTTCTGTTGCGACTAAAACCGCCACTGTCAGGCAAAGGGATAGGTAAGCCATCACTATTTGTATGTTGGTCTGAGATTTTGGACCTTATGTCCAACATCAACATCCAACATCAAAAACCAAAACACTTTTATTCATGCTTGAATAGTGACACGTTTTTTTGTTCATTTTTTTCCACTAAAAAATACATGTGAATGTACATGCACTACAATCCCATGTTGTGAATTGATAGTTTCTGTGATAATAATAATAATAATAATGAGTATTTATATAGCGCTTAATCTTACTCAAAAGCTCTAAGCGCTTTACAATCTGTACACAAAAATAAAAATACAATGACATATGCACATAACAAACAAAGCACAATGCCCGAACACACCACTTTTACAATAAACTAAACAACAATACATACATAATAATTTATATTCTAATTAACATTTAGTCTAAACAAGGAGGATTGCAGAACTACAACTAAGGCATCAAACACTGGCAGTTATTCAAAGTAAAGCTTGAAGAGGTGAGTTTTCAACGACCTCTTGAAGTCAGAGACAGACTCACTGTTTCTGACCTCAAGAGGAAGTGTATTCCATAACACTGGGGCTTGATAAACAAAAGTGCGCTGACCAAATGATAAACATGCAAACATACAAAAAAGCCTTTTCAAATACACATTACAATCGCATGTTGGACAAACATGCAATATATTCGTCATGGCTATTAATCCACTGAAAGTTTTAGACCTACTTCTGATATAATATATATATATATATATATATATATATATATATATATATATATATATATATATATATATATATATATATATATATATATATATATATATATATATATATATATATATATATGTGCATCTATTAACCAATTTCTTTTCCACCACAACCAATAAATTCCATTACGCTATCCCTTGCCCCAGCTTTCCAGAATAACAGCAGCACCTACACATAAACTTTGTAGCATCCCAGAAACCTGACACCATCCTGTAGAAGTTCATTCTTTCCTAATTGCACCTCCTCCACCTGATGGTGACCCATGGTCTGACAGTCACAATGGTTGCCTAGCGATACACCGACCTTGGCATTGGCCTGCTCCCAGAAAAAGTCAAAAATGGTTGTCTTGCGTTTGTGTGAATGCTGTTCCCAGGAATGAGGGTATGTCATGAAAGAAGAAGTTCTGTGGCCTATGTCTGGCGACATCCCATGGTTTATGTTTTCTGAAGTCTTGCGTCCTATATTTTGTGTCCTCTGATGAGCCCAACACTCAGAGCACCCATATATGTTTGTGGACACATGTTCTGAAAACCGCCTGCCTGCAGTGCCACTAGCACCTGCACTGCAGGTGCACCAGTCTGCACCTGCAGCACTTACATGGGATGAGAACTGATGCACGTGCTGCAGGATTAAGGAACCCTGGCATGGGGATGGCGCATAGCAGTCACTGTGCATACTTGCTTTCCCTGGCATTGAGAAGTCCTGTTAAAGATCCTGGGCTAGAATGGAGGGAGACCTGAGCTCCACTAAGACTACTAAAACAGCAAGGAGGCTTAACCCTTCAGGTGTCAGTAGCGGTTTTAGTCGAGATGATTCCTGCAGGAATCATCACGACTAAAATTGTTAATGACACCAGAATCATCGTGACTAAAACCGCTACAGACATCCAAAGGTTTAACACCCTGGTACCCTAAAACTAACCTCCTTGTACATGCAACCACCGAGAGCCTATCAAATTGGACAAGCATGAACATGCTCGCCTGTGATTTTGGTGCGTACTGTTCTAAGTTTCTTCCTTAGGTTGATGACACAATGCACAGTTTATTTCACCTTTTTGTCTATTGCTAATGTGATCTTTTTAACCCTCTCCAATACTAGGTCGCTTAAGAAAAATATCTTAACAAAACCTTTCATTACTGTTAATAGCTCATTAAGTATTGCAGATTGTATTAACAAAGGCTAGGTCCATCCTAAACTAACTAAAAGCACTAACTGTGAAAAGCACAAAAACATCAATGATTTCTGATGTGATCAACCGCAGCTCTTGCAGTCTATAACCTCTCTCTCTATGTTAACCCTTTTCATTCTGATACACTAGTGCTTGAAATTAATTTGACTATGATAGCTCAGCGATGATGCCAGAATAGCTTGGCACCATAGGCGCCAGGCTATTCTGGCACCACCCTTGAAATAAAATGGTTGATCTAAGCTGTAAAGTAGCCGTCCCAGGCAAATAAGCAATTAAAAAAAAAAAATCAGCATCAGGATGTAATTGGTTAAATAATGTTGAAAGCAAAAAGGTACACTTGATGCAAGTTTCTGTGTGTGTGTGTGTGTGTGTGTGTGTGTGTGTGTGTGTGTGTGTGTGTGTGTGTGTGTGTGTGCATGCGTGCGCGCGCGCGCCTGCATGTGCATGTGGATGCTGCTGCCGCCTAGACAACACCGTCTTGCTCCTCTGTTTTTCATTTAGAAACAACGCCTGATTTAATGACATTAAATATTTATGCTTAAAAGCTAGAGGCTGGGTGTCATTTACTTTTTTTCCTACAATTAAGTTAAACAAACACTGAAACAGCCATGTCTCCATTCTTACCAGGAAAAAACGTATCGGGAAAAGAGGCTTTTAACAGAAGCTCTGTGCTCTTGTTATTTTAGTGGACACAACTGCTTTTTAAAAGAAAGTCACCTGTTAAAATATTAAACTTGTCGCAAAGTTCATATGGGCACAGAACTGATTTTGAGACGAATTACACGAATAGCCCAAATTAAAGATACAAGTTGCAATTTGATATCTACTACCTATATATAAAATCTTAAAATGCAAATTTTGGGGTTAAAAGTTTAACATGTTCTCAGATTTCAATCTGACTTTATTTAGTTCCGTGTGCCATATCACTCAGCTTACGATCCAAATACACAACCTAAGACTATCCACTTGACTATGGGCCAAAATCCACCGCCTGAGAGTACACTCCAGCAAATTCTTCAACTGTCAGAAATAGCATTATATCGTCTGGAAAAGATGGTTGATGAGCACTTGACACAAATCTTGACACAACCTCCGAAAACTTCCCTGCAGGAAAATATTCCAACACTTGACGACATTAGAAAACTTGCCTCCATACAAGGCACTACTTCCATCCGACTTGGCGAAACACCGCACTCAGACAGAATCGGCAAGTGTCAAAGCCATGGACGTAATCGAACGCTTCCGAGCAGACGTGACCTTTCCAAGATATATGATAATATTTGATCTACTCGCTCCGCCCACAAATAATGCGATTGGCTGAGCGGCTTTCACTCAGAGGCGCCTATCAAACACGACGCCTGCTAAAACACCACACAGTCGCAGAAGAAAAAAAAAACCACACCCAAATAAACCCAGTTCACTTCTTCTGAGGATGTCAATGGGCCGATCATCGTCAGCATGAAGCATAGATCCTCATGAACCCCTGCACATGAGAATTTATGCTTCTTGCAGACGGATTGATTTTAGCTGTGGGACTTGCACAGTACCGGAATGAACACGGCACCAGTGACAGCCAGACTCGTCAACCTCCGCTCACAGATGTACAAATGCCTAAATCCGGCCAGCAAGACACTCGGATCTTCATGAGCCCCCTAAACCACGCAAGAGCTAATGAAGATCCCATACCTGACAGGATGTTCTCGGCTGGATTTCCCCGCAAAAACAAACAGGTGTGTGACTGGAATCGGTAAAACCACACAAGCCAGTGGTCTCAAAGGCACAAAAAAGTTATGCCTCCACTACATCCAGTCAAGAACGCCATCAATTCCCAACTGCAAGAGGCATAGATGCTCACGAGCCCCTGCACCACAGAGGCTCACGAGAATCTACGCCTCTTGCTACAGGCTACTAGCTCAATTTAGATGCGTCACCACTCCTCAGAAGGAGGAAACTGTCGGGGTTTAAAGCTGTGTTCGGACCGAAGCTAATCAATGCCGGTGTACATGCCCGCCCATCGTAGGGACCCGTGTTTGTTCTGAAAACGAAGATGCGACGGAGATGGAGATCGGTTGGTCCGCAGTACCAAGAGGGATAAAACGATACATTTTTCATGGTCATGTCGGTTTAGGGGACTGGCGTACCGATTCCTTAACCCATAGCGGTAGCGGTTTTAGTCGCGAAGCTTCCTGCAGGGTAAAAAAAAAAAAGATGAAGAGATTACTTCGAGTAATACATGTCCTTATTTAGACATCACTGTCTGTATGTTGTATACCAGGGCTCCCGTTTTCACAGCAGCTTAACCCATTTAGCCCCGGGATCAGCAGGAGATGGATTGATCATGATAATTCAAGGGTAGTGCCATCTGGCACTACCCTTGAATTACCATGATCAATGAATCTCCTACAACTGGTACATAGTCGTTAGACAACGCCTCCAAAAGTTTAGAAATGCGGCCCATAGGTTAAGAGGGTTAAATGGTCTGTATACCTGAAGGTGTACATTTTAGAGAGTACATATACCCCCATCTATACCTTTGACAGTCAGGAAATCAGATAGTAATAGAGAATCCGTTGCGTGTTCTCTAAATAAATTAAAAGTGGTGTGTCCCTGATGCAGAAACACGAAATTTTGGTGCTTCTGCCAACCCTTCTGCCACATTTTCAGTAAGTGAATTTAATTTAGCGCGTCACTGACGCACAGAAACGGGAGCCCTGTCTTACACTGAATTTATCATCTTTATTTTGTTAGACCAATCACTCCTCAAACTCCGTTTTGATTCACATCCATTCCAAAATAAGAACACACACACACACACACACACACACACACACACACACACAACCATAATTATGTACCCTCTCATACCCCCAACCCACACATAAATAAATAAATAAATAACAAGTCACTGTCACACTGGCTTATAATCTCTTTCGATTCGATCTCACTACCGCCGACCAGAGGCAGCGAGCCGAGGGAGACAACCAGTGTGTGAACCACGGGAGACAACCAGTGTGTTCTCCCCTGTGACTAGCTTCCTGCAGTATCTGCTTAATACAACAACAAAAAAAAAAAAAAAAAAAAAAAAAAAAAACAACAACAAAAAAAAAAACATCAGATTCCCGTGACAACCTGCTGGCAGGAATGGGAAATTGTGATGGGAAAATTATCACGTCATCTCGGAGCTGATCACAACTAAGCTTATTACCAGCGTCAGGCGCCACGGACCAGACGACGCATGGTCTATCTCACTTTTTTTCTGTCGTACGAGCTGGTCCTACATAAACCATTTCCGTCTGCAAGAGGCACAGATTCTCATGAGCCCCCGCTACTGCGGGGGCTCATGCGAATCTGTGCCTCATGCTGGTGGAGCTCCCTTTCCATTTCACATCTGTTCCAAAAATAGATGTTATCGAAATATAATACTTACGACGCTATAGCAGAATTTGACACATCTGCTGGACCCATAGACTCGTGTGGGTCTTTGTATTAATTGATTTCGCCATGAAGAAATGGTCTCAAATATACCTGTGTTCATCAGATCAATCAAGTCTTGATGAATTCCACTGACCTTCTGCAGGAAGCGTAACCCAAGCCCTCTGACCAATGACTATAAATATGTTATCATGAAAAAGAACATGACAGGATCAGCCAAACATCAATGCCAACCAACATAATGAGCCCTAGGGTCCACAATCCCCAAACTGGCGCTTTTGACTTAACCGTATGCTGATTGCTCAGAAAATCCCAAACTACCAAAAGAAAAAAAAAAGCGCAATGTTTATACCAAATAACTTGGGCTGAAAAACTTAGACAATCGGAAAGCTCCGAACAACCACAAAAAGCACAATTAAAAGGTACACCGCCATTGAAATAAGTCAAAACCCTGAAATGTACGATATGATCATGTATGCTTTCAACATTAGTAACCTGAGGCCACAAGTAAAATTGCTGTTGCAAGTGAACATCAATCTGTGGTGATTTATGACTATAACTAACCGTCTGCGAGAGGCATAGATTATCATAAGCCCGTGCGAAGTCGCACGGGCTCATGAGAATCTGTGCCATTTGCTGGCAAAACTTAGCTCCATTTACATCCCAGATTGAGGGACGATTCCGCGTTAGTCAGAAACTGCATTACCTACCAATAACATGGGGGGCAACCTATGAAAATTAGCAGACAATGCAGGTTGATGCTCTTCAGCTAATTAGGGTGGGACCCACTTGATTAAAGTGATGGGATAACAAAGAGCCCCCGCCGGCTCTCGCGTTGTTGGCCAACAAACGAGATGTCAAGCCAGTTTACATCTAAGATAGACGCAGACGCTCACCGACATTGACAACGAACGCCCCTTGCTGGTGAGTCTGGTCTTGTGGACTAATCTCTACGGGATTTACATCTATATTCCTCATGCGAAGAAGAATGTTGGGAGATCATCCTGTGAATGAACTAGCCCAATGACAACACAGCACGGGCAGCCTGTCCCTCGTCAAGAGTGCGACCACAGACTCCGTGACGTCCTCCTTTGAGGAACTGACGAAAGATAAGGATCCGATCTACAAACCAGCAAGAGGTTTAGATTCTCATCAGCCTCCCCCCCCCCCCCCCCCCCCCGTGGCGGCAGGGGCTGATGAGCATCTATGCCACTTGCAGATGAAAATGAACTGGCCAAGAGCGTGAGACAAGAGTGGGCAGGAAAATTTAATCAGTAGCCGGCCGATGCAGTGCTGGCATGAATTAATGATGGCGAGCAGCCTGGACCCAAAGATTCTGGCCGCAACTTACTCTTGCCAAATTACATGTAACACTGTTTTGCAAATCTGAGAACTAGCATGTCATTGAGTGAGTGAGAACTACATCTGCATGCGTGTTTTCTACGGGCACTGAAATAATGCTGGAACTGTAATCTGCCTGACATTAATTTAGATACCAACTTAAGACATTAAACCATCAACCCTCAACATGCTATGACAGGGTGTGGATTCGACCATGATAGTTCAAGAGTGGTGTCAGAATAGCTTGGCGCCTAAAGGCGCCAAGCTATACTGACACCACCCTTGAACTATCAAGGTCAATCTGTCCCCAGAAATACAATGATAATAAAAAAAAAAATGATAATATCCTCAGGATATAATGAGTAAATTATGTAGAAATCAAATATGTCTGAGTGCAAAGGCTCTCTTGCAGTGTGCACCAACAATTCTGGTTGTCAGAACTCTGTTGCAGAAAGAAACTTCTCTGCCTATTGGGTCTGTGCCAGTGCAGGAGAGCAGGCAGAGGAAATTACATGATTAACCTCTTATTCTTCATCAGCAAAAGAAAAATTACAGAAAAAAAAAAATACAGGGCAAAAAAAGACGAACTCAAGGAGAACAGGAAAAGCGTGCTTAGCATCAGGATTCTAATCAAGTGGTGTGACTAACTTCATTTCCAGCATTCGTGTCAGCGCAAGATGGAGTCATTCTCCTCGACTCTTTGCTTTGGGCACACACCGAATACTACGCCCTCTACCAAAACAAACGTTTTCTCAAGACACATTTATTCAAACGTGCTGTGATTTTGAACCTGGTGCTCTAGTCTAAGTTGTAAGGTTTAAAACTGAAGACCCCAAAACACACGAAAGAAAAATAACGGGGAACAAATCAAAGGAGAATGGGGGAGGACTGATGTCTGTGATGCTGACAGAAATTAAACTTTGCACCCAAACAGTGTTGCTATTGAAAAGTGTGTCTCAACATGACAGACACAAGTTTGCGGCCAGCCAGATCATAACAGTTTGAATGTATTAACCTTACAAACAAAGAGAAGAAGCAAATGCTGTGAAACCGTGCAACAAAACCTCTGCATGTCCGTCTCACCCTAAAATGTTTCCAGCTTTTCCGAAGACACTGGAATGGATCTCGCTGAATGCCTATCATAAAAGAACAAAACAAATCCTCTTCTCTCCCCCCACACCTTGGAACAAGTGCCCATCACATTCGGAAGTCACACCGACGACACTTGACGAAAACTGACTCCTTCCTCCATGTGTGGGGCAAAACTGTAAGAAACTCAAAGCAAGAGGCATAGATTCTCTTGCTTCGCAGGGGATCATGAGAATCTATGCCTCTTGCATATGGACAGACTGGAGACGGTGGCGGAGGCCCCACTGATGAAGAAAACCCCTACGACCATTTCTCTAAGCCCTCTTTTTTCTTCTGGCTGATGCAAGCCGCTTTAATCTTGATGAATGCTGATCCTAGTGGGTAGCATCAATTATTAAGGATCCGTGGAGGCCGGCTGAGCCCTGATCAAAGAACCTTTAAGGGCCGCGGGCTAACGCCTTGATGGTGTCTCTCCAGAAGCACAAACATAAATGGCACATGGAGCATAGCGCCTCCTTAACACATTTTCTGTTAGGTTATTGCTATTACGTCAACTTTTACTCGCGTTCTCACGCGTCTCTTTACCATGGCATCATTCACAGACTCTGCCCCACGTACTAATCAGGTGATGCACAACGTTTAACAACGTCAGTATGCCTACGCAATCGCAATACATGCGCATGTAATAGCCAACTGACTTTCCCCTGAAGCCGTCGAATGCATTAACCCTTTGGCTGTCGGTAGCGCTTTATGTGGAGGCGATTCATCTAGGAATCGCCTCGATAAAAAGCGCTACCGACAGCCAAAATGTTAAATTACGAGAAGCAAGGCTTTCACCGCGTCCCTGCGGTCTACCGGGACCTATGAAGATCTGTCCCTGGCTGACAGCACTGGATGAAGTTCGCAGTCAGCGGCGAGTGCAACGCAAGGTGTTTTACTGATGGCAGGATAGCATGGCTGTCTTGGCTGTTGTTTTTTTTTTTTTTCATCCTCCCCGCCAACAATGAACAGCCAATGCCCGTAAGTGACAGAATGGGGGAAAATTCGTAAATGAGTGACGATTGGGGGATTAGAGAAAGAATGCATGTGACACCGGACGATCAATCATCGACCTACACACACACGTATTGCAACATGCACACATTTCTTTCCACTCCTGAGCCAATACTTGACGTTTTTGAATGGCCCCCAAATCAGTCATTGCGTTCTTGCCATGGGATATGGTTAGAAATGTTTCCATTCTGATAGCTCAAAGGTTGTGTCTCTTAGTTCGGCGCCTCTGAGATTCGGTTTGTATGACTGCAAGTGCGTACTTATCATTACATGTGTTGAATGGTGACCTGTGACCCTTTCAGCGCGTTGTCCGGGAAAAAGAATAATGCAGAAGAACGCATGGGTAGCCACTGTAAAATCGATAGTAACCAACCACATCACGTTCGAATACAATCACAGCAGCATGCCGAAAACTACATGGCACACTCAATCTGCGGAACGGCGGGAAATGATCCGTGCCAGCAAGAGGCAGATTCATAAGAGCCCGTGCGGACGCAGGGGTTCATGTGAATCTATGCCTTTTGCACTTGGGAGGGTATGACTGTGGAGCCGACCTGGTTGACTTTTTCTCTTTTAAAAAAAAATGATTTAGGTTTGCACTCAATAACGCAGTGAATCGCGTGCGCACTGATCTGAACCAACGGGAAGCAACTGAGTTTTGTGAGAAACAACTGCGGACCGCTCGCGTACTTAACAGGGACAGGTATCCTAGATAATACCGACCACACCTGTCACATCAAAAGGAATTCAACCTCACAAACCACTTTTAATGTGGTTGTAGTCAGCTTAATAACCAGATGAATTGTCTCTATAATCAGATTCATCATTTTTCTTTTCTCCTTGCCGCGAAAAGGACGAGGACCCCGATTCACTGTTCATCACAATCAGCTCTCTCACTGGAACCATCTGCGATGCTTATTTATATTCCGTTCACTGCCAGTGGACGCAGGTTGTCTTTTGAAAAATCATTGTAAATTCAACGTCAAAGATCCATACGGCCGTCAAAGGAAACTTGGATGCAAAGTGGTTTCAGCAAGAGGCATAGATCCTCATGAGCCCCCACAATTGCGGGGGCTCATGAGGATCTATGCCTCTTGCAGTCGGCTGGTGTTTAATTTTCTTGGCAGTGACTACTGTAACCAGTTCCAGGAGAAAGGCGACTTGTAACCAACGAACATGTGGGTCAATACATAACTTAATTCGTCATTTGTTAAACATACACTCCTTGCAAACTTCAAGCTCCCCGATAATTGCCCACAGAAGGAAATTACCCAAAATGGGGGCTGACATCTAACTGGTCATCTGAAGACTACATTAGTACATGTAAGTTCACGAGACTGAAACTATTCTATTGCGGGCCTACAATTTAAATCGTTAATGACGTGTCCTCCAGCTTGTCCCTCAAATAAAACATTCACACAGTGACACAAAAGAATTAAAGAACCAAAAGACTGAGAGACCATGACTGTGCCAGAATACTAGTAGCTTGGCACACAGGGGAAAATGGGTGCGTGCGTGGGGTACATAGTAAGAATGTATAAAACTAAAGGGGATCACGTATGAAATGTTCTGTGTTGGTCTGCGACATTAGAACCACGCGGCTATAGTCCAGAATCAATGACACCAGCACACAGCATCTCTGTTCTAAACGGGGTTTTCCCCTTAGACCAGCACACATCATCTCTGTCCTAAACGGGGTTTCTTTTTAAAATGTCAGAAACCGTGTTGGAAAGGACGGCATTTATATTGCAGCCCTAGGTCTTTCATTCGTTAACCCATTACATCCTGAGGCACATTTTTTGTAATTTGCTTACTGTCCTAAGAAGGCTATATTTACATTACAGATTAGGAGAAAGATCAACCATTTGAGTTCAAGGGTGGTGCCAGAATAGCTTGGCGCCTCAGGCGCCAAGCTGTTCTGGCACCACCCTTAAACGATTGTAGTCAAATTTATATCAAGATGTAGTGTATCAGGATGAAAAGGGTAAAAAAAAAAAAAAAAATCATCAGGTGATTCATGTGGAAGGAAACGACATGACAGGTTGCTCTGATACAGCTCCAGGTTTTGTTCTGCCTGTTTGCTGATCACATCCTCAAACTCGAGCATCCTCATGCCATAAGGCCATCCTTTTTAAAGGCAAAAGGACCAAACCACTTGCCAGAACTTGCAGAAAAAAACGTTTATTCAGTGCTGCAACATGCAATGATTTCAGAGGCCGGTTTTGACTTCTGCCTCCAAAAAACTCCACTGCCATCAAGCGGTTGTGGAGTGTAAATCTGTGTCCCTTTCCACTTGATTATCCTTGAAAAGACGTTTAACTCACTGAAACCTTATGAATGACTTTTGCAACATTTAGAATCATCTACGAAGACTGTGTTGGACGGCTTGCCCATGATAGTTCTAAAGAAGTGCCAGATTAGAGTGGCACTTGGGAAGGCGCCACGCTAATCTAGCACTGCCCCTGAACCATCATGGTCAATCCACCTCCAACTATGGTGATGTAAGACTGACCGCTTCACACACTGAAATTACCTTCTACACACCAGGGTCAAATTGCTTGAAACAACTGAAACATTAAAAGCTCAACGAAAGTGACCGTTGGGCTTGGTGTCTAAAGAGTCGCACAGCTCATGAAAGCACTGCTCTTGAACTAAGGACGATCCACGCACACATATATACATACTTGAAGCTGGAAGTTAAAGAGGTGTATCGGTTTTGAAACATAGCCGCGAGTGCCAGATGACATGGGCGCGGACCCCGCTCGACCCTCTTCACCTAAAAACGGTATGACGAGTTCCAATGCAGGGGGGGGGGGGGGGGGGGGGGGGAATTATCCCGTCTGCAAGAGGCATAGATCATCACAAGCCCCGCATTCGCGGGAGCTCGTCAGGATCAACGCCTCTTGCTGGCAGAATAAGGATACAGCATTACTCCGATGAAGGTGGTCTCAAAAGTGGTGCGCGAAGGACAGAGTTGGCTGAATGGGATCTGGAGGGGGTGGGGTGGGATCTCCTGTGCCGAGATGGCGACTGTTGTCGCAGTTAGTGAACAGCTCTGTGTTCGGAAAGCACCCTGACCCTACTCTCCCCGCCCCCCCCCCCCCCCCCCCCCCCCCATCTGGTGGGCAGATTTACAGAACACTCTACGTGTTCTCTTCCAGCAGTCCCTCGCCCTTACCCGTCCAATCTGAAGAAGGGCTCATGAAAAGTCTGCGATACCTTTTGCCATGAACCCTGCACACACAAGACAATTTTATGTATGTGCCCTGCATTGCACTGTACGTCTGTACTGTATTCCTCTACGTACCTTTGTTGGTTACGGATCCTCTCACCCACGCGATACGCGAAAGGCGTAGTAGAATCTCATGAGTTCCTGCAAATGCTGGGTGTCATGAGCGGTTACGCCTCCAGCTACTGGAGACCTGCTACGGGTCAGTTGCATGTGCGAGTTTAGTCCTGCGCTAGCCACTAAGCAAGGCGCACTCGTTCATGAGACTGCGAATATCACCAAGGTTATAATAACCTGTTCCTGACACGGCAGACAGAGGTCGACCCATACGAGGCACAGACACTCACGCGCCCCTCCTCAAGTTGCAGAGAATAATGAGAATCCATGCATTCTGTTGCTGGAGACCAGATCCTTTACCTTGTATATCTGCTCCCTCAAACCGAGAAAGTGATAGAGGCTAAAGAGTGGTTATGACACAGGAGGCATCGAACCCAACTCGCAACATACGCCCCACTATCAGCTTCAGCGTCAGCGTCGGGACCCCGCGTCTGGGAGGGCGGGGTGGGGGGGTGGAGGGGTGGGGGGGTGGGGGGTGGGGGTGGGAGACTTAATTTCCACGGCAAATATTTGTGAAGGTCGCCGGAATCCAGTTACATCCACTGCTCTGTGGCGTGACCAAAGCGGGCAAATTCACTTAGTCCCGTCCCCCACTGTCGAGCCAATCAGAGAAAAATAACGAGTCACGGTTTCCAAATTCGCACATATCTGCAAAAGGCATAGATTCTCAGGAGCCCTGCGACAGCAGTGGCTCGTGAGAATCTATGCCTCTTGCTGGAAGGGGTCGGGGCCTATCTATTCTTCAGAAAGAGGAAGGTATCAGGATCTGATGTGCGGACAAAATGAGTGCCGGCCGGTCCGTGTGGCCTGGGATGACACCTCGCTTTTTGTGACCAGAAGATGGGTTGTTCTGCCACGGATTCCCTTTGCAAGATACACGGATAATCATGAACCCCAGCGTTTTGCATGAGCTTATGACAAAACTATTGATCTAGCTGGAGCGGACCAGCCCAATTTACATTCACTTTTGCACGTCCGATAAAGAAAGTTGCCTGGATTAAGCGTGTGACCGGACTGGGCAGGGATGAGTTGACAGCAAGCTAACAGTCATAAAGGATCTTTTGCAAAATCGAAGCAAAGGGCGTTCGGACCCATGAGCATAATACAGCCAGACTCGCACCCACAGACCAGTCCCTGACAACCCGTTGCTGACAGATTAGGAGAGAGAGCTGACACTGGTAACTCAGATTAGAAAAGAGCTCTAAAACCGACGACTTAGATTAGGACAGAGCTCTATGGAAGACTGTTGGGATGACCCCACTAGACTTTTTTCAAGTCCTGACAACTGACCTTCTTCATTGCCAAGAAATGACATTCATTGGGAGAGATCTCAATGGGAGAGGGGCAGCTGAAAAATACCACTTAAAGATGACCAGGACAGAAAAGATGAACGCCGACTGACCTCTTCAGAATCATCAGAAACCATCTCATTGATGAACTTGTGGTGTCCAGCTTGAAAGGTTTGATGATGGTGATGGCTAAATTGGATTCCATTATAAGTGAGTGATGGACAGGCAACATCAGTCATTTTCATAAATGTGTTCTGGTCTGTGATTTGGGACTTTACGGCTTTCAGCAAACAGATAAATCTGATAAAGATACTCACACTGGTCGTCCGAATTCATCTTTCTCCAGCGGAGAATCAGTCACACCTTCCTTTTCCATCAGCATCTTGCGGAACATGGATACTTTCTGTGTGATTTCTTCTGTTGAGTAACTGAAACACACAAAACAAGATGCCAAAATTCAGAGCAGCACTAGGCATGACATTATCATTATGCATTTTGAAATCTTGATCAGTCATTATGATTTAGAATCAACCTCAAAATCTATGTTTACTTCCTCGAACACTGATGTTTACATGTTCATCTATGAATACAAGACAATATAGACATACCACACCCCCACCCACAAACAGGAAGTTGTCTCTGGCGCTCCCATTTTGCAAACAAAGCCTAAGCTCGATATCAAGCTAAAAGGTAAAGTTAATACCTTGCCTGCAATTACAACAGAACTCAAATGAAAACGAAATTGTTTGCAAATTCAGAAGATCAGATGCAACACGTTTTCCGTATTAGAAATGCCCCAAGCGTCTACTTTACCCCAATCGCTAATGATCTGAAACCCATTTATATGAATGGAAGTAATTTGCTTTTAATCCAAGGCAATGTATTTTCTGTGTGTGTGTGTGTGTGTATGTGTGTTTGTGTGTGAAAGTTAATTGTCCAATTTTGCAACATTACTGGGAAAAGCGTGATGAATCTGGCCCCTTTCTGGAAAACCACAAAACGGATTATCGTGTTCAGTCATTCAGAAGGAAAAGGATTATAAACACAATGGAACATCCATTTCAATAATTGCAGTTAACCCCTTCCAATCCTGAGCCAAGTTGCCAACTAAACACAGCGCACTCTCGCAGGATATGGTTAACCCAATTAGCCCCGCTGCACTACAGCAGAAGATGGATCAACTATGATAATTCAATGGATCAGGCGCCAAGCGAATCTGGAACTACCCTTGAATTATCATAGTTGATCCATCTCCTGCATCTAGTATATCAGTACCCAGTCCTTTGGTGACACCTTCAAAATTGGAAAAATACGACGGAGGGGTATAACAGGTTAATGCACTGTGCGGGTTTTTTTTTTTTTTTTATATTACTAACCCCGTCAATGCTTGTGGCGCAGATTATATTTCTGAAAGCTAAGTTTTTGTCAAGCCAAAGAGCCCCAGTCATCCAAAGAACATGGATACAGTGCTGTCAGCATAAGGCAACTGGGGAGGCTCATGAGGATCTATGCCTCTTGCAGGCGGATTGCGTTCACATTTTCTCGGCAGTGAAGGAATTAAACAGTTCACTCAAGTAATAAAGATTATCTCATTGCAAACACAACACAGTAGATTGACTGCTTTAGCTCTTATTAGCTAAACAACCAGGAACCACTGTAATCAGGCACTACCTTTGCGCGTTCAACACCAACCCGTCTCCTAGTCCTACAACCGACTGTGAAAAAGAAAGAGCTGATACACGTGAGACCCACATCCTATTACCGTTGTAATCTTTCCATCGAAGCGCAGCAGGGAAAGGATTATAAAGTTAATAGGATGTTTATCTCCGTCATTCACTGACTGGAAACAGGACTACACGCTTATCAGTCTGCTGCAGACAACGTAAATACGGCCCAGAAAAACAAACAAAACCGTTTATTTTAATAGCCACAATATAAACTCGATAATGGACAACCTCCTTCGTATGAGAGAGGCGCAATGATAAGGAGAGAAAAAGTTATTAACAATAACAGTAGTGAGGTTTTGTTTCAGACGAACGACGGCGAAATCACGGCGCATAATCTGCTTGGATCATGGACACAGACAACACTCTAAACATCCCCTAGAGGCACAGATACCCATGAGCTCTAGGGGATGTTTGGAGTGTCGTCTGTGCTTATGGTACAAATGTTGTTATTAACCGCGATTTCGCTCTCGTTCGTTGTCGCTAGTCGTTTGTTTCAAACGAAACCTCACCAACAAATCCTACGAGCAAGGAGCACAGATTCATATGGGCTCCAACAGCTGCTGGGGTCCATATGAATTTATAGCTCTTGCAGACCTATACAGACTTAAACCCGTCCCTTCGGAGAAAACATCGGCATCACACTGGTTGTCACCCTCGATTCGCTACCGCTCAGCGCTAGCGAATCTAGGGTGACAACCAGTGCGAGGGAGGCATCTAGTGGGAGATGTGACCGTGCTATCAAATACTGTTCAATACTAGCAAGAGGTGTAGACTGTCTTGTCTTGGGACCATGGTGCGATTCGTGAGAATCTATGCCACTATGCTCCTTGCAGACGGAACTTTGGAAAGGGATACATGCAGAAACGTTTAAAAATTAAAAAAAAAACAAAAAAAACTACTGTCTCTTTCTGGACAGTCATAAACTTAAGATCGGAACGAGTCCCTCAATCTGAGGATAAAAATACGTCCGTATAAACTAAAAATCTGCAATAAGTGCAAGCCAGGGGCCTAGTTCACAACCCCTTCACGTCCAGTTGACGCAGCCTGTGTTTCTGAAGTATTGGTCAATTCAACGCCAAAGCCGTCCAAGGAACACGAATACAAAGTGGTGTCAGCAAGAGGCATAGATCCTCATGAGCCCCGCAATCATGAGGATCTATATCTCTTGCATTTCCATCATGCTGACTTTGTGTCGGCAGTCAAGGGGTTAATTAATAAATGTATCCATGCAAACCGTGAGGCGAGACGGGGACTTATGATAATCTATGCCGCTCGTGGCTTGAAGGGTTCGGCTGAGACGCCGTTCAACAGAAATCGTCCTTCCTATAGTCTAGCAGCTGCCCTTCATAGACGATCAGCCGTTTACGAGATAGTGATTTTCTAGAGAGTAACAAAGGTTTGGGTATATCAAAATGAAGTCTAGTATGAATAAATGCAGTGCGAAATTGTTTTAAACCGCCGGAGGATGGAGACATTTTTCTGTAGCACATTTTGTTTCCAGTATGGCTGCAGACGAAACCAGGACCTTCGCGGCCATGTTTACAGGGGATCAGTAGTTTACACGGGTCTCATTGTTCCTGTATTCAGTGGTAGTATGCACTATATGTCACTTAAAAGGATTTCATTTTTTAAAGTAATATTTTCACACTTAGATATATTAAGAGAAGAAACAATTACGAAAACGCTTGCCTTGAACGCAAAATTAATATCGTTTCGCAACAATAAGGTATCCCAAAATCACGTGATCAAAACATCACGTGATGCCACGACCTTTGCGGACGTGAATTTCTGTGTGCCGACGGGTTCTTTTTTATTTGTTCTACATAAGCTTGTTTGTTTAAAAAAAAAAAGCAAACGTGTAAAGTTGCTGTGTGCATTTTTACGGCTTGATAAAGGTTTGTCACGTTTATTTCCATTCACTTTACCATCGCTTTGCCCGTTTCATTTCGACAACACAGCACCAAAACAAAACGTAACCCACTACACAAACGCTATCTTCAAAACCTATGCTGCATTCTGTAAAAGAAAAAGAGTGCCACACCACTTGGTTTTAACTGTCATGGCTGAGCAAAGTTTCGGAACTTGATTAATTATTTTATGCAGCAGTAACATTTATTTTAATCAGTTGCACTGACAAGCTATGTTGTGATGTGCGATCACTGCCAGTGCCAATTTTGCAGTCTCAGTGATCACTGATGGTACAGTACACTTCACACTGAAAAAAAAAATACACAGCACAATGTGAACACGCTTGGAAGTTCATGCAATGCTTTGTTTAAAATTGAACCCTATCTTGCTAGCAGTAGCCTACTGCACAAAAGAGGAACTTATTTTGCTGCTGTGTTATTTGCAGTTTGTCTGCATATAGACATTTGCAGTTCACTGCAAGGATTCTTAGCAGCTGACATATTGGGATTAAAACGAGAAAGAAAACGGAGAAAGGTGACACAGAGATGATTTAATAAATCAGTCAAGTGATCAAATGAATGAGATATCTATGTTTTATGATAAACAGCTAGTTATGGGAGGGGGGGGGGGGGAGGAGGCACATACTTTATAATGTACACGTACTATTTCTTTCAGTGTTTCCATCACCCATTCATAACACCATTAGACTCGATGAGTTGTCATGTTTTGAGTGGTTTACAAAATACATGTACTTGTTGCTGTTACATTATCTTCTTACTGGTTTTGACATTTCGCTGTAAGATTTACAGTCACATACTTTAAGCGTGTTCCCCCTAACGCACACAGAGGTTGACTGTATCATTGATATGTGTGTGTAGGTAGCGTTCGGTTTTGTTTGAGGTGGCAGTTTTGGCCTCACCTTTAAGTTTGGTGCCGCTGTGCATGTGGCCACCAGTACTATTTACAGAACTGATGACTGCATGTGCAGGCTAGTTCACGGTATCAAAATGTGAACTGGGCAGCCTATTGTTTGAAGTGATCAGTGGTAGCAACATCCATGATGTATGTGTGCATTTGGCCACTGGTACTGTTTACAAAGGTGCTGTTTACAGAACTAGTGGCTGAGTAGGCATATTATTATTAGTACTGTTATTGTTATCAGGTGTGGCCTTATCTCTAAGTTTTGGTGCCCCTGTGCATTAGGCCAACAGTACTTTTCACAGAACTGATGGCTTCATGTGCAGTGTGGTTAACTGGACACATGAAATTTGTAGGTGGGCAGCTAAAATACAGGCAGTCAATACAAGCCACTTGCTTAACCTGAAGTCTCTATATATAGATTTTACAGTCCACTAATGCCCATCAGTATACAATTGTGCATGTCTTTTGTGGGTATTTTGTGGTTTTGTATGTGGGCTGGGGTTGAAAGTGGGGCGGTATGGCACCTATTACCGTGTATGTACAAAACCTTCATTACAAACAAACATAAATTAATAATTTTAATAAATAGTTATTTGGGTTTAACGCCGCGCGGTAGACTACGGCCATCTCATGGCAGTTAAATAAATAAGATAAAGTAAGTCAAAGATACCTGGGACATAAGAATGCTAAGTAAAGTATAGATTATGATCATGCACAGATGTACATTGGTGGATGTTCTGCGGTTTTGTGTGTGTAACTGGATTGGGGTTGGGAGCGAGTGATACTGCACCTATTACCATGTACGTGCATAAGACATAAGACATTTATTCACCAAGTAAAGCGTTACAAGGATTTTTGTGTGGCATGGCGACAGTAAAATATGTCCTCACTTGTAGGGCATTCATCATGTCATACACTTAGTTGGCGATCATCCTATATACAGCACTAAAAGATAGATAAACACAATATTAAACACAAATCAGTCATATGTCACAAATCATGGAATCACGTTGTTCCGTGCATGGTGATGTTTTGAGGACAGCTTCTGGAAAAAAAATTGCATCTGAATCGAGAGGTTCTGGCTTTAAAAGCACGAAACCGCCGGCCAGAGGGCAGAAGCTCGAAGAGATGATTGGCTGGGTGTGACAGATCTGACAGAATAGTACTGGTGGCCACATGCACAGGGGCACCATGGTGTATGTTCTTGAGCTGTATGCTGATGTGTATGTACAAAACCTACATTACAAACAAACAAAACAAAACAAACAAAATAAATAAATAATTTAAATAAATAAGAAAAAGTAAGTCTAAGGTACCTGGGACATATGCATGCTAGGTAAAGGATAGATTAAAAAATTATGATCATACACAGATGTGTATGTCCTTCTTTTGGTAGGTGATCTGCGGTTTTATGTGTGTATTTAGGTAAGGGTTGGGAGCAGGCAGTATGGCACCTATTACCATCTATATATGTGTATATTTTCTTGTTTGCTGATGCCCCCACCCGGGTCTGCCCTGGGGGACTTGGGTGGGGTTAGGTACTTTTTAGTTCCCAAGGTCACCCTGGTCAGCCCCACAGGGTGGGTTTCCTTTCTATTCTGGGGCATGTGTTTCTGTCTACCCTTGGTCCATTCACCTGTATTTGTCTTTTTAAAACTCTCCCAACTGTCTGCACTGCCTGTAGCTCTTGATGTTGGATGTGTGTTGCTAGACAGTCTTAGCTTTATTTAGGCCCCATGTTGTAGGTTTATTTAACGTATTTGACCGGCTGGCGACATACATTCAATTTTCTGTTTAGTTTTTGTTTTCACAAGCAGTGCAGGCACGTCCTGAGGAAGCCTTGTTGCTGTCGGGACGTTAAGCAATGTACAATCAATCAATCATTGTTTTGCTGATGTGTATGTACAAAACCTTCATTACAAGCAAACAAAATAAATAAATAATTTAAATATATACTTATTTGGGTTTAATGTCGAGCAGGCGACCAATGCCATCTCATGGCGGTTAAATAAAAAAGATAAAGTAAGTCAAGATACCTGGGACATATGAATGCTCAGTAAAGGATAGATTATGAACATGCACAGATGTAAGTGTCGTTTGGTGGGTGTTCTCTGGTTGTGGAGTGGGGTTGGGAGTGGGCAGTATTACCATATATGTGTATGTGAACATCAGCATATGAACAAAACCTACTTTTCAAACAAATAAAAAGAAATAATAAATTTAAATAACTAGGACATATGAATACCAAGTAAAGGATATATTATGAACATGCACAGATGTTTGTTCTGTGGTTTTGTATGTGGGGCGGGGAGCGGGTGGTATGCACCTATTACCATATGTGTACATGTTATGTTCACATCATATATGTGTATATGTATGTTCTCATCTTGTATGCTGATGTCCCCCACCCAGGTCTACCCTGGGGGACTTGGGCGAGGTTAACTACTTTTTAGTTCCCAGGGTGACCCTGGTCAGCCCCACAGGGTGGGTTTTCCCCTCTATTCAGGGGCGTGTGTTTCTGTCTACCCTTGGTACATTCACCAGTATTTACCTTTTTTAAACTCTTCCTACTGTCTGCACTGCTTGTAGCTCTTGATATTGGATGTGTGTTGCTAAAGGGTCTATTTAGGTTTATTTAGTGTATTAGACCAGCTGGCGACATACATTCAATATTCTGTTTAGTTTGGGTTTTTTTCACAAGCAGTGCAGGCACGTCCTGAGAAAGTCTTGTTGCTGTCGGGACGTTAATGTACAATCAATCATTTTATGCTGATGTGTATGTGCAAACATACATCACAAACAAACAAACAAAAAAAATAATAAATTAATAAAATAAGTTGGGGATACCTGGCACCTATAAATATGCATGTTAAGTAAAGGATAGATTATGAATATGCACAGATGTATGCATATTGAAAACAAATTTCCTCTCCTTGGTGACCACTACCATACCACTATAGTGATCATGTGCATCAAGGAATTCCTTCCATCCATAATTAAAAGGATAAATAATAAATAAATATGTAAGTGAATACATACATGAATCAATAAAAAATAAATAAATAAAACATGTAATATAATAGAGAGGGCTACTATCTGTATTGTGTCTCATGCAGTCCTGATAAAGCTTAATCATAAGAGTCCTTGTGAGTACTTGAGTGCGGATTGGTTGAATTGGTTGCAAAAACTAAAATTTTATATTTAGGTGTTTAGCTGAACATGGTGATTTTGATGGAAACGGTTCGGAGATGGATTTCACTCTGCCTGGCTTGTGCTTAAGACCAGTCGGATACAAGTGTGCTTGACCAGTTAAAAATCCCATCTCCACTAATAAAATAAATTTAAAAAAAGAGCAGACCTGCACTTAGAGCCGTTAGGCTGAAAAACAGACGAACAACATGCATGTTGTATCCGGCCAAAGAATGTTGAAGATGGTCGGCAGACACATTGCACAACATGCACAAAGGGAGTTTACTTTCGATATGCTTTCCTCCCACAAAAGACCGAGTTCTATGGAAAAGGCTGTTTTCAAGACCAGGAAAAATAACGTATTTGACGTTGATAAGATGTTCAAATCGAAAATAATCTCTGTTTCAATTCAGGAGCAAAGTAAAGCTTCATCAACCGTGCGCGTCTGATTGACTTCTTTAGAAGGCTTCTCGCTGACCGCCATTTTGAAACTAGCGACGCGACTATGCTTACCGCATTAAAAATAATACTTTTAAACTTATTTTATCGTATATATGTATGCATGTTTACTTGCTCATGCTTTTAATTTACTCACTGGAATAAACTTGTAACTTGTATGCTTGAAATTTTCAATGATATGCACAAAAAATGTCTTGCACCTTATCCGGGCCGTGTACGAGGACTGGTTCCCTCACATCGAAAAATAGCTTTCGAAAAACACTTCTACAAAAATGTCTCCATCCTAAGGACAAATATTGTTGCCATGCATAAACTATATGGCATTAGTACTTTCGTTTCATACCTGCAAACCATTGTTACTCTTTTGACGAACTACTTAGTCTGCAGAAATTGCGAAAAGCTGCTGGACTATAACTGGACTGGAGCCATTCCATAATGGGATTGGTGTGCCATTGTTGCAAAGAGACGGAGAGGACATGTCTGCTTCTAAAGAATTCATTAAACGGGCATACTGCAAACAAACCTTGGATGCGGACGAAAAATACAATGAGCCCAACTCAAAGCAGTATGTCGTACAATGTGCTGAAATTCAATGGGAGGGAGAAGCAAGAAAGAGAGAGAGAGAGAGAGAGGGAGCAAGTGTGTGTGTGTGTGTGTGTGTGTGTGTGTGTGTGTGTGTGTGTGTGTGTGTGTGTGATTAGTTACATAAATTATGCCAAGTGATTTTTTTTTTCGTCCTTGTTTTGCGATAAACTGCGACAACAGTCAATACCGGTATATATGGCTGAAGAAACTGCCATAGTACCATGTCATTTGTGGGTTGAGATCTTGACATTACAATCTACAAAAGTGCCAAGGTTGATCTGTCTCCAACAACTTATAATGCTAAGCAGAAGACTATAAAACGGGAGATATTAACCCTTTGGGTGTCGGTAGCGGTTTTAGTCGTGATGATTCCTCAATACCCACATCCAAAGGGTTAATATTACAAATGAGATGTTAATGGATCCGGAGGTGAAAGTACTAGCCTAGTGCTAAGTAATCAAGGATGTTACTGAATTATTCCGGGTAGGGGGGAGGATGGGGGGGGGGGGGGGGGGGGGGGGGGGAGTCTTGCTAATTTTTGGTAGACTGTTGTCAACAAGCAATTTCTCCATTGCCTGACGACAAACATCAAGCGGAATGATCTAATGGATCAGTGGCCCCCATACCATCTCTTCATTTCTTCAAGAGGCATAGATTCTCATGAGCCCCTGCACCTGCAAAAGCTCATGAGAATCTACGCCTCTTGCTGGCTTAGGTTGGCCCCATGTGCATCCTTAAAAAAAAATTGAGACCACTACCAAGGTTGGTTGCGTGTAGGACTGAACAATAAAACAGAAACCAGCGCCAGTAAATCCCAAGTCACCTATAAATTACACTAGTAATGAACACGCTAGACTCAATACCGCCAAGCAATGTACCCGCAAATGAAGTCCCCTTAACCCATTACATCCTGAGGCTGATTTTTAAAAAATTGCTTATTGGCCTATGAAGGCTACATTAAAGATTAGGAGATAGGTCAACTATTTCAGTTCAAGGGTGGTGCCGGAATAGCTTGGCGCCTTAGGCGCCAAGCTATGTTGGTACCATCCTTGAACTATCATCGTCAAACTCATTTCAAGCAATAGTGTATCAGGATGAAAAGGGTTAACAAGTTCCAGTCCTCCTTCAAAGTTCTCCTCTATCTCCTCCTACCTCTGTTCAGGGCTCAGATTCACATCAACACCCGGAGTCAAATAGCATCACGAGGCACTACTCTCTTGCTTGCCAAGATCACTCCCAATAGTTCCTAAATTCAGTGTATTACTATTATTCTGGATCAACCACTGTATGACTGTTTTGTGCACAAATATCCAAGTTTGGAGCCAAAGGCAACAATGTTCAAGAGATTTAATGTTGTGTACCTCGATAGCGTCTACAAGGGAGCGTCCAAGTTTCAAACAAAGTTGTTGAATTCCATTCCCTGGAGATATCATATGTCTGGTTTACATAAAAGCATACACTGAAGCCTTATAACTAAAACCTCTGGTTACATTTACCAACACAAACCATTGGGGAAAAAAAGATCATATCTCTTCGCTTCAATCTTTCAGCTAATCTGTTCCATTCACAAGAGACTTAGATTCTCATAAAAATCATATCAATACAGTCGCAGCGGCTAACAAAAACTTTTCATCTCAAAATTGCAAAATTCAATAACGTAAATTTACATCAAGATTGAGGTACTTATCCACGGTCTTGAATACCACAGTCTCCGAAAAAGTCCTCCCTTGAACACACAAGGTTCTCTACTACTACTTCCACTCAGCTGCTTTAACTCTTTCATCCTGATACACCCAATGCTCGTAATAAATGTGACTATGATAGTTCAAGGGTGGTGCCAGAATAGCTTGGCACACGCTTGAACTAAATCGGTTGACCTCTTTACTAATTTGTAATGTAGCTTTCACAGATCACTAAGCAAATTTTAAGAAATTCAGCCTCAGGTTGTAATGGGTTAAATGTAGACCATTCTTTACATGAGTAAATGTGTCATTCTGTTTGTCCAGGCAAATCTGTCAAACCCCCTTGGTCAAGGGGGTTAAACTGAGAATTAGATCCAACATGAGTATTTTATCTACAGGCTCAGACGCTACAATGATGATGGGATAGTATAGCACAACTGCAAATGACAGCTGACACCCCCCCCCCCCCCCCCCCCTCAAAAAAAAAAAAAAAAAAAAAAAAAAAAAAGGAGGAAAAGAAAGAATGGGAACCAAGACATGAATCAGTAAGAAGCCATCGCGCCTCTCCTTCGGGAGATAAAGAGTGCTGATGAAGAACTGCGGGTAGTCTTCGCAAGAAATAAAGTGCAGGCTTACAAGCAAACTCCGTCATTTCTTTAATCAGCTTTTCTTCTTGTGCGAATTTGGCGAGCGTACACTTTCTCACACACAACCACGCACACAGCGCTAGTATGTGATTTTGGACCTTACAACTTGCAGCCGCAAGATCCAAAATCACAAACCAGCATAAATGAGAGATCTGCAACTTTTATTTTTCAAGGACACAAATGCCTACACAAACTGGTGTTTCTTTAGATCTGGTTCCTGTTACCCCTCCCCCCAGAAGCCTGTTTCAACGAGAGAGTAAGAGAAAGAGGGCTGTGACTGACAAGTGAAGCTGGCTGTCTACAATTTACAAAGAAAAAGGAATTAGAGTAGACCAGTTTCTAGGACTAGAAGAGATGATGGGGTGTTGAGAAAAGGATTAAACCAATTCTTGACAGAAAAGGCAGTGTACGCAAACCACAGACAAAGCAGAAAACCTAATTTCGGCGGCAGGAGAAGCAGATTTGGAGTGTCTAAAAAACATGGTGTCATTTGTAAGCTTGTCCAGACTACGACTGTACCAGAGTGCGCACTACAAGAGCAAGTTAATTATCAGGCAAATTGGCATCTTCTTCGTAGTTTTAGTCTTCCCTGTCTGTGGGAGACAGACTGACCATGGCAGCTCAAGGGTAGTGCCTGATTAGCTTGGCACCTGAAAAGGTTCCAAGCTAATCAGGCAATACCTTTGAGTTGTTCTGGTCACTCTGACACCCGTGCAACACACACAATACAGTTGACCCCAAATGTCATTCATTTTGTGAGGCATTTCTCTGGAAGTGAAACTAAGTACGCAAAGAGACTGTGTTTGGGCATGTGTGTGTGTGTGTATAATAATAATAATAATAATAATAATAATAATAATAATAATAAATTTATTTCAGTTTTTGCAGGCCATCTGGCCCATATGAACACAAAATACAATTTACAACCAGAAAATACAGGAAGGTGGTTGTAAAAACACACTCATATAGCATTACATCAGCGCACATAAATAAACAAAAAAACAAGAAAAGTTCAAAGCAAATCCCTCTAATTCCTTAATTTAAGGCAACCTGAAATATACATAGCAACTTTAAAAACCAGTTTATCATGTAGGTTTCCACACAGCAGCTGAACTTTAAGATCGGATGGGAATCTGTAGTAAAACAGTGGAATGTACTTTTTACGTAAAGGGGAATATTTTGGACACTCGAACAGAAAATGACACAAATCTTCAGCCTTATGCCAATCACATGAATTACATTCTGGATTAGTGATGGGTTTTCCAAATCTGGATACTCCGTTTAAAGGTAAACGGTTACATCTAAGTAAACATATTGCCCGCCTGAGTTCACAAGAGTTCAGCTGCCCTATGTAACTGGCTCTAAGTATTTCTGGGTGGTAATGGCAGTATTCTGTGTTTGAAGAAAGGGATGCATGCCAGTCCTGTCGGAAACAATCCATCAGCCGATCTTTGAATATCTGAATGAACAGAGGAGTGTTTCCAACTGACTGCATTTCCCATACATACCCAAACCCGTGCATACACAATAGAGTCTTTATTTGCGTAGCCCAGTTCGATCTACCTGAAGCATCATGCATACATAACATCGTGTAACACTGTCTTGGGTATCTGTTTTCTGACATGGTAAGAAGTCTGCACCAGTACTTCACCATTCGAACATAGGCATCAATATACATAGGGAATCTTCCACACTCACCCAGCGCAATATTGTTTTTTACATCTCTTCCAACACCAATGACCATTTTACAAACCTTTATATGAACCTGCTCAATTACATCATGTCTCTGGAAACCCCAAACCTCTGACCCGTATAGCACAATGGGTTTAATCTTGACATCAAAAATGTGAAAAACAGTGTCAGCTGGCAAGTTTTGTAATTTAAAGTATAGTCTTTTGATACCTGCAACTGCTCTCCTGGCTTTTCCAGCTAAGTTTTCTACACATCTAGCCCAGTTCAGAGTAGAGGAAAATATCACACCAAGGTAAGTATAACTGGACTCGACTTGAATCTGCTTGTCAGCATAAAACCATTTTTCACAATTTTTCACAAAACCTCCATTTTTGAAGACCACCACTTTTGTCTTGTCCATGTTCACAGTGAGACCCCATTTTTTACAGTATTTTTCTAAACAATTAATTTTCTTTTGGAGATCTGCTACAGAGTCAGAGACAATGGCTATATCATCAGCATACATAAGAAGGAAAATACCCAGTGGGTCTGCAAAAATATCAATGCCACGTGCACCGCACGATGATATTTCTGTCTCAAATTCTGAAAGAAAGATAGAAAACAGCAGTGGGCTCAACACACAACCTTGTCGCACCCCTGACATGCAATCAAAGTAGTCGGTAACTTTGGTTCCAACCCTTACAGCAGCTTTTACATGTTTGTACATACTCTCAAGTGTCTGAAGCAACTTTCCATGAACTCCTTTACGTAACAAGAGATACAACAGTTTTGTCCTGTGCACACTGTCGTAAGCTTTAGAAAAATCTACGTACATGGTGTAAAAACGGCCACCCTGCTTGCTAAGATACTTTTGCACTAGTGCCTGTAAGCAAAAAATGTTGTCTATAGTACTGTACCCTTTACGGAAGCCAGCTTGAGCCTCAGGAATACAATCATTCTCTTCACAAAAACGCACCAACCTGTTGTTAATGACAAAACTGTACAACTTACTGATAACGTTCAGAAGAGAAATTCCTCTGTAGTTGTCAACATTTCTAGGGTTACCCTTTTTGTGTAGTGGAAATATCACAGCCATGGTCCAGCTTTCAGGGTATTCCGCACTTTGAAACACACGATTGAACAAAGGATGCAGAAATTTCACAAGGATCTCACCTGCATGATGAAAAAGGTCAGTGGGCAAGCCATCAGGGCCTGATGCTTTCCCTTTCTTCATGCTATTTATAGCACTGCGAATTTCATCCTGTGTGATTTCCTCGTCAAATTTTGCATTATGACAACCATCACAATCATCAGATATATGGTCATTCAAAACACCCTCGGCCTGTCTGCTGAAACCTGAATCATCAACATTCTGATCCACATTTAGCAAATTACGAAAATAATCATACCACACGCGTGGTGAAATGACATCAGAACACAACTTTTTAACGCCAGTCAGAGACTTTATTTTTTGCCAAAATGTTCTTGAGTTTGCATCATTACATGCATCGTTGAGCTCATTCAAAACCCGTGCGTTGTACTCTACTTGTTTTGTTTTACACAACTTCTTAAATTCTTTCTTCATGTCAAGATACTTCCCTAAGTCGTCATGTGTGTTTGTGTGTCTGAACTGCTTCAACTGTATGTACTTGTTTTGTTTTGCTAACTCGCAGTCCGAGTCCCACCACGGCGGCTGTGCACGGGATTCACCTACCTTCTTACCTGACCTCATTTTGACAGCTGCCTTCTGAATGAATGCTACAAGACAGGCCGACCCTTCTTCTACACTCGAGTCAAGCGCTGACAAAAAGTGTTGAAACTGAGTCTCCTGATTATCTTCAATGTATGCACAAAAGGATTCAGCGTAGTTTTCTTTCCAAACAAATTTAACCCCTTCCTCTAGTATTATATCATTATTTAAATCATCATCATCACATGAATAAACAGACTGAATAGAAGTAAACGTAGTTACAATGGGGAAATGGTCTGACTCACACCTGTCTGCAACAAACATATCGGTCACTAGGTCAAACACGGATTTAGAGCAAATACAGTAGTCCACCACACTTTTGCCTCTGTTGGCCACGCACGTAATTTCTCCCTCACTGTCACCTTTCGTTCTGCCATTGACAATAAACAAACAGTACTCTTGACATAGTTCTATCAGTTTCCAACCAAAACTGTTTACGCCAATATCTTTTGACCTCCGTGGGCTTTGTGGTACATCCTCTAGCAGATCTGTTAATTCCAGTAAAGGCTGCACGTGTGTATTGTCATCAATAAAATCAGTATCAGACAGACCGGCAGTGCGGGCGTTAAAATCGCCACATAATAGCCAAGGCAGCTCAGGGTGAGCACGTAACACTTGAGACATGTAGTTTTCTAACACTTCAAAACCATCAACGTTATCTTCACCATATACAACAGAACGCTCTGGAGCCACATACACAAATGCTGCCAGAACATCAGATGCAGAATTCAAAACAGACTTACCGATCTTTAGAAACACAATATCCTCAGCTGCCTGCATTAAACGCAACACATGACAGGCTATAGATTTATGTACACACACGGCCACGCCCCCTTTTAACTTTTGTGTACGTGGTGAAAAAAACACCTGATACTCTGGAAAGGTATCCTCTATAACATTTTGCTTACACGACCAGATCTCTGAAAATGCAAAAATTTGACACTTTTCACAGAACTGCCTAAAAGAAACACTTTTCAGCTTATTTACAAGACCTTGGATATTCCATGCCATGATGCGAAACATAGAGCTACCACTTTCATCACTACCACTTTCATCATCACAGTGTGTGGGTGTGGGTTTGAGTATGGGCACTTGAGCGCATGTGTGTGCAGGTAAGTCGTCCTTTGAAGACACATGGTGGGGGTCCTGTGGGTCTGAATGAGGGACGGGCTGTCTTCTCCTGGTTGCTGGGTCAACATGCCGGCCTGCCCCTCATTTCTGCCACCTGCGCTCCACTGGCCTCTGGGTAGCAGCGTCGTATGCGTGGGTCTTTCCCTCAACAACGAGGGAGTCGAAGCGGAGGAAGGCCTTCTTCCCCGCCTGCTTGGCCTCCTTGAGGAAGGGTAGCAGCTTGCGGCGCACGTCCCTCACCCGCGGGGTGAAGTCCTCAGATATGTAGACCCGGGACCTGTTCTCCTTCAGCGTTCTGCGCTCAAACAGGATCCGCTCCTTGTCTTTGTACTTGTTGAAGCACACGATGATGGGGTGGGGCGCCTTGTCCCCCTTCAGACGATGGGCACGCTCCACCTCGATCTCCTCCTCTATGCCCATCTCGTCCTTCAACATTGACTTGACAGCTTTCTCACAGTCCGCCCAAGTCTCTGAGCGCCCCTGGGGGTGGGGGATTCCGTGAAAGATCAGATTCTTGCGTCTGCTCCGCCCCTCCAAATCATCCAGCTTATCCTCCAGCTGCGTAACTTTCTCCTTCAACTCTTTGTTTTCTTTTATCACCGCAGTAAAGTCACTCTGAATTTTGTCCATTTGCTCCTGCATTGTAGCTTTCATACTGTCCATCTTTTTGTCCATCACATTCAACATTTTAAACACATCAGCAATGGTCGGCTCAGACACTGCGTTTGCCTCACCCCCGGGCGACTGGTTGTCTTGGTTCCCCTGGCATGTCAAAAGAGTCTGTCGTTTCGGTGGGCCTGGGTTCGCTTCGACATCGCCACACCGGAGCAGAAAGCCGACCAAAAACACGAGAATGACTGCCACCGGTCCGCTGACACTGACAGTGCGGTAACGTAGGGCTGCCTTCCTCTGTGCTTTGCGAGCCATGAAGTTTTGAAAAGTCCAGTAAAAGGTACCGCAAATGGCACGAAAAGCTACCGAACTGCTTGGCATGATGAGCTGAATCACCCTGTCGTTGTTCTAAAGTCACTCATTAAGTAATTATGTTGCAAAATGCTAAAAATGTGCGGAGCCGCTCTTCAACTGTGTGACGTCGATCGTGAGCACAACTCACCTCCTGTGTGTGTGTGTGTGTGTGTGATGGGAGGTGGTAGGGGAGGATGAGAAATTACACAGCGAAACAAGAGGAAGAACTCTGCATGTCTAGGAACTGGGCATTCACTGTTATTCTGGAAACTATGGGTAAAAAGATATACAAAAATTATGAAATTATGCTTCCTGAAATGAAGCCACAGTGTTTTTGCGTTGTTTTTTTGTTGTTGTGATGAACGTCAACAGTTGAATTCACAACAAATATTCAGTACAATTTAGTTATACAGCTAGAGATCAAAGAGCTACTGTAAAATAAAAACAAAAAATAAATAAATAAATTGTACTGACAAGGACCACTGATCTGTGACACAAATCTATACCATCAGCATCACTATTGTGTTAATGTTAGAAGACAAAGTCCATGCAGAAACACTGTAGCAGTATCTGTGCAACAATGACGCTGTGGTTCATGCAAAGCAAAGTAAGGGAGGTAACTACTGAAAACATCAGACCATGGTTTACAAAGTTATCTCTAATTAAAAGAAACGAAATCATGTTTCATACTACACTACTCTCGTATTATTATAAGCCACTGGCAAAAACTTACAAAGACTGTAGCCACAAAAGACAAATAAACACAACCAATTCTAAACAAAATGATCAGCTTTCCTTCTTAGGTGTATGCTCCAGTTCTAACACTATCCTTAACTCATTCTACCCCATACACACCACAGGAAGATAAGGATCGACCATAATAGTTCAAGGGTGATGCCAGAAGAGCTTGGCGCCTATGGGCGCCAAGCTATTCTGGCATCACCCTTGAACTATCATCGTCGTTCTGTGTCCTGCACTGCAATGCAGTCTTCAGAGGACAACGGCAAAATTCAAGGATTTCGGTGTTGGGGTAGAATGAGTTAAACAACAAAATGTACGAATTCATCTCCTGTGTGGTCATCTAAGGGCTAAACTGGTTAAAAGAAAGTGTTTTGGCTTGCCTTTTTGGATCTTATGACACTGGGCAGTACAGTCCAAAATCCCTGATTTATACACATATAAAAACCACTGGGAAAACTCAACAGGCTACCTATGTCCCACAATGGTGCAGGGACGATCACTGAATTAGTATTTAAAACTTATGTGTCAGAAAATGAGTTCTCAGTTCACAATAAATGTGCAACTCTCAGGGCTTCCATTTTAGTGCGTCTGTGCGTCTTTGACGCACTAAAACTCAAAATCACGTACTGAAAATGTAACCAAGGGGTAGTTAGACGCACTAAAATTCAGTGCATCTGCGTCCGAGACGCATTATCCTTGCACCACCGAGCGTACCCTAACAGAGGTCGGTGACAGTCGCTCTACTTTTAGTGATGAGCTGGTTCGTTTAGCCGCTCGCTTGGTCGTGGGTGCGTTCAGAATCACCCTGACTCGGGATCCGTGCAAGTGTAACTGGATGGGCAAACTGTTAGTTTACGTGTGGTGTCAGCATGAGCATGTTATTACAAAGTGCGCACTACATGTTGAACGCATTACTTGCTGTGACGTCACTATTCATACTATTATGGGATACCGCATCGTGCGTTTCACTTTCGATCTTGAATGAAGTTATAAATGGCGGAGAAAAAGCAAAGAAAGCTGGAATGCTTCGGATTCTTCAATCCGGCACCGTCTGACCTTGATAATCGCTTAGAAGAAAGTTTCACTTCGACACCGCCGTCTGCAATGACAAGCGACAGTACCAGAAATGATACCCCTGGGCCGTATGTGCACCGCCGCTGCGACGCAGTTTTCAGTTTTAAGGGATGTAGATGATCGTCTTGTTCTATACCTGCATATTTCTCTGTGGGCTGGCAAATGGGTGCCTGATAGGCGGGGGCAGGGGATCTAACTGTTTGTCTGTGCAGCGCTGAGTGATTCCCCTTGGTTTGTGTACAATTCTGCCAGCGCTAGCCTCACCTATCTGGTTTGTGAGCAGTTTTCAGAGTTCATGGCTGTGTGTATTTCCAATTCCATGGCTAAAGCATGACGGCACACGGATGACATGCACAATGTGCATGGAGGCGAACTCAAAAAGCAAGTCCAGAAATTTGAACAGAAATAAGATTGTCAGATTTACAGTATCGTGGTCGATCCATCTTCTGGTACACAGTTATTAGGCAAAAGCTCTAAAATTGGAGAATACATCTTTCAGGTTAAATGGGTTGAAAGCAACTTTTAAGTACATCAGTTTACACACACACACACACACACACACACACACACACACACACACACACACACACACACACACACACACACACACACACACACACAGAGTTTAGACAAGTCAGACTTTGGTTGTCAATCTGCATTTAGCAGCAGAAAAGGCTATATTCTCTGTTACAATACATTATCAAATGATCATACAAATAAATACATATATAAATTATGTGTTTTTATGTGTGTGTGTTTGAGAGAGAGACGGAGAGGGAGACATTGAGGCTTTTGCACGATAGCTCACCAGTTAAAGAATAGGTATCATGTAAAGGACACGCACACACACTGTCACTACAAATTTAAAGAGGAGAGAGCGAAATGAGTTAGTTTATTTTAAAGAACATACAGATGATGAAGTTTTTCTTAAATAAATTTGCGACCCTCTATTATGCTCAGACGGGGGTCTGTGTACCCTCTAAAATTTATACCTGGTGGTCTACAGACCCTTTAACCTGTTGTGAAAACAGAAGCCCTGACTCTTGTGTACAGATGTAACTGTAGTTGATCTGTCATTGTATCAGCAAGAGGCACAGATTCTCATGAGCCCCTGCACCTGCAGGGGCTATGCCTCTAGCAAATGAAATGAGTTGGCCAAGACTGTTTTCTGTCTGAACCGAAAAGCTTAAATTACAATTCAATTTCAAACAAAGAGCCAGGTATGTGGTGGTCTGTGTTTTAAGACCAAACAACCTTCAGTTCATGTGGTACAATGCCACAGATCAGCAAACAATGGGGTTTGTAATAACCATAGGTGACAGTAAAACGAAAACACCCTGAAATGACTGGAAAAAAGGGGTTAATCCCACAGACTATCTACGTCCCGCTGCGGCACAAGGGCTATTACAATTACTAGACCATCTAGTTCATAGTTCAGTTTGAAAATAAACATGTTATTTACTACCCTAATCCCTTATCTAGTCAGCATGGAGGACCAAATCCACTTCCCCATCGCCAAATGCAAGCAGATAATTTCTCCTCGGGTGAGGCAAAGTCATTTTTGTGGAAGGCCAAATGCTGACTGCAAATTTCACAATATGTCCCAACACTACAGGGTTTAGACAACAGAAAACAATTTGGGCTCTTAGATTTAATTTATAAATGGGTGGTAGTCTGAACGGACACTTGAGTCCTAGAACCTAGTCTTCTCTGAGTCAGCTGTAGAGTTAACTCATTTCGCCCAAACACCCAACAGCAGGATATGGACTGACCATGACAATTCAAGGGTTGTGCCAGATAAGCTTGGCACCAAGCTCATCTGGCATTACCCGTGAAGTATTATGGTCAATCCATCTCCTTCCGCTGGCACATACAGTTCTATCTTGAACCGTTTGGAGCTTGCATTGCGCAGAGGAAACCTGATAAACCTCAAAGACACCTTGCCCCACGAACCCAGAAGCACACGTGATAATGCTGAAATTGTTTACAGGCGGCAGTTCCAGCCCTCCAGTTAATCCCTTTCCTTATTGTCCCCCCTTTCATTGAGCATGTGGCCTGAATAAAACTGTATCATGTGAAGTCCCTGAACGACTTTGTACTAAATGTCTTTTAATATGATATAATATGGACTTTTTGTTCACTGTTGTATAATTGCCATACTGTGTTTATATTTATATGTTGTTGTTCAAACCATGCCAACAACTCACCAGTCACCATCGTGGAAACAATAAAGTGTGAAAGTGGGCTTTTAAGTGGAGATATGATTATGTACAGTAAAACCTGTTTTGAACGGTCAACGGATTTTACGGTCACCTGCCGTTTACGGTCACTTTCGTGATGTACGGACGATGTTTGCTATATAAAATACCTGGATTATGCGGTCACCTGCTGAACGCGGCCAAAAACGCAACAAAAAAACCCTGAAATTTAAGGCGACCGGCACGATAAAGCCATCACGCGTGACAGGTCGCCAGACGGTAAACACCTTGACAAAACCGAACGCCGTGTTGTTACGCAATGACGGGCACGTGCCATCTGCTTCACTCTGGGTTGAGACGCTTCGTGAAAGGGGTGGAGTATATCAGTGGGATTGACAATTAACTCTTAACGTCCCAAACCACACCATTCCGCTCGTGTCACATTATCCTGTACTGCTTGGTTTTGTGACCAAAATAGAAAGTGCACAGTGAGCTTATAAAGTCACTTCCGGAAAGGGTTGTTTTATACCATGAAACTTGACTTGTGGGTTGAATTATGAAAGTTTTTGTCGATTTTTGTGTGACTTTTTGGTGCGAGTTTTGGAAGCATCATGATGACCATGCACGCCAATAACGATGAGGAGTTTGGTGACTTATTTGATGAACTTATCCGTGACAGAGAATGAGAGATCTAGGACTTGGTGAGGATGATCAAAGTGATGTTGAAGTGTCAGATGTTAGCAGTGTGCACACGAGTGACCTGTCGGATCAAGAGCGTTTTCATTTGACTTTTGAGTGAAAGTGATGAACTTTTTTCTGACGATGAGTGGAGTGACACTGTGTTCAATTAATCAAATTTCATCTTCGGGCAGGTAAATCTGATTCAAAGTAAGTTCAGTGTGTAGCTGTAAGTTTTCTCTTAATAACTGGCAAGTTTAGTCTCAGTCACATCAATAATAATAATAATAATTACGGCATTTATAATGCGCTTATCTTATAATAATTGTAACTCTAAGCACGCACTCACAACTCACGCACGCATGCGCACGCTTAGACAACGGCTCATGTACCACAAAAAATTAAATACATTACGACAGTCGACTTGGGGTGGGGAGTGTAATGATATAGTGCTAGAACTGTTGAATGAGGTGAGTTTTGAGGGCGGACTGGAAGGAGGAGAGAGAGTGTTTCTGACGGAGAGAGAGTGGGAGAGTGTTCCAGGCGGATGGACCGTATACAGAGGAGCGGGGGCCGAAAGTGCTGAGTTTGGTGCGGGGGATGTGGAGGCGGAGAGGGTCGGAGGCGGAGCGAAGGGAGCGGGGAGGAGTGTAGGGGTGAAGTAAGTTTGAGAGATAGGCGGGAGCGCAGTTGTTCAGGGATTTGTAGCAGAGAGACAGAATCTTGTATTGGATGCGTTGGGGGATGGGAAGCCAGTGAAGGAGTTTGAGCAGGGGAGTGATGTGGTCAGATTTTTTCTTTCTGAGGGCGAGGCGAGCAGCATTGTTCTGGACACGCTGGAGGGTGAAAGTGGTGGAGTGAGGGAGGCCGGAAAGGAGAGAGTTGCAGTAGTCGATGCGAAATAGGATGAGAGAGACAGCAAGTTTGGTGGCAGCTTCGGTAGTGAGGTATTATTTTTCTGATCTGACTGATGTGGCGGAGGTGGAAATAGCATGCCTGTGCCGTGGCAGAGACAAAGCTGGTCATGGAAAGAGAGGAATCGAGGATAACGCCAAGGTTTTTGGCCGAGTCAGAGAGGGAGATGGGGGTGCTGTCGAGTTGAAGGTGGAGAGAGGTAGGGAGCTGGGAAAGTTTCTGGCGAGTGCCTACAGCATGGCTTCCATTTTGTCGTCGTTCAGTTTAAGCTTGTTTGCTGTCATCCAGTTTTTCATGTCTTCGTAGCAGTCAGCCGTGCAAGTCAGTAGTGACTGAGTGTTGTCGAGTTTGTCTTTGTCTAGTAGTTGTGAGTCGTCAGCGTAGAGGTGGTGGTTTATGTGGTGAGACTGGATAATGTTGGACAGGGGAGAGGTGTAGAGCATGAAAAGGACCGGGCCCAGGACGGACCCTTGTCGAACTCTGCGGAGAGCGTGACTGGGTTGGAGGAGACGCCGTCGATGGTGACGGAATGCTGTCTGTCGGAGAGGTAGGAGAGAAACCAGGAGTGAGCAGAGTCAGTGATTCCAAAGGAGTGGTGAAGGCGGTGGAGGAGGATAGAGTGGTCTATAGTGTCGAAGGCGGCAGAGAGGTCAAGTAGCGTAAGAAGGGAGATGTTGCCCGAGTCGGTGGAGAGAAGCAGGTCGTTTAAGATATGCAGAAGGGCTGTTTCAGTGCTGTGATGTTTGCGATAGGCGGACTGGAAGGGACTGAGGAGGTTGTTGTCGGTGAGGTGGAGGTTGAGCTGGTTGACAACAACCTTCTCAAGAAGCTTGGACAGGAAAGAGAGATTGGAGACTGGGCACTAGTTTTTGAGTTCGTTTGGGTCGAGGTGTTTTTTGAGGAGAGGACGGACGATGGCGGACTTGAAGATATCGGGGACGGAGCCGTTCTCTAGAGATGTGTTGATGATGTCGGTAATGAAGGACAGAAGTTTTGGAAGGCCATCCTGGTAGAGAGAAGCTGGGAGGGGATCTAGTTCGCAGGTTTTGAAATGCATGGACTTTATGGTCTTGAGGACTTCATCCTGAGAGACGGGGCAGAAGGACGAGAGGGGGGTGCCGGAAAACGGGGGGTCAGGAGGGCAAGGCGGAGAAGGCAGAGTGTCGAGTGTGTTGCGCAGAGTTTGGATTTTGTCGGAAAAATAGGTGGAAAAAGCGGACAGGAGTTCTTCTTTGTTGTGTGAGTTGGGGAGAGGAGAGTCTTTAGAAGTGCCTAGGAGTGTGTTCATGGTGGCGCAGAGGGTTTTGGAAGAAGTGGATTCCAGGATTTTGTTTTGAAGATGTTTATGTTTGGAGTCGGAGATCATTCTGCAGACTTTTGATCTAGTTGTTTGGACGATCTGTATGTGAACGGTGAGGTCGGATGAGCGCCAGCGGCGTTCCGCTTGTCGGCGCTCGCGCTTGGCCTCAGCTATGTCATCAGTGAGCCAGGGGGAGGGAGGTCGGGTGGGTATGGAGCAGGTGGTAACAGGGGCATGGGTGTCTAGAAGTTTTCGAAGGGAGGAGTCGAAATGGGATGCAAGATCGGGAGAGGAGGCAGGGTCCAAGAGAAGGTCGACAGCTTCATCGAAGAAGCTCTCACGGTTGACAGATTTTAGTTTGTGACGAGAGACAAGGAGCTTGGGTTTTTTCGAGGGAATTAGGTTGAGGGAGACGAGAATAGCGAGGTGATCAGAGGGAAGTACAGAGGTGGTGTCAGAGTCGAGAAAGAGTTGATCGGAGGTGCGGGCGATGATCCAGTCGAGGGTGTGGCCGAGTCGGTGAGTGGGTTTGGTGATGTGTTGCGTAAGATTGTGGTTTGAAAGTGATGTGCGAAGGCGTTTTGTGTCAGGGTGGTCGGGTTTGTCGAAATGGAAGTTAAAGTCGCCAAGAAGGATTTGTTTTCCGGGTCGTGTGGTGTAGTAGTTGAGGAGGAGGTCGAACTCGGTGAGGAACATGGAGTTTGTGAGTTTGTTTTGAGAGCTTGGAGGGGGGCGATAGATACATGAGAAGATGAGGGACTGGTCAGGGAGTGTTGCTACGGCCTCGACGGATTCAAAGGAGGGATGAGCAAAAGGGAGGGAATGAGAGAAGGAGAGGTGAGCGAAAAGACAGTCCCTGTAGAAGATGGCAATGCTGCCCCCTCTGGAAGCACGCAGGAAGGAGGCCAGGCGGTAGCCACTCGGAGTGACGCTGGCGATGATGGGTTCATCGCCAGCTGAGCGGAGCCACGTTTCGGTGATCACGACAACATCTAGATCATTGTCTAGAATGAAATCTGAAATCACGTCGGCTTTGCCATCTTTGCAGACAGACTGTGCATTGAACAGACACAGTTTTAGGTTGGATGAGGCAGAAGAGGAAGAAGGAGAAGAAACGGATGAAGAAGAGGACGAAGGAGGATGGTGGGGAGGGGGAAGGGAGGATGGAGGGGGGAAAGAGGAGGGAAGGGGGGAGGGGGGAGGAGGAAAAGACGGGGAAGGAGAACCGGGCATGAAAGAGGATGCGAGAGGAGGGTGAGGGGAAAGGGGGAGGAAGGAGAGTAGGAAAAGATGAGGGAGGGGGAGGGTGAAGGGGAGGAGAAAGGGGGAGGGGGGGAGGGGACGAGGAGGAGAAAGCAGGTGAAGGAGGAGGGGGTGAGGGGAGGGAGGGGGAGGAGGGTGGGGGAAGAGGCGGCCGAGGAGAGCGGGGAGCGGTAGATGAGGAAGAGAGGAGAAGAAATGGGAGAAGAAGGAAGGGATGGAGAGAAGACTAGGATGCGAGGGGAGGCAAAAGGGCATAGGAAAGGATTGATTGATTGTACATTGCTTAACGTCCCGACAGCAACAAGGCTTTCTCAGGACGTGCCTGCACTGCTTGTGAAAAAAAAAATAAACAGAATATTGAATGTATGTCGCCAGCCGGTCCTATACGTTAAATAAACCTACGACATGGGGCCTAAATAAAGCTAAGACCATTTAGCAACACACATCCAATATCAAGAGCTACAGGCAGCGCAGACAGTAGGGAGGGTTTAAAAAAGGCAAATACAGGTGAATGGACCAAAAGTAGACAGAAACACATGCCCCAGAATCGGAAAGGAAACCCACCCTGTGGGGCTGACCAGGGTGACCCTGAGAACTAAAAAGTACCTAACCCCACCCAAGTCCCCCAGGGTAGACCCGGGTGGGGGAGGGGGGGCATAGGAAAGGGGAAAGAAGTGTGTGGTTGTGTGTGTGGTGGTGAGTCGTGCCTTCTGCTGATTCCACCCCTGCGGCCTCTCTTTCGCAATCGGATGCCACGTAAGGCGTCTGCAACACTGTCGTAGGCACCGGCCGCGCAGTAGGTGGCGTGGAAATGTAAAGATAGCAGTTGTTGGCGCGTGTATCTGATAAGCATGATTGTTTGAGAGGACAAGAAAGAGAAAGACGGGACGAGGGTGCAGTAGGATGTTTGTAAGAGTGTGTGTGTGTGCGTGTGTGTGTGTGCCGGTGTGTGTGTGAGCGGTGTGGTAGGGGAGCGACCTGAAATACGCAAGGGAGATCAAGTACAGTAGGTGTGTGTGTGTGTGTGTGTGTGTGTGTGTGTGTGTGTGTGAGTGTGGTAGGGTTGTGACGCTGATAATACGCCCAACCAACACTGAAAGGGCAAAAAGGATACAGGGGAAAAATTTACAACCGGACAATCCCGGTCGGTCAGCGGCGAGATCGAAAGTGGCGAGGGCGAGATGTCGACGGGAGATGACAAATTTGGGGCAGCACACGTAAAACCTATAGGACGGTGGGAACACGAACAACAACCAAGTAACAGATGCAATCGCGGGTAGCGAACAGACTCACGCAGTAAACACTTCACACACTAGCGTGCAACACATTAAAACAGGGCAGCGAAAGGCCCGGCGAGCCGGCCGCGCTGCGGGGGAGGCAAAATGGCGACGGAAACAAAGTTCAAACGACAGACACTATTCAATACGATACCACTCAAACAGCAACCAGATCAGACGAAAAAACAAGCATACAATCCTCATCAGCGCACTCTTATGCGATACTCAGCAGACGTTCAGCACACGTAAACACAGTACATCCAACGAAAACAGCACTAAAACATTGGGAGCACAGAACATGTGGGGGAGGCAAAATGGGGACATAAACAAAGTTCAAATGACAGACACTATTCAATATGATACCACTCGAGCAGCAACCAGATCCGACGAAAAACAAGCATACAAAATACAATCCTCATCAGCGCACTCTTATGCGATACTCAGCAGACTTTCAGCACATGTAAACACAGTACATCCAACGAAAAAGCATTAAAACACTGGGAGCACAGAACACGTGGTCGGTCGCCCAAACAAGATGGCGCCCAATCAATAGTTAAGTCACAAGGTCTGTTTTCACAAACTTACCCAAAAACTACCTAAAATGTAAGAAATCTTCTGGGAATACAGAGCTGATATAGAGGAAACTGTATGGGAAGTCTAGGGTTAACTGGGGGAATAAAACACCTGCATCGCAAAACGCATCTGCAAGAGACATAGACTTTCACTCGTGTTCCCATAGGTGCACAAATAACTGACACGTCGTCTTTAGCCATCACTATGCATGCGCAGAAAACTTAAGGTCGGAAACTACGAAAGACTGATGAAGATTTGTGTCCATAAAAGATTCACTGGCAATGGTATGTCACAGTTGCAAATATTGTAAACATGCCAATGCTTCCACTTAATTATAAGTAAGCACTTTTCCCCATATCCTTCTGTTGGTATGCACCACAGAGACTGATTGTTAAGCTTGAAACTTGCATGTGCAGTTACGAGTTGATCGAGTTTTTCCGTTTTCATTGGGTGTAATGTGGCGACAAAATGAAGCCGCACCAACTGCAAATGCAAATGTTTACATGTTAACATCCAACAAGGACAATGTACGTGTACATTACATGTATTCTTTCCACATCTTTTGTCTTAAGTTAACTGTGACGATTTTACACACACTAAGGCTGTGAACTTGCACTGTAGGAGATATACACTTCCATACACTAACTTTAGTACTGGTTAGGTTAGCGCAGATTTAAATTTCTGGGTGCTTCTGGGACCATTTCTATCGTACCTGCTGTGAGCAGTCACCTGCTGTTTATGACCACTTTTGCTTGGCAGCAGGGGTGACCGATCATAGCAGGTTTTGCTGTACTTCAATCAGCCTTTACATACTATCAAAGAGTAAAGAGGCTCTTTGATACTATCTGTGAATAAATGGTTGTGGTCAGGAAGAAAGCCAAAAGGAGGGCAGGAGATACCATCAAGCAGGGTTTGATACGTGCCAGATATCTCTCTTGACAGCTTGATAACTGACCCTCACCCACATTGGGCGGAAATTCTGGCCTTTTCCTCTCTCCATTCACAAAGACTGCATAGTATTTAGGCGACAACTCCAAAATTTGGGAAATGCACCTGTGGGGCTAAATGGGTTAACTATGAAGATGTAAATTGTATTTGTGGCTAAGCCATGCCAACAAGAGGCATATTCAGGGGCTCAGCTGCAGGGACTCATGAGAATCTATGCCTCTTGCAGACGACAAGAGCTGGATGCAAGACTGTCACCTATGAACAACACAGTGAATTCTCACCCCTGTTCCTCCATGAGTTCCTGCATCTCCATGCACTTCAGTTCCACTCTTCGCTTGCGGTCATGGTTGAGGATCTCTGCATTGGGTTGTCTGTTGAGTTGTTTATCTAACCGTGCTACATCTTCCTCTGTTTTGTAGTCGACACGATCTTTCTGTCTTTTGACAGCTGACATATTTCGCTGTACAAAACCATTGGTGCCACTGCCACGTGGCGTTGTGAGTCCAATACCGTTATACATGATGAGGGGTCGTGATATGTGTTATATACACAGAAAGAGATTCTTCTAGACAGGTAGCCTGAAAAACAAAAGGAAATCCAATCAAAACAATGTACATTTTCTTCAAGAAACTTAAGAGTGATTAAAGTACCATAAAGTTCATAATAAATTTTAAAACTTGCTTGCCTCTTGCTGGTCCCGAGTTATGCAACATCAAATATTGCAGCCAATATTGAGGTGAATACCCATACATTTGTGCATGTTGTAATTGTGAGGTTCACTGCTCAGTGTCACTTTCACACTCAGAGGCACTGTGGTGATCCAAAATGTTATTGTATGAGCCGAATTGTGTATTGTTATAATTGTTTGCTTTTGTAACAATATCAATGGAATCAGAATGTTTCCATTTCAAAGTCCTGAAAAGTGAAAGAGAGGATACCCTGTCACTGTACAGTCACACGATGTTCAAAATTTCTTCACTGGTGTGGCGATGAGATTGAGAGTGCCAGATTGTACTACTACTTGTAGTTGTAGCGTCGATGGCAGTTATACCTTAGTGATTATTGTTGATATTTCAAACAGCTAAAGTTTGAGTATCTGCTCAACATATACGCCGCACAGATTCATTGCCTGCAACAGAAAACTGTCATTTCACGTTGCGATCCAAGTCTTTCCTCTTAAGAGCCTTTGTAAATGGCGTCTTACGTTAGTCGTTTGTTGACGACTGAGCAGAGTGCAGTTGTAAACTTGTATACTTTGATTTCAACTAGCCAAACTTTTCAACTATTTCGAAACAACACACAAAACTTACCCTTGTAATGGTAGACTGTTTAATCGTAGCAGATTAACGAACTCTTTATTGTTTTGATCGTTTTATGCGTAGACATTAATTATTCGGTGTTCGATGCGCATGTGAGGCGGAAGTGGTTTATTTGTTTCCGGCTACAGGCGTCTATTTAGTAAATCCTGTCTGAAACAATACAAGGTTGTATCTAAGCTCATCACAAAAAGTCATTTATTCGGACAGAGCTATCAAGCTCATACAGATATTGCTGTTTGGTGAAGGCATGATTGCTTATGACTAAATTGGTTGCTGATCAACTCGCCCATATGCTATCTCGTCCATTGGCCTTCTCGTCCGTGCTTGTTGGGTTCAGTTCGCGGCTACATTCTGCGCATTGAGTTATATTATAAATATGAGAAATGCGCCATATAAATACCATGTAATAAATAAGTTACAGGTCAACTCGGCAGAGTCAAGATGCCAAATATTTTCATGTGTCCTTGCAGAAACAAGAGACATAGATTATCATGTACCCCTGCAGAAACATGAGACATAGATTCTCATGTACCCCTGGGAGGACAAGAGACATAGATGCTTATGTGTCTGCAGAATCAAGAGACGTTGATCGACTTTCTCGTGTGCCTCAAGTCCCTCTCCCGACACAAGAAGCATAGATTTTCATGTGCCCCTTCCGAAACAACAGGCATAGATTCTCATGTGTCCCTGCAGAAAAAAGAGACAGATGCTCAAGTATTCATGCAGAAACAAGAGGCATAGACGCTCATGTGTTCCCGAAAGAGGCATAGATACTATGTCCCTACAGAAACAAGAAGCATAGATTCCAATGTGCCCCTGCAGAACGAGGCATAGATGCTAATGTGTCCCTGCAGAAACAAGAGACATAGATGCTAATATGTCCCTGAAGAAATGAGAGGCATAGATTCTCATATGTCCCTGCAGAAACAAGTGGCATAGATTCTCATGTTTCTCGGCAGATACAAGTGACATAGATGTTCATGTGTCCTTGCAGAAAGATACATAGATGCTAATGTGTCCATGAAGAAGAGAGGCATAGATTCTCATATGGCCCTGCAGAAACAAGTGGCATATATGTTCATGTGTTCCTGAAGAAAGAGACATAGAGGCTAATGTGTTCACGCAGAAATAAGAGGCATAGAGGCTAATGTGTCCCTGCATAAATAAGAGGTATAGATGTTCATGTGTCCCTGCAGAAAGAGACATAGACGCTTACTGTGTCCCTGCAGAAACAAGATACATTGATTCTCATGTGCCCCTGCAGAAACAATAGGCATAGATGCTAATGTGTTACTGCAGAAAGAGGCATAGATGTTCATGAGTGTCCCTGCAGAAAGAGACATAGATGTTCATGTGTCACCGTAGAGACAAGAGACATGAATTCTCATATGCCCCTGCAGAAGCAAGTGGCACAGATGTTAATATGTCCCTGCAGAAACAAGAGACATAGATGCTCATGTGTCCCCACAGAAATAAGATACATTGATTCTAATGTGTTCCTGCAGAAACAAGAGGCATAGATGCTAATGTGTGCTTGCAGAAAGACGCATAAATGTTCATGTGTCCCTGCAGCAACAAGAGGCATAGATGCTCATGTTGACCAAGAGCTCACCAGGACACCATCTACAATGCCTCAAATGGTCGAGAACCTGTTCAAGCTGCTGAGGACTGGAACACTTCCCTGGAAAACGTGTTCTTTGTTACTGATGTCCCAGGAGTAGCCAGCAAAGAATCCCAGTCAGAAGCCATCCTCAGGTCTCTCACACTGGAAATGCTGGACCGGGATCAGTCTGGGCACACGTTTTCACAGATGGATCCTCAGATGCAGCTGTCAAGAATGGAGGAGGTGGAATTTTCATCCGCTACCCAGATGGACACACCACATCTAAATCCCTGCCTGCGGGAAGACTGTCAACCAACTACCGGGCTGAACTCACTGCTCTACGAGAGGCTGCCAGACTTGTCGGTGCAGACGATCCCCTGCCCTCACACGTCGTTTCCCTGACCGACTGCACCATCCAAAGCCTGCAGTCCCCCAGTGAGCAGCTGGAGAAAGAAATACTGCACCTGCTGGTCGCCCTCTCACGCCTAACACAAGTGGCTGTTCAGTGTGTACCTGCTCACTGTGGACTATCAGAAAACAAGGAGGCAGACAGACTCGCCAAGTCCGACAGCAAGCTTAGAAGTCAAAACCCTCATTAAGCGGCACTATCATGCAGACTGGCAGACCCAACACAACTCATCATCTGATGACCAGTTAAAACACCTCCAGCGCCACCAACAGACCACCATATTTGGTCTAAGGACTGGTCACTGCCGACTGCGTACACACTTGTACCGCCTTGCGGGACTATCACACACTGCTTGTGCCGTGAAACTGGTTTACAGACCCCAGAGCATGTACTGCAGTCCTGTCTCCTGTACCAAGATGCCAGGATACAGCACTGGCCACACGGAGCGACGCTGTCAAAGAAAATCTGGGGCTCCATTCAAGACCTACTGCAGACTTCATATCAACAACCAATCTTGACATCTGATGCAAAAACTCGGGAACGCTGAGGAAGAAGAATATGAAGAAGCTCATGAAACAAGAAGCAAAGCGGATTCTCATATGCCCCTTCAGAAAAAGAGGCATTGATACTCATGTGTCCTAGCAGGGCCAAGAGACCTAGATGCAGAAATTGAAGAGGCATAGATGCTCATCTGTCCCTGCAGAAACAGACGCATAGATTCTCATGTGCCAGTGCAGAAACAAGAGGACATAGATTCTATTGAGTCCTTGCAGAAAAAAGAGAGGTATATTCTCATGTGCCCCTGCAGAAGAGGCATCGATTCTCATGTGTCCTTGGAGAAACAAGATACATAGATGCTCATTTGTCTCCGCAGGAACTCCCACAAAGAGACATAGATGCTGATGCGTCTCTACAGAAACAAAAAGCACATATCAATTATCATGTACTTACTTACTTACTTACGCCTGTCACCCCTACCCGGGTATAGGCCGTCGACGAGAGACCTCCAGCAACTCCTGTCCTGTGCTTCTCCTTCGATTCTACTCCAGGTGGTTCCCAGTCTCTTGATGTCTGCTTGGAGGTCTCGACGCCAGGAGTTTCTCGGCCTACCTCTTTTCCTCTTTCCCTGGGGGTTCCATGACAATGCCTGCCTAGTGATACTGGAAGCTGGCTTTCTCAGACTGTGACCAATCCATCCCCATCTTCTTCGCCCAATTTCATTCTCTGCTGTTATCTGTTCTGTTTCTCTCCCAGAGTCTGACGTTGCTGATCTTCTCTGGCCAGTGGATTTTCAAAATTCTTCTAAGGCAACTGTTCATGAAGGTCTGTACTCTGTTGACTGTGGTTTTTGTCAATCTCCAAGTCTCTGCTCCATATAAGAGAACTGCTTTTACATTGGAGTTGAAAATCCGGACTTTAGTGTGTTGTGACAGCTCTCTGGAGCTCCACACTTTTTTCAACTGGAGAAAGGCTGCTCTGGCTTTACCGATTCGTGCTCTGACATCTGCATCAGTGCCGCCTTTTTTGTCTATGATGCTCCCGAGATAGGTGAAGGACTCCAGCTCCTCCAACGGGGTGCCAGCAAGCAAGACTGGTTCTTCCCTGGTTGCGTTCAGCCTCATTGTCTTTTTTTTCTGTTTGTGAATGGAGAGGCCCACTTGGGACGAGATGTCAGCAAGCCTCGTGGTCTTGTCCTGCATTTGTTGATGAGTGTGGGACAGTAATGCCAAGTCATCTGCAAAATCGAGGTCGTCAAGCTGTGTCCACAGTGTCCACTGTATTCCACTTCGTCTGTGCTCTGTGGTCATCTTCATGACCCAGTCTATGGCCAGTAGGAAGAGGAACGGAGACAGCAGACACCCCTGCCTGACACCAGTTCTGACCTGGAGCTCCCTGGTGAACTGCCCTTCGTGGATCACGCGACATGTCATGCCATCGTAGCTGCTCTTGATCAGGCGGACGAGCTTTGTGGGTACACCGTAGTGTCGTAGGAGTTTCCACAGAGTCTCTCGGTCCACACTGTCAAATGCTTTCTCATAATCCACAAAGTTGACGTACAGCGGGGAGCTCCACTCCAGAGACTGTTCCACGATGATGCGGAGAGTGGCGATCTGGTCTGTACATGATCGGTTCTTCCTGAATCCTGCTTGCTGGTCTCTCAGCTGGGGGTCAACGGAGCTCTTCATTCTCTCCAGGATGACCCTGGAGAAACAAGAAACATAGATTCTCGTGTGTCTTTTTAAGAGCAGGAACTAATTACAGACTCTCATGCGAGTTGACTCGAGTCTGCTACTGTGGGCGAGATGATCAACTACCTTGGGCGAGTGGACCCCCTTACCTTGAGTTGTCTGGGCGAGGATACTGTCACCCTCTAAATGAACATTTCTCATGACTAACTGAAAGACTATCCTACACGCCTACCCTGCCAGTAATGTTTCTGTGATTGTGCTCGAGCGCCAAATGTTACCTTTCTTTACGTATTTTTGCCATCGAAATTTATCAAACTGCATTTTAGGAACGACACTGTCGTACCTAAAACTGATGCACTTTGAAAAATTTCATCCTCGGCCGCCGCCGGTATGACTGTGCCTGCTTTGGCGCTGTAAAGTTTGTTTGAGTGTGACTGTGCTGCTTTGGCGCTGTAAAGTTTGTTTGACTGAAGTTGACACATTTGCAAATTACACCGATTGGAAAACTGCATATAAAACGGTGGGTCCGTCTGTGACTTTATTTTTGTTCATTGCCGGTTCAAGTGTTGCTAGCTTATATCCGCTTCGGAGAAAGGAGATAAAGATAAAGCAGGCACGGTTAATTTATCCTTAGTAAAATCTTGCTGCGGAATTACAATGTAAGACTTTGGTTATCTGGTGCATGCATACATGTGCATGTGTGTGTGAATCAAAGTATAGGTTATTACAGCTGCTGAAGAGGTCAACTTTGCAATTCTGATGCAAAAGCCCCTACCCAGCCAGCGATAATACCGAGTGCGAATCCACTGACACAGTCAGAATCCACTGGCGGGGAAACTGAGATTCTCTCGGTGCAAATCCACTCACCATTTCAAAATTCTCATTAGCAAATGCAATTTCATGTTGATGCCACACAAACCAATTTACTTTCTTTTACTGCACTTATGTCCCCGTTTGTGATGACACCATGCACAGCACGAGAATGAGAAATATGGGTGGGATATGCGGCCGTGGCACAGTGGGTAGATTTTGATAGAATTCATGCCAGGAGGATTTACGCGGCCTCTCGTATACGGCGAAATCGCTTGACCCCTTCAGCACTGCTTCTGGATGTACTGTGAATTGTTTCTTGATATATATGTATTCTTTGTTTTTAGGGACCTTTAACCTGACAACAAAAGGCTTCCTGGTGCCAGAACTTATGTGCTTTGCAGAGGACAACAAAAGTTTTAAAATGATGCCGCCAAAAACTTGAATAGACGAAGACGGGGGGTGGGTGGGGGGGGCGGGCGGGGGGGGGGGGGGCGGGGGGGGGGGGGCGGGCGGGGGGGGGGGGGGGCGGGCGGGGGGGGGGGAGTGTACTATGGTGCATCAAAGCAGGGGGTGGGGGGGTGTGTGTGTGTGTGGGGGGGGGGGGGTTGAGGGGTGGTGGGCGGGTGTGTTATGTGTGGCGTCAAAGCTGGGGCAGGGGGTGGGGGGGGGGGGGAGGCCGGGGAGCAAACTGCGCAGAGGGACTTTGATGTAATTTTAAAGATTTTTTTTTGCCTGGGAGGTGTCCTGTTTCCACTTCTATGTGGGCTGGATGGACATGGATTCAAACCAAACATGCCGGCACTCACAAACTACAGGGAAGCCATTTGATAACTTGGCGGCACTGAAACACCCTACTTTATTCTCTGAGCATGCCCAGTCCCCCAAGGGAAATAATCACCAGAGAGAGACAACCACTATACAGGAGTTGTCTCCCATAGGCCAATATGCTTCATTATATGACACCTCCCCCTTTGAGTTAAAAACTTATCTATCTAAACTGAACAAAATCAAATTCTTATCTAACAAAAGAAACCAAATCTTTCCGAGATTGAAGTGTTCAAGTTTTATACGACCAGGAAAGAGTCTATCAATAATAATAAGAGTATCAGCAAAGCGTCTGTTTGTCATAATAAAAGAAAGAACTTTAACCTAAAAACACAAGCTCTCAGCTTTTACTATTACTTACTTACGCCTGTCACCCCTACCCGGGTATAGGCCGTCGACGAGAGACCTCCAGCAACTCCTGTCCTGTGCTTCTCCTTCGATTCTACTCCAGGTGGTTCCCAGTCTCTTGATGTCTGCTTGGAGGTCTCGACGCCAGGAGTTTCTCGGCCTACCTCTTTTCCTCTTTCCCTGGGGGTTCCATGACAATGCCTGCCTAGTGATACTGGAACTGGCTTTCTCAGACTGTGACCGATCCATCCCCATCTTCTTCGCCCAATTTCATTCACTGCTGTTATCTGCTCTGTTCTGTCCCAGAGTCTGACGTTGCTGATCTTCTCCGCAGTGGATTTTCAAAATTCTTCTAAGGCAACTGTTCATGAAGGTCTGTACTCTGTTGACTGTGGTTTTTGTCAATCTCCAAGTCTCTGCTCCATATAGGAGAACTGCTTTTACATTGGAGTTGAAAATCCGGACTTTGGTGTGTTGTGACAGCTCTCTGGAACTCCACACTTTTTTTAACTGGAGAAAGGCTGCTCTGGCTTTACCGATTCGTGCTCTGACATCTGCATCAGTGCCGCCTTTTTTGTCTATGATGCTCCCGAGATAGGTGAAGGACTCCACCTCCTCCAACAGGGTGCCAGCAAGCAAGATTGGTTCTTCCCTGGTTGTATTCAGCCTCATTGTCTTTGTTTTCTGTTTGTGAATGTGTGAATGGTGAGGCCCACTTGGGACGAGATGTCAGCAAGCCTCGTGGTCTTGTCCTGCATTTGTTGATGAGTGTGGGACAGTAATGCCAAGTCGTCTGCAAAATCGAGGTCGTCAAGCTGTGTCCACAGTGTCCACTGTATTCCACTTCGTCTGTGCTCTGTGGTCATCTTCATGACCCAGTCTATGGCCAGTAGGAAGAGGAACGGAGACAGCAGACACCCCTGCCTGACACCAGTTCTGACCTGGAGCTCCCTGGTGAACTGCCCTTCGTGGATCACGCGACATGTCATGCCATCGTAGCTGCTCTTGATCAGGCGGCCGAGCTTTGTGGGTACACCGTAGTGTCGTAGGATTTTCCACAGTCTCTCGGTCCATGCTGTCAAATGCTTTCTCATAATCCACAAAGTTGACGTAAAGCGGGGAGCTCCACTCCAGAGACTGTTTCACGATGATGCAGAGAGTGGCGATCTGGTCTGTACATGATCGGTTCTTCCTGAATCCTGCTTGCTGGTCTCTCAGCTGGGGGTCAACGGAGCTCTTCATTCTCTCTAGGATGATCCTGTTAAAGACCTTTCCTGGTACTGACAGCAAGGTGATTCCTCTGTAGTTGGAACACTTGCTGAGGTCGCCTTTCTTGGGAAGCTTGATTAGGTACCCCTCCTTCCAGTCAGCCGGCATCACCTCCTCTTCCCAGATCTTTCCAAACAGTGGGTACAGCATCTCCACTGTTGTCTCTAGGTCTGCTTTCAGAGACTCCGCTGGGATGCCATCTGGCCCTGCTGCTTTGCCATTCTTCAAAAATGCCACTGCTCTTCTGATCTCTTCCCGGCTGGGTCTGTCACAGCTGATGGGTAGGTCGGTCTCTGCCGGCTGGATGTTGGGGGAGTTGGGTGGGCTAGGTTTGTTCAGTAACTCTTCAAAATACTCGGCCCATCTGTCGAGTTGGTCTGCTCTGTCTGCAATAGGCTTGCCTTCTTTGTCTTTTACTGGTCTTTCTGTATGGCCATACTTACCCGACAATCTTCTGGTAATGTCGTCGAGCTGTTTCATGTTGCCGCTGCCTGCTGCCTTTTCTGCCTCTGCTGCCAGGCTGTCTGTGTAGGCCCTCTTGTCTGCCCTGATACTCCTCTTCACCTCGCGGTTGGCTTCCGAGTATTCCTCCTGTGCCCTTACTTTGGCTGCTCTCGTGCGACTGTTGTTGACAACTGCTTTCTTCTGCTTCCTCGCTTCTATCTTCTTCAAGGTCTGTGCCGATGGTGGTGTTTCCTGAACCCTACAGTGTCTTTGCAGGTTGAGTTCAGCGCCTCTCTGACTGCCTTCCACTGCTGCTCTGTGGTGACCGCCTCCTCTTTATTTACTAGCTCCTGTAGCGCTTGAAACCGGTTGGACAGCACCAGTTTGAACTCTTCTCTAACTCCAGTTTCTCTCAGGAGGCCTACATTATAGCGCTGTCTTCTTGTTGTCTCTGTGCGGCTTTTCTTTAGCTTGAGCTTCATTCTTAAGGTAAGCAGATGGTGGTCTGAGGCGACATCTGCTCCCCTCCTCATTCGAACATCTTGAAGGGATCTTCTAAATTTCTTGCCAATGCAGATATGGTCTATTTGGTTCTCTGTTGTATGGTCAGGTGAGACCCAAGTTGCTTTGTGTATTATTCTGTGTGGGAAGATGCTGCCTCCAATGACAAGTCGGTTTAGAGCACAAAAGTCTACAAACCTCTCCCCGTTCTCACTCATCTCCGAGCCTAGTCCCTGTCTCCCCATCACCTCTTCGTATCCGGTGTTGTCCTCCCCTATTTTGGCATTAAAATCGCCCATGACGATGGTGATGTCTTGCTCCGCACAATTGTCCACGGCACTCTGGAGTCGGTCGTAGAACTCTTGTTTCTCTTCCTCGTCACTGTCATTGTTGGGCGCATAACACTGGATGACGTTCAGCTTGAGCTTTTTCTTGGTTCTAAAGGCTGCTGTGATAATTCTTGGCCCAAGAGGTTCCCAGCCCATCAGCGCTCTCTGTGCCACTGGTGACAGCATGAATGCTACTCCTTCTGTATGGGGGGCATTCTCCTCTTCATGACCTGAATACAGCATCATCTCCCCGGCTTTTACTATACACAACCCTATCTATCACAAAAAATGCGACTCCACATGCATGTTCACCATACATGGGTAGCTACTGCGAAAATCAGGTCCTCTAATCGCTGAAATCTTGCAGGCTTGATCACCACCCTGCCAGATCTAGTAGTGTATGGCTGTACAGTTTGTGAATCAGGTGGTCTGTCTGGAGGCTGTAGACTGCCTGTCTGGGCTGACTCCTGCGCTGAAGGTGAATCCCAGAGACTGCTGCGGCTGTGAAGCTCGTCGGGCGTCGTTGATCCGCTGGTTGACTCTCCTTTCTCGACCATCTGCCTCGGCTCACTGGCAGCAGCCGGACTCTCTGTATGCACACTGCGTCTAAGGTGCTTGCGGTTTCCTCTCAGTACTCCACTTCTAGTTTTGAACAGGCATGACCTTGGTGCGACTTGGCGGATCACCACACCTGGACACTTCCATCCGGTCTCCCGCTCACCCCTCACAAGGACAGGGTCTCCTAGGGAAAGCTCCGGTAAGGGACGTGCTGTCTGATCAAAGTGAAGTTTCTGGTACAACTTTGATTTGGTGTATCGCTGTTGTACAACTTTTGAATCAACTGTCTTTGGAGCTAGCGTGGAAGGTAGCACAGGCAAAGTCATACGCAGCCTGCGGCCAAATGCTAGTTCTGCAGGACTGACACCTAAACTAGGGATAGGCGTCGTGTGGTAGATCAACAGGGCCATGTGTTGATCATCCTGTTTTAGAATGTCCTTTGCACTTCACGTTAGACTCCACGTTCTGCTTCACCATTACTTTGTTGATAACCTGGGCTGCTAGTCACGTGCTTGAACTTCCAGTCTCTGGCGAATCTTGCACTGGAAAGAACTAAACTGTGGTCCGTTATCTGAGACCAAAGTTTCTGGAATGCCTTGGGTGGCAAAGATCTCGTTTAGGTTCTCAATCACTGAGTTTGATGTCTGTTTGTTCAGAAGAGTTTTATGTCTATGTACCTTGAATAATAATCAACTGAGACAAGGTAATGGTGTCCTTCAAGTAGATCCACTTCAATCTTCTGGAATGGGCGATCTGGCATTTTCGATGGTAGTAGAGGCTCATTAGCCTGTGACGGCCTCTTCTCAATCAGTATCGGCATGCTGAAACGCGGTCTTGGATTTCCTTTGTCTGGCACATTCACGACACTGTGTAATACCTAAATGTCTATCATGGATCCTGTCTAGGATTTCTGGACGCATGCTGTAGGGTATGACAATGCAATCACCTCTTGTCACCGACAACACTCAGTTCTCCGCCAACAGCAAAATAGTCTCTCAGGGCTGCCAGTTCACATCAGCCTTGTAAGTGGTTGGATTCACGAACTGTTCTCAGGCAGATGTCTTTATCTGTCTCTTGCCACATCTCCTGTAGTTTTCTCTCAGACACTGGCCAAGAAGATGTCACTTCACTCAGGTATGCCTGCACATCTTCTGATGAAGTAGCAGCACTGCTGGCAGATGGACTTCTGGACAGCGTATCAACAATGACCAAGTCCTTGCCAGGTTTGAACTCAGCATGAGGCTTGAACCTCAAAAGCCGCATTAAAAGTCTTTGGCATCTCAGAGGCGTTTAACTTTCTGATAGATCCTTTGTGATGATTAGGATCAAAGTAGGCCAATGTCTGTGCTGTGGTCAGCATCTCCTTAACTTTGCGGAATGCTTCGGCCGCCTCCTCAGGCCCCCAGGCCCATGCACTCTCTTTAGTCAGCAGGTCGTTCAGTGGTTTCAGTGTAGTTGAAAGTTGTGGAAGGTATCTCCCGAGGCTATTAATCATCCCAAGAAATCTTCTCAGCTCGGCGACGTCTGCTGGATCTGATAGGTCGATAATGGCATCAACCTTGGCTGGGTCGGGTCTGATACCCTTGGGGCTCGCAATGAGGCCAAGAAAGGCAATTTCACGCTTCCTGTACTCACACTTGTTCTCGTTTAGAGTAAGTCCCACACTATTCAGTCTCTGTAAGACAGTTTGTATCAGTTTCTCGTGCTCTTCGTCGCTCTTACTATGGAGTAAGATGTCATCGAAGTAGCATTTGACACTTTCTATGTTGCTCAGGATCTCAGTCATCGTTTGTTAAAAGATCTCTGGTGCACTGGAAATTCCGAAAGGCAACCGTTTCAGGTAATAGCATCCAAACGGGGTGATAAAACAAGTAAGTTTGGCTGTCTCGGGATCCAAGGGAAATTGCCAAAATCCACTCTTCGCATCTAGTTTTGTGAAGACAGTGAAACCCTGAAGCTTATGGAGAATGTCATCCACGGTCGGTATAACATACCTTTTTCTCTGCACTGCTTCGTTAAGTCTCTTGAGGTCAACACAAATTCTGATGTCTCCGTTCGGTTTTATCACAGGAACCATAGGTGACACCCACTCCGTTGGTTTTGTGATTTCCTGGATGATGTCCTCATCTTTTATGTGTTGAAGCTCTTTTTTTTAATACTTTTTCCTGAAGGGGAATCGGCACTCGTCTTGCGACAGTCACACTGTCAGTATGGTGTCACACCATCCTTCAAGCGAATCTTCACCGGTGGGCACTTCACTGTTCCCAGACCTACTGTTCCGACACGCTTCACAAGGCCAAGCTCTGTGGCTGTGCCTCTGTTCAGGAGGTTGTCTGCCTCCCCATCTATGACTTAGATAGAAGCTTGAGTAGTTCGAGTGTAGTCATGAATACTCCTAGGCTCCTCAACTTCCCACCTGGACTGACAAGTGTGACGTTGTCTGGCTTTAGGAAAGCCGCCTTTCCAAGCTTCGTCCACGTTGCTCCGCTGCTGATGACATTGACATCGGCGCCCGTGTCAATCTTGAAGCTGATTTGCTTGCCTCTCACCACCTGGTTAACTCGCCAAGGAGGATCGTCAGTCACCACTGATCCAACAAAGAGTTCTTTCACTCCTGTAGTCTCCACTTCTTGGACACTCTGTCTTTGATCTACACACTCTAGCAAAATGTGACATTTTACCACACTTCATGCACTTCTTTCCCATTGCTGGACAGCGTTCTTTCATGTGAGACAGTCCACACCTACTCAGTACAAGTTGGATCTTGGTCCATCTTGCTACCACTCTGTTGATTCTGCCTGCCTCCCCTTTGAGGAAAGTTTCTCTTGCTGTGATATCCATCTCCATGGCTCACTCTGTCAACGTTGTGCCCTGCGGCTCCCTGTCGCTGTAACTCTTTTAACCTGCTCTTGTTGTCGAGCTATAGTAGTTGCTGACTTCAGCCAACCAGTCTGTGTGTATTCACGAACCGTTCTCAGGCAGATGTCTTTATCTGTCTCTTGCCTTATCTCTGCTGTTATCTGCTCTGTTCTCTCCCAGAGTCTGACGTTGCTGATCTTCTCTGGCCAGTGGATTTTCAAAATTCTTCTAAGGCAACTGTTTATGACCTCGCGCTGGGACCATATGGCGTTGAGGCGCGTCCCCTGGGTGGTGGATAGGGGGTCCCTCGCGAGAGGGGAGCACCGAATGAAATAAGGTGCCGTGAACCAACATGGTCTAAGGGAAGGTGACCCCGACAGAAAACCCCTGGTCCTCCTAGTAAGGGGGTTGGGCGTGGGGGTAGCTTCCCCACTCTGCAAAAAGGAAATAGCTACAAAAACGCCGACGAAAAGACAAACAGTAATTCCTTTCCTGGAGGAGGAAGGTTCTTCTACCAGAAGATTTATGACGTCCTGTGGTGAAAGCCGGAAGTCTTCGGAAGCCACAGGACCGAGCCGCCTCTCTCTATCCAGGGACACAACCATGGGCACATGGAACGTCAAGACCATGTACCAGAGCGGCAAGGCCGCCCAGATAGCAGCGGAAATGCAAAAGTACAACCTTTCCCTGCTAGTTATCAGTGAAGCCATATGGACGCAGTCTGGCCAGAAAAGGCTGTTAAGTGGGGAGATGATTCTGTATTCAGGTCATGAAGAGGAGAATGCCCCCCATACAGAAGGAGTAGCATTCATGCTGTCACAAGTGGCACAGAGAGCGCTGATGGGCTGGGAACCTCTTGGGCCGAGAATTATCACAGCAGCCTTTACTTACTTACGCCTGTCACCCCTACCCGGGTATAGGCCGTCGACGAGAGACCTCCAGCAACTCCTGTCCTGTGCTTCTCCTTCGATTCTACTCCAGGTGGCTCCCAGTCTCTTGATGTCTGCTTGGAGGTCTCGACGCCCTCGCGCTGGGACCATATGGCGTTGAGGCGCGTCCCCTGGGTGGTGGATAGGGGGTCCCTCGTGAGAGGGGTGCACCAAATGAAATAAGGTGCCGTGAACCAACATGGTCTAAGGGAAGGTGACCCCGACAGAAAACCCCTGGTCCTCCTAGTAAGGGGGTTGGGCGTGGGGGTAGCTTCCCCACCCTGCAAAAAAGGAAATAGCTACAAAAACGCCGACGAAAAGACTAACAGTAATTCCTTTCCTGGAGGAGGAAGGTTCTTCTACTAGAAGACTTATGACGTTCTGTGGTGAAAGCCGGAAGTCTTCGGAAACCACAGGACCGAGCCGCCTCTCTCTATCCAGGGACACAACCATGGGCACATGGAACGTCAAGACCATGTACCAGAGCGGCAAGGCCGCCCAGATAGCAGCGGAAATGCAAAAGTACAACCTTTCCCTGCTAGGTATCAGTGAAGCCATATGGACGCAGTCTGGCCAGAAAAGGCTGTTAAGTGGGGACATGATTCTGTATTCAGGTCATGAAGAGGAGAATGCCCCCCATACAGAAGGAGTAGCATTCATGCTGTCACCAGTGGCACAGAGAGCGCTGATGGGCTGGGAACCTCTTGGGCCAAGAATTATCAAACCAAGAAAAAGCTCAAGCTGAACGTCATCCAGTGTTATGCGCCCACCAATGACAGTGACGAGGAAGAGAAACAAAAGTTCTACGACCGACTCCAGAGTGCCGTGGACAAATGTGCGGAGTGAGACATCACCATTGTCATGGGCGATTTTAATGCCAAAATAGGGGAGGACAACACCGGATACGAAGAGGTGATGGGGAGACAGGGACTAGGCTCGGAGATGAGTGAGAACGGGGAGAGGTTTATAGACTTTTGTGCTCTAAACCGACTTGTCATTGGAGGCAGCATCTTCCCACACAGAAGAATACACAAAGCAACTTGGGTCTCACCTGACCATACAACAGAGAACCAAATAGACCATATCTGCATTAGCAAGAAATTTAGAAGATCCCTTCAAGAGTGTTCGAGTGAGGAGGGGAGCAGATGTCGCCTCAGACCACCATCTGCTTACCTTAAGAATGAAGCTCAAGCTAAAGAAAAGCCGCACAGAGACAACAAGAAGACAGCGCTATAATGTAGGCCTCCTGAGAGAAACTGGAGTTAGAGAAGAGTTCAAACTGGTGCTGTCCAACCGGTTTCAAGCGCTACAGGAGCTAGTAAATGAAGAGGAGGCGGTCACCACAGAGCAGCAGTGGAAGGCAGTTAGAGAGGCGCTGAACTCAACCTGCAAAGACACTGTAGGGTTCAGGAAACACCACCACAAGGACTGGCTGTCGGCACAGACCTTGAAGAAGATAGAAGCGAGGAAGCAGAAGAAAGCAGCGGTCAACAACAGTCGCACGAGAGCAGCCAAAGTAAGGGCACAGGGGGAATACTCGGAAGCCAACCGCGAGGTGAAGAGGAGTATCAGGGCAGACAAGAGGGCCTACACAGACAGCCTGGCAGCAGAGGCAGAAAAGGCAGCAGGCAGCGGCAACATGAAACAGCTCTACGACATTACCAGAAGATTGTCGGGTAAGTATGGCCATACAGAAAGACCAGTAAAAGACAAAGAAGGCAAGCCTATTGCAGACAGAGCAGACCAACTCGACAGATGGGCCGAGTATTTTGAAGAGTTACTGAACAGACCTAGCCCACCCGACCCCCCAGACATCCAGCCGGCAGAGACCGACCTACCCATCAGCTGTGACAGACCCAGCCGGGAAGAGATCAGAAAAGCAGTGGCATTTTTGAAGAAAGGCAAGCAGCAGCAGGGCCAGATGGCATCCCAGCGGAGTCTCTGAAAGCAGACCTAGAGACAACAGTGGAGATGCTGTACCCACTGTTTGGAAAGATCTGGGAAGAGGAGGTGATGCCAGCTGACTGGAAAGAGGGGTACCTAATCAAGCTTCCCAAGAAAGGCGACCTCAGCAAGTGTTCCAACTACAGAGGAATCACCTTGCTGTCAGTACCAGGAAAGGTCTTCAACAGGATCATCCTAGAGAGAATGAAGAGCTCCGTTGACCCCCAGCTGAGAGACCAGCAAGCAGGATTCAGGAAGAACCGATCATGTACAGACCAGATCGCCACTCTCCGCATCATCGTGGAACAGTCTCTGGAGTGGAGCTCCCCGCTGTACGTCAACTTTGTGGATTATGAGAAAGCATTTGACAGCGTGGACCGAGAGACTCTGTGTAAACTCCTACGACACTACGGTGTACCCACAAAGCTCGTCCGCCTGATCAAGAGCAGCTATGATGGCATGACATGTCGCGTGATCCACGAAGGTCAGTTCACCAGGGAGCTCCAGGTCAGAACTGGTGTCAGGCAGGGGTGTTTGCTGTCTCCGTTCCTCTTCCTACTGGTCATAGACTGGGTCATGAAGAGGACCACAGAGCACAGACGAAGTGGAATACAGTGGACACTGTGGACACAGCTTGACGACCTCGATTTTGCAGACGACTTGGCATTACTGTCCCACACTCATCAACAAATGCAGGACAAGACCACGAGGCTTGCTGACATCTCGTCCCAAGTGGGCCTCACCATTCACAAACAGAAAACAAAGACAATGAGGCTGAACACAATCAGGGAAGAACCAATCTTGCTTGCTGGCACCCCGTTGGAGGAGGTGGAGTCCTTCACCTATCTCAGGAGCATCATAGACAAAAAAAAGGCGGCACTGATGCAGATGTCAGAGCACGAATCGGTAAAGCCAGAGCAGCCTTTCTCCAGTTAAAAAAAGTGTGGAGTTCCAGAGAGCTGTCACAACACACCAAAGTCCGGATTTTCAACTCCAATGTAAAAGCAGTTCTCCTATATGGAGCAGAGACTTGGAGATTGACAAAAACCACAGTCAACAGAGTACAGACCTTCATGAACAGTTGCCTTAGAAGAATTTTGAAAATCCACTGGCCAGAGAAGATCAGCAACGTCAGACTCTGGGAGAGAACAGAGCAGATAACAGCAGAGAATGAAATTGGGTGAAGAAGATGGGGATGGATCGGTCACAGCCTGAGAAAGCCAGCTTCCAGTATCACTAGGCAGGCATTGTCATGGAACCCCCAGGGAAAGAGGAAAAGAGGTAGGCCGAGAAACTCCTGGCGTCGAGACCTCCAAGCTGACATCAAGAGACTGGGAACCACCTGGAGTAGAATCGAAGGAGAAGCACAGGACAGGAGTTGCTGGAGGTCTCTCGTCGACGGCCTATACCCGGTAGGGGTGACAGGCGTAAGTAAGTAAGTAAGATCTCGACGCCAGGAGCTTCTCAGCCTAGGAAGAGGAACGGAGACAGCAGACACCCCTGCCTGACACCAGTTCTGACCTGGAGCTCCCTGGTGAACTGACCTTCGTGGATCACGCGACATGTCATGCCATCATAGCTGCTCTTGATCAGGCGGACGAGCTTTGTCGGTACACCGTAGTGTCGTAGGAGTTTCCACAGAGTCTCTCGGTCCACACTGTTAAATGCTTTCTCATAATCCACAAAGTTGACGTACAGCGGGGAGCTCCACTCCAGAGACTGTTCCACGATGATGCGGAGAGTGGCGATCTGGTCTGTACATGATCGGATTTTCCTGAATCCTGCTTGCTGGTCTCTCAGCTGGGGGTCAACGGAGCTCTTCATTCTCTCTAGGATGATCCTGTTGAAGACCTTTCCTGGTACTGACAGCAAGGTGATTCCTCTGTAGTTGGAACACTTGCTGAGGTCGCCTTTCTTGGGAAGCTTGATTAGGTACCCCTCCTTCCAGTCAGCCGGCATCACCTCCTCTTCCCAGATCTTTCCAAACAGTGGGTACAGCATCTCCACTGTTGTCTCTAGGTCTGCTTTCAGAGACTCCGCTGGGATGCCATCTGGCCCTGCTGCTTTGCCGTTCTTCAAAAATGCCACTGCTCTTCTGATCTCTTCCCGGCTGGGTCTGTCACAGCTGATGGGTAGGTCGGTCTCTGCCGGCTGGATGTCTGGGGGGTCGGGTGGGCTAGGTCTGTTTAGTAACTCTTCAAAATACTCGGCCCATCTGTCGAGTTGGTCTGCTCTGTCTGCAATAGGCTTGCCTTCTTTGTCTTTTACTGGTCTTTCTGTATGGCCATACTTACCCGACAATCTTCTGGTAATGTCGTCGAGCTGTTTCATGTTGCCGCTGCCTGCTGCCTTTTCTGCCTCTGCTGCCAGGCTGTCTGTGTAGGCCCTCTTGTCTACCCTGATACTCCTCTTCACCTCGCGGTTGGCTTCCGAGTATTCCTCCTGTGCCCTTACTTTGGCTGCTCTCGTGCGACTGTTGTTGACAACTGCTTTCTTCTGCTTCCTCATTTCTATCTTCTTCAAGGTCTGTGCCGACAGCCAGTCCTTGTGATGGTGTTTCCTGAACCCTACAGTGTCTTTGCAGGTTGAGTTCAGCGCCTCTCTGACTGCCTTCCACTGCTGTTCTGTGGTGGCCGCCTCCTCTTCATTTACTAGCTCCTGTAGCGCTTGAAACCGGTTGGACAGCACCAGTTTGAAATCTTCTCTAAACTCCAGTTTCTCTCAGGAGGCCTACATTATAGCGCTGTCTTCTTGTTGTCTCTGTGCGGCTTTTCTTTAGCTTGAGCTTCATTCTTAAGGTAAGCAGATGGTGGTCTGAGGCGACATCTGCTCCCCTCTTCACTCGAACATCTTGAAGGGATCTTCTAAATTTCTTGCTAATGCAGATATGGTCTGTTTGGTTCTCTGTTGTATGGTCAGGTGAGACCCAAGTTGCTTTGTGTATTCTTCTGTGTAGGAAGATGCTGCCTCCAATGACAAGTCGGTTTAGAGCACAAAAGTCTACAAACCTCTCCCCGTTCTCACTCATCTCCGAGCCTAGTCCCTGTCTCCCCATCACCTCTTCGTATCCGGTGTTGTCCTCCCCTATTTTGGTATTAAAATCGCCCATGACGATGGTGATGTCTCGCTCCGCACATTTGTCCACGGCACTCTGGAGTTGGTCAACTCTTGTTTCTCTTCCTCGTCACTGTCATTAGTGGGCGCATAACACTGGATGACGTTCAGCTTGAGCTTTTTCTTGGTTCTAAAGGCTGCTGTGATAATTCTTGGCCCAAGAGGTTCCCAGCCCATCAGCGCTCTCTGTGCCACTGGTGACAGCATGAATGCTACTCCTTCTGTATGGGGGGCATTCTCCTCTTCATGACCTGAATACAGAATCATCTCCCCACTTAACAGCCTTTTCTGGCCAGACTGCGTCCATATGGCTTCACTGATACCTAGCAGGGAAAGGTTGTACTTTTGCATTTCCGCTGCTATCTGGGCGGCCTTGCCGCTCTGGTACATGGTCTTGACGTTCCATGTGCCCATGGTTGTGTCCCTGGATAGAGAGAGGCGGCTCGGTCCTGTGGCTTCCGAAGACTTCCGGCTTGCACCACAGGACGTCATAAGTCTTCTGGTAGAAGAACCTTCCTCCTCCAGGAAAGGAATTACTGCCACTGTCTCTGTTCAGCTTTGTTGCCAGACGAAAATGCTGGAAACGCTCTTTCCAACGGCCTACGCGGCTGGCTCATGAAAGTTAAATTCCTTTGGTGGCTTGAACATTGTCCTCTTCCAGAAATATACACTTCAAATGAACAGTCACTGATGTTGCACGTTTACTTCCGACACCATGTCGTGCTACCGCTTCTATGTGGGCTGGATGGACTTAGATTCAAACAACAGATGCACTCACAAAATACAGGGAAGCCATTTCTGAATCGGCGGCAAACACGCTATTTATTTACTACTGGGCATGCACAGTCAAAGGGACATAATCACCGGAGAGACAACCACTATACAGGGGTTGTCTCCCATAGATCAATATGCTTAATCATATGACAAACAGGCCATTTATTCCGAATGCAGTCGTATTTATTCGGAAATTCACAGTGCCTTGCAAGGTTGTGCAGATGTACTCATCTACTGTCTCTCCAGGATGCTGGTCTCTTCTCGCGAACGTAGTCCTCACATGAATGAGATTCCTCTTCAGAAGGAAATATTCGTCAAACTTGCCCACAATGTCAAAGTCTTTCTTCTGTTCGTCATTCAAGTTGAATGTTGCGAATGTCTTGCCTGCCTCTGCCCCTAAGGTGTACAAAAGGCTACTAAGCCACACCTCGCCACCGTCTCTGTTCAGCTTTATTGCCAGATGAAAATGCTGGAAACGCTCTTTCCAACCGGCCCATGCGCCTGGCTCATGAAAGACATTCCTTTGGTGGCTTAAACATTGTCCTCTTCCAGAAATATACACTTCAAATGAACAGTCAATGCTGCTGCACGTTAACTTCTGACACCATTGCACCACGTTTCCTGGAAACCTTCCCCAGATCCACCACTGCACACATGCACACACACACACACACATGATGAATGGCACAATACACATACACTCACTTTACAAAAAGTAGAACACAAACTCAGCAAAAATCGTTTTCAGCAAAAGAAATAATTTTTATTTTTTGACAAGTATACCCAGGAACAACAGTTACACAGAAAAATCACAATACAGGTACACATAAATAAATTATAATGATCCAGTTAGTGATTTAAAACCTGCGTTTTATACACACTGATTTTTTTTCCAAAGTATACAGAAAAACAAAATTTTACATATACCTTAGGTACTTTTCTTGTACTTTCTCATAGTTTAATCATTTAAAATTTCAGTGCAGCATGCTCTGCTTAGAGGAACAGCCAAACTTTCATATTGTTTTTCTTTTTTGTACTTTGTAATACACATGTAATAGGGCCATAAATAATTACCAGTTAATACATGTATAATGAACGTACAAAAAGTGACCTGAGTCATATATATATATATATATATATATATATATATATATATATATATATATATATATATATATATATATATATATATATATATATATATATAATGGCCTGAATGTGAGGTTGCAGGGGTCGCCAAATGTATAGGTGCCTGGTCACCAATGGATCCTAAAAATTATGTTCAATAAACTGGAAATGTATTATCTCTGCCGTAAATGGCTCAGTATAACTCTTAAACTCCCAGAACTAAATGACTTCCATTTTATAGAATGGAAGTAATTTAGTTCTAGGAGTTTAAGAGATACATTTCGAAGCCTACCAAGTGTGACGTAGGATAAGATTTATTCGCTGGACCCTGTTTTTCGGGCTCACTGATTTTACTTAGTTAGGGGCCCATTTAGCTCCTAAGATCTATAAACAGTTGGCCTCCCCTGGTTACCAGTATTTGAAAAAGCTTGTAACCCTTTGCATGTCAGTCATGGTTTTTATCGCGATGATTCTTACAGGAATCATTGAGACAAAAACTGCTAACGACATGCAAGAGGTTATCAGTAGTGTATTTTGTCATGATGATTCCTGCAGGGGATCACCTTGACAAAAGCTGCTGCTGAAAGCCACAGGGTTTTAATTTGGTCACATTCTTAAATCATCCAAGACATATGTCAAATTTGGGTGAAACTGAGTGCAAACAAAAGCAGCATTCAAAATGTGTCACAGCAGGATTAGCGCCAAATGAAACTGACATTTGAGACATATAACAAACAGCTACAAGGCAAACTAATAGACGATTTCTGTGAATCACAAGCATGTGAAAACTATGTGTTTCGACGAAAACAGTGGACTAAAAGCCAGGACAAACATGCGCTAGCGCATGTTTGTCCTGGCTTTTAGTCCACCGTTTTGTCAAAACTCGTGCAATTTTGACCTACTTCTATTTTCCGAATATTATCTATTATCCCTTTGGCTGTTGGCTGCGCATTTTGTCAAAGTGACTCTTGCAGGGATCGCCTCAACAAACAGTGCTATACACAGCCAAAGGGTCAAGTTAACAGTTGTGATGTCTGGAACACTACTTTAGTTCATTTGCCACATAACCGTACATGTATCTTTTATGCAACATACTACATAGGTCTCGAATGAGCAGCCTGAGGTGTAAAGGCGTTTTGCAACTCCGGCATTTCACTTTTTGTCTAGTGTCTAAATTTTTCCAAATTAATTTACATCTTTGGAAAAACATACTGAAAAAAGGTACATACAATTTTTAAAACTAACAACACAGAAGTCTGTACTGCAACAAAATTATGGTGTGCATATCAAAGAACAAATTTTAGAAAAAATAATGCAAGCTTTTATCCAACAGATCAACATTCAGCAAAAGTGCTATTTCTCTCTCACTCACATGTGCACAAGTACACACACACACACACACACACACACACCTAACTACACGCAAACTGTCAAATACAAATTTCTTCTGTAACACTTGTACAAACACACTAACTGTGTGTAACTAATAAACGTATACTGTACCTTTATATTTCATTTAAATAATTATAATTTTTATAGCACATCCATAAATGTACAAAACAACCAAGAAAATCTATACTGACAAGCAGAAGAAATGTGACATTTTTGGAATCATCGGAAACACAAAAGTGTTTTAAATGACTCAAAAAATGTCGCATTTCTTTTGCTTGTCAGTATATTTGACAAATTTAAGGAGAGGCTGATGCTACTACTGTAATAATGAAAATACATACTCCAAAAAGAAAGTTGCAAAGTTTTCAGATTAACCCTCTTGTGCATGCAGCCACCAGTACCATAAACAGTACTTGCGGCTGATGCACTAGGGGGTTAAGTGTGAATGTCACTTCAAAATACACATTACATGGAAATGATCTGCAGGAAATGCACACATGCTTACAATTCACCTAATTACAGAAAACAGTATTGCACACACAGTTTCCCAAAGTAACAAAACAAAAGACTGTTCCCGTCACATCACAACAATAAAGGCTAATTATGAAAAGGATGGTGATGTATGCAACGCACAGTATAATTTCCTGCACTTCTAAGACCTTTCTACCACCCCTTCGACCCAAACTTGATTTTCACATCAAAGCCCCCACCCCAAATGCCAAATTAACCAAATCAGACACTCAAATCCATCTAGCATGTACAAAACACATTAACCCATATCAAACTGAGGCTAAAAGTTTCAAATTTGTACACTGTCATATGCAAGCTACATTATAGTACTTACATATAAGGATATAGACCAATTGCTTTAGTTCAAGGGGGTGAAAGAATAGCTTGGCGCCAAGAGGTGCCAAGCTATTCTGGCACTACCCTTGAACTATCTTAGTCACACTTATTTCACATGCTGGTGAATTGCGAATGATAAGGGTTAAGACAGAAACACAGGAAACAGATCCAAAGATAAACATATATTACAAAGTTCACTGCTGCCAAAGAAAAAGGTTCCATATATATGTACATGAATCTATAAAATGAATGAATATTTGACAATCGACAACTGATACATTCACATATTACGTTGTTAAAAAATAAAATGAATAGGGCAAGACACGGGAAATGTTTCTGTCAGGAAAAATCGGAAGACAAAATTTGAGGAAAAACTGGATCAAAATGATCCATTTGTTTCCAAATACTTTCTAGTTTTATTGTTTCAACTTACTTTATCTAATGTTATGCATTACTATATAACACATACATAGCAGCCAAATGCCAATTTTGTTCTCTGCATAAATAAGCACACATGTACAAAAAGGTAAATTAATGTTCTAAAGCATCCATGGGGTTGCATTTTGGAATTTCAATAATTGCCCCTTGAGAACATGCAGTGATTGAAAAAATGTGGTTGAAGACACAGAACTGAACAAGTTGAATTTTAATTATTCTGTACATAGATGTTCTGGCAGCGAGTTGTTTTACATTTTGTCAGACTGGTTCCCTTCCTCAGTCTGAGTGGAGCATCAAGGGAGATAACCAGTGTGATGTACTCATTAACACCTTTTACCACCACCCACACCCCCCTTCCACAACTTCCCTTCACGCTCACCTCCATAGCAAATCTTCACAACAAAGAAATGCACAATTTACAAGTCGGTACCTGTACTGGCTCTCCTTAGATATTCATTACTCATTCAGGCAGCACACCACAAAACGCTTTTTCTATTAACCCCATTCAGCCCTTACGCACTACAGCAGGAGATGGGTCGACCATGATAATTCAAGGGCAGTGCCAGATTAACAGCTAATCTGGCACTGCCCTCGAATTATCATGGTCGATCCATCTTCTGCAAACTGGTGCATAGTCATTAGATGACACCTCCAAAATTTGGGAAATACAGCCATTGGGCTGAATGAGTTAAATGAGATGTTCATAACCATATCTCATTTGGACAAAAGAGTACTTGTGGCGCACTCCTTAAGTGGGTTTATCTGGCGAGTACCCTTGCCAGCAGTATGGGTCGAGACAAGATATTACCTTAAAAAGCCAGTATAACTGAAAATTGTCGTACAGCAGTCTGAAATAAAAAAAATTAAAAAAAATGTAGGGAAATGGGCCAGTTCTCATCAGCAACACATTCTTATATCATAATGTTTTTTTTTTTTTTTTTTTTTTTTTTAATGTAAAAAGGAAAAAAATTTGTCAAAATTAAAATTTAAAAAAAATCTCTGTCTTATTGAGTGCAATGATCAGATCTATCAGAAGATCCATCCAATCTATTGAGCTTACAAAGGATAACTGTTCCCACAAACTAAAAAAGTACATAAAAAAGGTTGATGGAATAGATAAAATGACATCAATGTGTTTTAAATGTCCATCCATGCACTTGTTTTCATCAATCAATTATTCACACAAACGTACAAATCACTGACAAGTTTTTACATTTCACATACTTTCCTAGCCTACTTTCCCATGTACTTTCCCAATAATCTGGTTTGGATGATGCAGTAGTTGCTGCTGTTATCCCATATCATACTGAGGCTAAAAGCTTCAAATTTGTACACTGCCATATGCAAGCGACATTATAGTACTTATGGATAAGGATATAGACCAATGTATTTAGTTCAAGGGTGGTGCCAGAATAGCTTGGTGCCTACAGGCGCCAAGCTATTCTGGCACTACCCTTGAACTATTTGAACTTATTTCACACACTGGTGTATTCCGAATGATAAGAGTTACATCATCAACTACTGCAGCAACCAACCCAAGCAAATGAATTAGCTGGTGCAAGTCTGATCATTTGTTGTCACTCGTTCAAACCAACAAAAGACCAATGAAGTCAGGCTGCAAGAATCGCAATGTGACGGTAATTTTTCAAATCTCAAATCAAAAGACTCACATTTAAGCAATATTAATATTTTTTACACACACGCAAAATGAATCTCAATTATGAAAACTGAAACATGCGATTGTGTTTCATAAATGTAAACCATCCACCGATGCACAACCCCCACCCGGGTCTGCCCTGGGGGACTTGGGTGGGGTTAGGTACTTTTTAGTTCCCAGGGTCACCCTGGTCAGCCCCACAGGGTGAGTTTTTCTCTCTATTCTGGGGCATGTGTTTCTGTCTACCCGAGGTCCATTCTCCTGTATTTGCCTTTTTAAAACTCTCCCTACTGTCTGCACTGCCTGTAGCTCTTGATATTGGATGTGTGTTGCTAAATGGTCTTAGCTTTATTTAGGCCCCATGTGTTAGGTTTATTTAATGTATTTGACCGGCTGGCGACATACATTCAATGTTCTGTTTAGTTTTTTTTTTTTTTTTTTTTTTTTTTTTCACAAGCAGTGCAGGCACGTCCTGAGAAAGCCTTGTTGCTGTCGGGACGTTAAGCAATGTACAATCAATCAATCAATCACCGATGCACAAGTTGATATTTTTTGTACAAGTATACATGTACATGTAGTTGATGTCAGCACAAGTTGATATTTTTTGAACAAGTATACATGTACATGTAGTTGATGTCAGCAGAAGTTGTTCTGAGGTTTGTCAGGTGTTGCTGGCAACTTGTTGTTACCCAGGTTGCAGTCGTTTTTAACTGTTGTATCTTTTAATGTAAAAATGAATTTTTCAATTAAAATGCATTTTTTTTGAAAAATACTTACCGATGGTATTACACTTAGGAAATGGCTCTTAGCTGGCCTAATTTTAGCCAAATTTTGGTTGTGTCCGTATAAGGGGGTGTTGGCAGGAGTGGGGCGCCATAGACCATGCCAAACCCGAATAGCCTCCCCTTACTCACATCCGGTACAAGGTTACCCAGCATACCCCAGTTTAGTTCTTAGCGAACTGCGGCAAGCGGGGCCGGAGGGAGGGACCTTCGAGTAATACCATCGGTAAGTATTTTTCAAAAAAATGCATTTTAATTGAAAAATTCATTTGTTTTCTCAAAACACATTACCGATGGTATTACACTTAGGAAGAATCACAAAGAGGAGGTGGGTGCCGCTATAGCGCCCCTACTGCCAACCACATTGCCCACAAACTCGCCCTCCTGCAGCACACTCCCGATAATTTTAGCTAAGATACCTGCGGCGCCTAGGGCGCCGGGAGGGAGTGTTGCGCTGCTGCGGTGTCTCCCACCAGCGAGAGGATTTGTCGCTAGGAGGAGAAGTCCCTCAGGTAGCAGCGGGCGAAGGTGGACTCCGCTCGCCATCTCATAGCCGCCACAAGACTTTGACTGCACCGGTGCTGTCGCAGCGGAACTTGCGGCCCTGGTTCTGACCTCGTGCGCCGCGTTGTGCAACATGTGGCCTCAACAGGTCAACGTCCTGGCAGGCCGGGCGGATAACTCCCCGGAACCAGGAGGAGCAGGTCTGGCTGAGATACCACGTCTACCTGTGGACAGAGGGAGAAAACAGGTGTGTGCGTCCCCCTGCGCCAGCTTGGTCCGGCGCAGGTACACACGGAAGACTCTCACCGGTTCCTATTGTCTGGGCTACTGAGTGGAATCTGACACTCGTACGGGCAGACAGACATAGACTGTAGGGCAGCCAAGGCGACCACGACTTGGCCCTGAAGGCTGGTACCGTAGTAGTTGCACGGCGCCGTCCGGCCGTACCAGCCAGCCATCTGTGTGTGTGTGACGACAGCGCGTACGGATACTGACCCTGGAAGAGGTAAGGCTGTCACCGGGTTTTGAAGTCTGTTCTCCCGGGTGGCACCCAACACGCGCAGGGCGAAACAACTGTCGCCGTCATGTAGGCCGCGTCTAGTCAAGGCAGATGTGTCAGGTAGCTGTAGCATGAACCGGTCGACTGGCACTGCCAGCCACCCGGGTGTGTGGACAGCGTGCATAGTACTGAGCCTGGAGGTTGAGTCAAGGACTGCCCTGAAGCTCTCCTCCTTGAAACATCCGTCAGGCGCGTCATGTGCCGGGTTCCAACAGACGAGGTTGAGATCCCGTAAGCCCCCAAGGTAGAACTTGGTCCCTGCGCAGCACAGCGGGGCATTCCAAGCGAAGGGAGCCTCTGAAGTGAGGTTTTGCCGCTACCCGGGTCTGATGAGCGAAATCGCCTGTAGGAGTCGGCGATCATGGTGAGATAGTCCTGAACGATGAAAGGGGCCGTCCTTAGGAGATGAAAACCCCCGAGGAAGCACCCTGCCAGCTGGGGCTTCGTCCAGTTCGGAAGGAAGAAGGTTGTCATTCCCGTCACACAGCGCTCGTCATCTACCCTCGCAACTCGACTGGTTGATGGTCTGCGGGTTGTCTCGGTAGCACCCATGGCCGCCGTAGGAAGCCTCTGTGGAAGAGGGCTTGCTGCCCAATCTGCGGGTGCGCACCTACATCCACCAAGCTGCAACACAAGTAATGGCGGACAACCACGCGTACACTTCGGCATGCAATCTCGATGGCGAGCAGTGGAGCTGGAAGATCTGGCCACAGCGACGCCTCCCCGCGCGGCAGGCCTCCAGCGCACTAGCCACTCCCAATTACGCCCTCCTTCTCCAAGCAGAGGAGGTGGCAGGTTGAACGGTGATCCCCTAGTAAGTCATCCGTCCTAAGAGAGCTGAAGAAGGGACTGAGAGTCCCTCCTACACTGCCCTGCTCCCGTCTACTGGGAGTCCCACTCGAACAGGACGACCACGCACTCCATCCTCGACGGAATCCCGGCGAAGAAAACACGTAGTACCTGTCCCGTAGCGTCGGCCCTCTAGTCGACGGCGAAGTGGGCATGATCCCAGCTTATCGCCCGGCTTGCCAACTGGTTACGACTTCGAAACTCGAGTTGTCCCAGGTCCTGGAGACGCACCGCTGCTCTCAGGTCTTTGGTATCTGCCGAGATGACGAGGCACTTGTGTCGAGTCGAAGGACGAAGATCGTGCTCCAATCTACCGTCTAGCGGAAGAGCTGCGTCGACCCTACTGCCACAGGCCCGAGCGCAACGACCTCTCAGGAACTAATTCCTGCCAAGTTGTCCCGTCTAACTCCCTGTACTTGCGCCCCCGGCCGCAGGATCCACAGCGCCGAATGGGTAACTCCCTGAAGGCGCTACCGAGGGTAAGTCCGTCCGCTCCGGTCCGGCGCTGCAGCCTGCCGAAACTCCAAGTTGCCGCCACCCAGGGACGCGAACGCTTCCGCTAGGTCCCGACGCTGTCGTCTAAGGAGGCGACAAGCGTGCCTGGTCACCGCTGACTACGGCCAGGCCCAAGCGAAGAGTAGCATCCCGTCGGGGAAATGAAGCGACTAGCCGCAAGTCAACTCAGGCGGAGCTAATCTGAACTGTGCGCATACCCCCGAAGAAGACGTCGTCCGCAGTGAAGTCTGTCGGACCAGTCCGCCACCCGCGCTGACCTCTATCCCTCGCGCGCCTGGAGTATGCTGTCCCTGACGTTCACAGGAGAGTGCCGTTGGCGTCCCGTCGCCGCCTCCGTCTCTCGGATGTAAGTCGCCCAATCCGGTGCATCGGACGAACCGCGCCTCCGCGGAAGCGTGGTCCCTGCCAATCCTGTCTGACGGTCCACAGTGTTTTAAGAAGGCTGCTACATCCGGCGGCGCCCGCAGCGTGAATCAGCTGAGTGACAGGCCTTGCAAGCCTCCTTGTCGGTCTGCCCAGGGGGCCAAGAAGTTCTCCACTGCGCGGTGCCCTGCGTGGCCGACTCTCCACTCAGCCGCGCGTAATCGATCAGGACGGACGCAGCAACCGTTGGCAGCGGAAGAAGTAGGATCCAGCTGAAGCCACCAGCGCCTCCCCCGGCGCCCTGAAGCGGAGACAGAAGCCAGAAGGGGCAGGGACTTGAATGCTTGGACGCGATGAGGGGACCTGCGTAGTCCCCGGCTCGAGTAGACTCTCCTGTAAATCTTCGCAGTAGACGGCAAACGCAAGACCTCTCGGAACCGCGAGCGTAGCGACGTAGAGAAGCTAACCTCGTCCAGCCACGGCGAATGACGTCCTCTGGCGTCCAGCGGGAACCGTATGCTCCGCCCGCAGGCGAAGGGATGTCCAACCCCTCCGAAGTCCGGGGAACTCCGGCCGGCGGCGATCCAACGAAGGCGGACCCCGCACTTGGAAGGAACAACGTAGTCTCAGGGGGCCGCTCCCCCGAACGGTGGCGAAAACTCGGAGAGCCTGTCTTTCCCTTGCGTAGCGAGCCATGGAACTGGGACGGCGTCTCCTGTTCCTCTCGTACCCCTGGCTTGTGTGAGGCGAGTCCCTGCTTCCGAAGGGGAACTGAAGATCATGAGCGAACGCCGGAACCCGGATCCCATCGTGAGGTCGTCTCTTCTGCACTGCATCTAGAGCGGCTCTCGTCTGCATGGTCGGCGCGAGGCGTGGTCCAACATCACCGAGCCGGGATCCTGCAGTGCGAAGTGCAGTGGTCCTGTAGCCCTTGCGGTCGCCACAAGCCATAAAAAACTGGTGAGCAGCCCGGGCGAGGGCGCCCAACCTAATAATAAGCAAAATTAAATTAATCAATGCTTAATGCATGAGCACAATTTGATTGTAATAGCCCTTAAGGGATAATCAAGTTATTGAATTAGATTAAAATATGGGAGACAGAATACCCCTCTGTTTTTTCATCTCTATTGCCCAAAGCAAAGAAAGCGGATTAGAGGTTCCAGGAACCTAACCGTGGAAGGATAAGCGGTGTCGCGCCCCAGCGGCCTGGCGAACCGCTGAGCCGCTGGGAAGCAACCTTTTAACCCCTGTGTCGCGCACCACGATAACCGTACATACTCATACGTGTTTGCTACCGCGCCCACATGCTCTCACAGACACTAGACACTGTCCAGCGCCTGAGAAGCCGAGCAGTCGCTTCTGCATGTCCGTTTATGACTTGTCGGCTGGCCCGGGACTGGAAGCATCGTCGGTACGGTAGCCGACGCCAGCCCTCCGCAGTCAGTGACTACCAGCTTACTGGGCCGGGGCGCCTAGGTCACTGCCGTTGACATGGGCCCCACCTGGATGCTCAGTCCACCTGCTGTTTGTCCACTCTGGCCTGCGGAAGGACAGTGGAGCGGTTCACTCTTGAGGCCGGGTCCCGGGCCGGTGGAAGAATCATTGGTTTAGCCATGCAAGTAGAGGTTGTCAGCTACCTCTCCTGCTGACCAGAGCCCAGAACAAGGTATCTTGTGCTTTACAGGTCCGGGACCACCTTGGGTCCCACCCTAAAACACTTGGGCGTCTCTGTCCGGCGATCTCTGACAGACGACATCCTCTCTCTGTGGGACAGCAAGGCACTGCTTCTGATTGGGGTCCCCTTTGTACTCTTGGGCGTCTCTGACAGGCGAGCTCTGAAAGACGCCGACCGCTCTCTGAGTAACCACTTGCCGACCTGGTGACCCCCTGGGTGCAGTCAGTGTACTTTCAACTGACTAAAGTGTACTTTGGACTCACATGTGTATTATTCACAAGCCAGTGAGTTGTTAGTTTCTCCAAAATGTGTATTTGTGTAAAACGTGCACATGCATGTGTACCCCAAGCAAAATAGTGTACTTTAATACGCCGAATGTGTATGGTAAACCGGTCCGGGCAACCAAGCCACCAAGGTAGCAACGCAATTTAGTAATATTTAGGTAATTACCCCTTGTCAATAGACAAACAGAGAATCAGCCACGACTTATAACTTTCATATGAGGGAAGAGGCAACCAAGCCACTGCTTCCGTGGCCACGATCTCCGATAGGCGTAGCACGCTCTCTGTGGGACAGCAAGGCCACTGCTTGTGCCCTGGGTCCGACCTTGTGGCTGTCAGGCGTCTCTGCCCGGTATCTGATAGGCAAGGTACGCTCTCTGCGGGGAAACAAAGCCACCGCTCTGACTTGGGTCCCCGCTTGTCCCTGCCAGGTGTCACTGCCCGGCGATCTGATAGGCGTGGCACGCTCTCTGTGGGACCACGCAGTCCCTGCTTCGGACTAGGGTTTCGCCTTGTTACACTGATATCAGTGTCCGGCGATCTCTGATAGGCAACGTACGCTCTCTGCGGGACAACGAAGTCCCTGCCTCTGACTTGGGACCCACCTTGTTCATCTCGGACATCAATGCCCGGCGGTCTCTGATAGGTGTCGTACGCTCTCTGCGGGATAACGAAGTCCCTATCTCTGTGCGGGACAACGAAGCCCCTGTTCCTGACCCGAGGCGGCGTACGCTCTTTGCGGGACAACTAAGTCCCTATCTCTGTGCGTGACCACGAAGTCCCTGTTCCGGCCTTGAGGCGGCGTACGCTCTCTGCGGGACAACGAAGTCCCTATCTCTGTGCGGGTCAACGAAGTCCCTGTTTCTGACTTGAGGCGTCGTACGTTTTCTGCGGGACAACGAAGTCCCTGTTCCTGCCTTGAGGCGGCGTACGTTCTCTGCGGGACAACGAAGTCCCTGTTCCTGCCTTGAGGCGGCGTACGTTCTCTGCGGGACAACGAAGTCCCTGTTCCTGCCTTGAGGCGGCGTACGTTTTCTGCGGGACAACGAAGTCCCTGTTCCCGCCTTGAGGCGGCGTACGTTCTCTGCGGGACAACGAAGTCCCTATCTCTGTGCGGGACAACAAAGTCTCTGTTCCTGACGTGGGTCCCTCCTTGTTAGCTTGGACATCACTGTCGGCCGACCTCTGATAGAGTAGGACGCCAACGGAGGTAAGCGTTAACCATCGCTCTTCCAGTCATGAGGCGGAAACCTCACCAGTGCGGGTCGACTCGCCTCTTGCTCAGGGAAGGCCCTCCGCATGCTCGTCCGAGGGGCCCTGAAAGTCGCCACACATCGTGCAGATCCGAACCTAGTTACTGCAACAAGAGGGTACAAGATGAAAGAGCGAGCGTGGCCTCTAAGGTCACGCAATAACGACGCGCGCGCGCTGGCGAATCGGACATAATTGAATATGTAGTCGAATCAAACGAGTGTACAGCGCGTGCCGACGCTCGGCGCTCCTTCCCACCCAAGGGCGCCGGTCGAGGGCATTCACCGAGATATTACCTGGCCATGGCGGAAAAAAGGAGCAAACCCACGTATCACCATAACGTAACAGCACGCCACACCGCGCGACCGGTTCGGAGCGCAGGCCGAAGCAGCGTCCGGAAGCCGCCAGTCACAGTCTCCATGGCACAAGCCGTAGGTCCGTAGAACACACAGGTCGACGAGGCGGCACAGCGTGAGCACTACCACCCCCAGTCACGCCACCATCTTCACAGTTCAAGTCCCAACGAACAGTCAAGGTCGAACGACCGGCCAAGAACCAAAGCGGAGCTCGAACAGACACAACCTACTTCTGCCAGCTAAGAACTAAAACTGGGGTATGCTGGGTAACCTTGTACCGGATGTGAGTAAGGGGAGGCTATTCGGGTTTGGCATGGTCTATGGCGCCCCACTCCTGCCAACACCCCCTTATACGGACACAACCAAAATTTGGCTAAAATTAGGCCAGCTAAGAGCCATTTCCTAAGTGTAATACCATCGGTAATGTGTTTTGAGAAAACAAATGACCATGTCCGTCGAAGCAATACGTGTGTGAAGAGCCTGCTGTGGGCGTCTTGCTTGTTCAGTCCTCATATTCTGATAAAGGTGGATAACTTCCTTCACTGCTCTGCAACACTTAAGGAGTTGTACCACTTTGCCAGTGCCAGGATGTTCAACCCTCCTTGCAGGTACTTTATCTACATGTTCCCAGTAGCAGAACGTCTTCGGGCCCACGACGGCTGCAGTGGGCCCGCGCACGGCTGTGCGTGGGCCCACTGCGGCCGTAGAGGGCCCAGAGGACGTTTTCCTACTGTGGTTGTGCTTTTAAACTTCAAGTTTATGTTAGTCTGAGATTTTGTACCTTACAACTTCAAGCTGTAAGCTGCAAAATCAAGAACCAGCACACAAAAGTTTGTGTCTGTTGAAAAAGTCTTGGTCACTTAATTGGTGGTGGTCCCATCCTCACAGACCTTCGTTGCTATGTACACATCCTTAATTTCTTCTTGTCGATCACAGATGACTGTGCCAGTCTGACACAGTCATTTAACCCTATGGCTGCCATCAGTGCTACCGACAGCCAGATGACTAAACAGGGACCATCGAGAAAAGCAGACTTCGTAGACTGGAAATATGAGCATGAGGTTTATTGGTTGTACAAGTCTCAGACGTTGCCGTTGACTTGCTGCGCCTGCTGTTTGCCGAGCTGAGCTTGCATCTTGGCCAGCATCTCTTGCATGCGTTGAATCTGCAAGTCATCCACAAGGTAATCATTTAATATGCACATAACAGTCAAATATGCTTACAATGCAGTCCACATGAGGAATGTTGTGAGTTAGTCTTGTCTGTTTGCACATCATGAAACACAAACAAACAAACCCAACACTTGATTATTACTCAGAACAAGGGAACTTTCATGAAACTGAAGAAAAAAAAAACCACCACAAAAACAAAACAGCACCACAAAACCCCCCATTAAAACCTATATTGCCAAAGTCTGTGGATGACAACAGCTTTAACTCATACAGCCCGGCGCACGTATTTCCCAAACTTTGGAGGCATCATCTAACAACTATGCACCTGTTGCAGAAGATGGTTCGACCATGATAATTCAAGGGCAGTGCCAGATTAGCTTGGTGCTGACAGGCGCCAAGCTAATCTGGCACTACCCTTGAATTATCATGGTCGACCCATCTCCTGCTGTAGTGCGTCAGGGCTGAATAGGTTAACCCTGTAGCTGTCAGTAGTAGTTTTGTCGTGATGAATCCTACAGGAATCATTGTGACAAAAGCTGATACTGACAGCCAGAGAGTCAACCAGCTCATTCATTTACAGAGTGAAAAAAGATGCAGCTGATGTTACTGGAGTGTCCTGAAACAATACAAGATTTACAAGGCAGGATGTAGGTGCCTAGCTATTCTGGCAGCACCCTTCGGGAGTCATGGTCAGTGTCTCCTGAGCTCAGTTGCATGAGTGATCTTAGCCCTGCACTGGCCACTTAGCAAAGTGCTCCACTATCGCATAGCATCTTGCCTAGTGGCCGGTGCAGGACTAAGCTCACTCATGCAACTGGCCCCTGATCTGTAACTCCTCAAGTCCTTCATATACATATGAGATTTCCTAACACGGAGTTGGTATACCTCGCCTTGTGCCTAGGTTAAATGCACCAGCGGCGCCATTGTTGCTATTTTCGCACCAGACCGGTCGCTCGGACCGGTCATGTGCCCCTGATCGGTTTAGAACGTGTGCTTTCTGCACCTGTAATGAGCAATCTTCGAAAAAGAATCACGTGACGTTTAATTGCTGCAAAATAAGATGAATAAAGAATAAATCCTTTCCTACATGCAATCCGGCAATTTTACGTAGAGAAATGAAATACACAAGAAATGAAACATTTTCATTGCATCAAAATGCCTCTTCCGCACACACAGAAACACGGTGAAAATTCATTTCGATTGGAACAGTTGAGGTAACTCTTCAAAGACATGCTCTGGTTGTATCGGTGGATATCGGGTCATATTTCTGACTACTGACGCTTAAAAATTAAACATATAAGACATGTGTGCCTTCACTCACACAATACAAGTGAATTCTTGACCATATCGAATAAACTTAAGAACTTTTGAATGCGTAAACAGGGATGGTTCAAGTGAATCGAGGCTGCAGCCGTCTCAAAGCGATAGCCGCCATCTTGTAGGCTTCGCAGCGAAAGACGATGAAAGTGGGGTCATCAGAAAACTGACCTAAAATCATATTTGGTGGTACATTAGTAATGATTCTTTACAGATTCCATTTTGAAAATGATCCTCCCACTTAAATCTTACAGAATTGTGCGTCACATCACGCGTTTTGAGACAGGTTGTATTGCTCGAAACGTGCTGTTTCGCATTTCGTGAAATGGTGAAATGTAGGAGAAATGTCTGAAATGCGCTCATTTCGACAAATGGGAACATTTCGTGTCTCCGTGTGAGGAGGCTCCACGAAACTACACAATTTGGCACATTTGAAACATATCTTTTTTCCTCATGATTTTGCGACATCTGCGTTGCTTTGCGGCAGAAAGCACCATCGTAGTTGTAGTACAAGTGCACTACAAGTACAATGGACTTGATTCAGAAGTACATGTACGCAAGTTCCAACAAGAACGAACTGCCCCCGGAGACCTATGTTTCAAGGCAAGTTTGCTGCTTTCACGAAATAAATCTTCTCAAAATAACAGATAAGTTGACTCTGCGGCACACAAGCCTCCGCCATCTCTACACAAAATTGGTGCATTAGGGGAGGTAGCGCTAAAAGTAAAACCGGAAACGAACCGTTTTTCGACGGCGATCATAATCTTCCGCGTGAACGTACGAGACCACACTACAAGTGCAGAAGCCTACCTGAGCACACGGTTCTGGTACACATGACCAGTCCCAGTGACCGGTCTGGTGTGAAAATAGCAACAATGGCACCACTGGTGCGTTTAACCTAGGTACAGAGCGAGGTATACCAACTCAGCTTTACTAACCTCAGCATCCTTCTGCTCAAGAAGCTTATCGGCATCTGCAATGGCCTCAAAGTTGGGCTTGGAGTCTCTCTTCAGCTTACTGAAAAACAAACCCACAGGAATTAACATGAGATGAAATATTAACACAGTGCAAAAATATTCACATGTACCATTGTTTCTGTAAATAAAATGTTACCAGTAAGATTTCAACAAACATAATTTTTTTCCTACTGTATCCAATTGATACAGGCAAATACATTCATTGGTACCAGCCTGCTGGCAGTTTATCAGGTTTGAGATTAATCAAAAGCTGTTCAGGATAATGCTGTCATTTCTATAGTGACATTACAACAGTTGATGGTCTAATTAACCCATTTATAATAATAATAATACCGTTATTATATAGGCGCTTTTCTCAATTTTGGGCGAATTGACTCAAAGCGCTGCGAACTGAAACCCAACACGCACACTCACGTAACAGACACGGATTTACGCCATTTATGACAAACACAGTACAAGACAGACGAAGGGCCAGTTCAGCTACTGAAATTACAGAGATTTTTGATCGCTTGTATTTGAAATTTGTAAAGTGGCCTGAAACTGGTACCAAAGTGTGGGAGGTGGGTGGGGGGGGGGGGGGGGGGTGGAAGAACCGGAGTACCCAGAGAAAGAACCCCCGACGGTCCGCCCAAATTAACGGTGACACTTACCAGAGGAGAAAAGTCTGACGCCGGAACCCGTTTTCGAACCTCGCACCTAGGCATTGGTGGCAGGCGCCTTAACCACTGCGCATCGGACCGTCCCTGAGTCCCTACAGTGGGAGATGGATCGACCATGTTAATTCAAGGGTTGTGCCAGATTAGCTTGGCACTGCATGGCACCAAGCTAATCTGGCACAACCCTTGAATTATCATGGTCGATCCATCGCCTGCAAACTGGTACACATTCATTGGGAAATGCTGCCATGGGGTTAAATGGGTTAACAATATGATAAAGGTGTTCAGATACATACCTCCTCTCTTTCTGCTGGCCTGCCATAGACTCCTGAATGTACGACGCACGGAAATTTTCATAGTGAACGTCAGATGTCACATCCTTCAGGTCTTGCATGTGGGTGCTACGTACAAGTGAAAGAGAAAAAAAGGTAAATCAGCAAAAGAAATGTAGATTTTTGTTTTTGAAGGGGAGGGGGTTGGGGACAGGGGTCCCCACACACATAGTCTCAATTTTTACCTCTTTGATTTCTTGTCCATTACGTCTCATTTCCATATTTCTTTGAGATGGTATTCAAGACACAATGTCAAAGTAGGGAAGTACATTGCATTATTAGTAAGCAAGCATCTATTGCCAAGTTATAGCATGGAAGTCCCTCCAGGTAAATTTTCATGACATGTCTGGGGCAAATGTGCATCCCTGCTGTTTAAAAAAAAATTTTTTAAACTGATAAACATGTGCAAAAGTCACTGGGCCAAAGCATGCACGGACTGACAGCACCCAACGTCGTCCTGATGACCTTTTGTGCTCTGGGCTAGTTCCATCCCCACCCATGGACAGGCAGCTGATCTGCCTATGCCTGTTGTATCTCTGTATGACCTAATTTGACTCACCTGATTAGCATCTGGCGTAACCTGACGAAGTCACAGTGGCTTGGGTTGTCCACTGAAACAGGAGAAATTTGGGAACATTGTACCGGTACCATTATCACATTCTTCATGCAGGGAAAAAAGATGGGCTTGTTCAATTGTTGAAAGGTCTTGCTCATAGGCAGTATATGTACATGTCCCCAATAACCAGCCCTGTAGGGTCATCCATTATCACTCTGGTGCTGTGGACTCTAAACACTGAACCAGCTAATCAGTCACATTCTTGTACATCTTGTGCTGAATTTGATGTGAAAAAAATGTGCATCATTCAAATACATCAATAATTTTTCAACTGCTACACCAATGTCTTAAGCAAGATGAAGACGTGTTTGCAGAGGTGATTGACGTACACTGTTGAAAGTGTGCACCTTAAGTTGCCTTAGAGCAACTAATAAAGGGAGACAACCCAAGGATTTCTTGCCAACTTGCAGGGGAGATAACTGATATCTAAGCTGTACATGAAATGCCCAGCACCGTGATTCCTTCGTCGCTGCTTAGTGACAGTGCATTGGTAAAACTAAATCTTTCACATCAAATAAAATCTTTAGTGCATGATCTGAAAGGTGTCTGTATACCAGCCCTGTGAGATGAATCAGCCATGATAGTCCTAAGCTAATCACTGAGTCAGTCTGGCTCTACCGTTGAACTACGAAGGCCGATCCTCCTCTTGCTCTGGTGTCTTAATAGTGAAAGCGTGTTTATTGCAACATCGTCAACAGTAGCCCTCTCTTACCTTCTACAATGCCCCATGGGTAGGCGCGTCCTCGTATTTTCTTGCCTCCGGCTTCCACCACTGTATTGCATCCAACCACTGCAAATGGTACTGCTGCCTGAAAATGAACAAAAAATACTTCCTTTAAATTCTGACAATATTGCAGTTATATAACAACAATTTTAGGAGTGATAAAACAATACTCAGAATGAATCGCACAAACGGCTGATAGGCAGCAGTGACACTCATGATTTACAAAACAATTGTCAATAAGCCATTCAGTGAAACACAGCAGCCCTGATACTAGTAACTCCATTAACCCTGACACACCACAGTAAGATATGGATCGACCATGATAGTTAAAGGGTGATGCCAGAATAGCTTGGGCGTCAAGCTATTCTGGCACCACCCTTGAACGATTATGATCTATCTATCTCCTGCATAGTAATGCAGTCTTCAGAGGACAATTGCAAAATTCTGGGATTTTTGCCTTAATTAATCCATGAGTGGAACTGGTTGGGGTGGGGGTGGTGTGGTTGGTGGTTGGGTGTGTGTGTGGGGTGGGGGGGTTGGGTTACAGAGGTTCTAGAGTGTGGGGATAAGCCTTACCTTGAGTTCCTTGTCCTGCTGTTTAAAGTCGTCGTCTTCATCACTGTCACAGTCAGGAAACTCATAGATGTGGATGTCGTTGTTGTCAATCTCCTCAATAATCTGGAAACAAAAAAGAAATTAAAAACATGTCTCTTTTTAGCAAAATTCACATCTTCCTATCCTCTGGACCCCAGTGATAATGGCTTGACTCGCAGTACTGCTCTTTTGCTTAAAACTAAAATGAGGTTCCCGACCCCAGATCCTACTCCACCTCACACTATCAATACTTCCACACATACAAATATTAAAAATAAAGGAAACGAGAAAAAGGAAATAGTTTTAAAAAATGTTTTGAGGACTTAGACACTATGTGATCCAACATTAATGATCTTTAATGCAATCATTTGTGTTTGGTACCCACTTCCCTTCCCGGGGCCTCAACAACAACAAAAGGAACCCTTCCCCAAACCCCTACCCCCCCCCAGACCCCCCCCCCTCAACCTCATCCACAGGAACACACACACACACATACACACACTCCTGTAAAAATGCACTCACTCGCTGTTTCATTTTCTTGACCTCTGTCTTTGTGAGAATGTCCGACTTGGCTAGAAGCGGCACGATGTTTACTTTGTGGTGTAGCTTCTTCATCACCTGAATGTCCTGAGGCTTCAACCTGCCGAATTAAAAACACACACTCTTTTCTGTAGCCTGATCACTGTTGTGGAACTGAATAGGAACATAAATAAGATTTACTTAACCCGTTACATCCTGAGGCTGAGTAATTGTTTTAATGTGCTTATTGTCCGATGACGGCTACATTACAGGCTCGGATTAGGAGACAGATGAACCAATCAAGTTCAATGGTGGTGCCAGAATAGCTTGGCACCTGAGGTGCCAAGCTAGTCTGGCACCACCCTTGACCTATCACAGTCAAATCAATGTCAAGCAGTAGTGTATCAGGATGAAAAGGGTTAATCCATTCAGCCCTGACGCACTACCACAGGAGATGGGTCGACCATGATAATTCAAGGGCAGTGCCAGATTAGCTTGGCGCCAAAAAACCTGTTGGCGCCAAGCTAATCTGTCACTGCCCTTGAATTATCATGGTCGATCCATCTCCTGCAACTGCTGCATAGTCATTAGATGACACCTCCAAAATCTGGGAAATACCGCGGCCGTCGGGCTGAATGAGTTAACTCATTCTACCCCAACACCGAAATCCTTAACTTTTGCCGTTGTCCTCTGAAGACTGCATCTTACAGTGCAGGACAGAGAGTCGACCATGATAGTAGGCGCCAAGCTATTCTGGCATCACCCTTGAACTATCATGGTCGATCCTTATCTTCCTGTGATGTGTCTGGGGTAGAATGAGTTAAGTCAGGACAACCCGGTCTATGCCGTTTCCACTAGAGCTACTGCCGTTCGAGTCAATCTCAACTGAAAATACGTGCAGATCTGTCTTATCAGAATACTCTGACTGCGTGGGCTCACGAGGATCTACACCTCTTGCAGATGGGTGGTGTTCACAGAGATGAGGTTCAGGGGCGGACCAGTTACCTCGAGGTGTGTGTGTGTGTGGGAGGGGTGGGGGGGGGGGGGGGTCTACGTTCATGACCTCCAACCTGACACAAAAGGCCTCGCGACGCCAATCACCCCAAAATAAAAATGGCGGGGGGTTGGGGAGGGGGGGGGGGGGGGGGGGAGGGATAAACTTTCCTTCCCAGTCGCGAACAAATCAAAGGGGTGGGGAGGGGAGGCGGGGCTAGCGCGCCAAGAGTGTGTGAGCCTGTTGCAACTTCTCACTAACCCCCTAAAAAAGCGAAAAGTGGGGAGGATAAGAGGGGGGTGGGGACTGAGGGGGAGGGTCCAAACTGTTATTTTTGGCCTGGGGGGGGGGGGGGGGGGGGTTCCGGACCCCAACCACCCCCCCCCCCCCAAAAAAAAAAAAAAAAAAAAATCCACCAGCCTGGGGTTCAGAACAAAATCACTCACCCGTGTCCGTATGGAGAGATGAAGTAGAGGAGGCAGTGGACGCGGTTGTCGACGATGTTGCGGCGGTTGAGGCCGGTCTCATCGCGGTAATACTGCTGAAACTGCTGGTCGACATAGTCCATGATGGTCTTCCAGCTGGCCAGATCAGATCAGAAATTCACACTTCACAATCCATCAGGCAATCCGGTATAATTTCAAACGAAATCCTTCCCCTTCCCACCCCTTCAAAGTCGTTTCAGCCCTCCCCCTCGGTCCCTACCTTTTTCCTCTTAACCTTTTTCGCCCTGATACACTATTGCTTGAAATCAGTTTGATCATGATAGTTTAAGGGTGGTGACAGAATAGCTTGTCGCCTCAGGCGCCAAGCTATTCTGGCACCACCCTTGAACTAAATGGTTGATCTGTCTCCCAATCTGGCACCACCCTTGAACTAAAATGGTTGATCTATCTCCCAATCTGTGATGTAGCCTTCATAGGACAGTAAGCAACATTATATAAAAAAAATCAGCCTCAGGATGTAACAGGTTCACACGCACCTTCTCCAAGCCGTTTGATATCAGGAGAGTCTAATGGTTAGTTAAAGTAGTGTATAATTGTGCGTGTGTCTGAGAGAGAATGTGAATTGTGCCAGTAAGTTCCCCCCCCCCCCCCCCCCCCCCCCAATTTTTTTTTCTTCTTCTGGAGAACAACGCTTTATAAGACCTATTTAATTATTGTAAAACGTACGATCTCTTGTTTTTAGCTGCTTCATGTCTTCGAATGCTCCAAACAAAAACTCATAAAATGGACCATCTCCCCTCCTCCTTCTCCCCCCCCCCCACCCCCACCCACTTCACACTGATCTGCACCTGAAACTGTGTTTTTTTTCCCCCTGTCTTAAAGTACCATTACGCGTAAATCTGAAGACACATTTCAGCACCATTTGTGTTTGTTATGCCTCATCGACACAAATAATGAACTTTAACAGCAGTTGGCACACGCAGCAAAAGCACATGCGTAATTGCACTTATTTATTCTGCCCAGCCGTTAGCGTGTCAATCTGTTTTAGTTGTTTGTCGTACTGAAAACGTTGTATTTATAGAATGGAGTAGAGTCATTGTCAAATAACTTGATATCAAAACGACGTGTGCTGAACTCGATTCTCCTGTGTCTAAATGAACCATATCTAGACCTGTGTGTAGTGTTTCGTAACCATCTTTTACAGATGAATCTTTGAACAGTTACGGCAGTAGTGGGCCTTTAAACCTACGGTCTGACGGGAATTTATACATCCTATTTAAAAAAAAAAAAATTTTTTATAAGGAACGTGGAAAATAAACATGTGCCACATAATTTGTAACCGCGGTAATAATTAATCAGTAAATAGTTTCATCAAGGTCACTCCTCCGTCACGTACACACACCTACCTGCACATTGCGCGCAAAACACATCCACATCAAATGCCTACTGATTGTCGCAATAGTAAAGAATTACGCACACCTGCACTGAAACCCTAGCCAGTTAACTGGAGTTACAGGCATGAACAATGTTACAGGGATAAGTTTGCGTGGTCAGTGCAGAACAATGCCACCCGGCCACGACTAGACTGCAGAAAGGGGTCGATGACCAACAGGTATTTAACCCTTTGGTCGTCGGTAGCGCTACCTACGACCAAAGGGTTAAAACCGAGTCGCAGTACAGGAGCGATCAATCACCTGTTGAGGGGTTTGTGTCCAACTCAGTCCCGGTTTGTGTTTGAGGCATTTTACATGGATCGCACAGAGGACATCTGCTTTTTAGACTGTGATAAAACAAACCAATCAACAACTGTGGGGTGGGGTGGGGTGGGGAGGGTGGAAGGGGAGGAGGAGGGGGTGAAGAAAGAAGAAACACCATTCACTCCTCGGCATCCCTGGGAAGTTGTTTCTACAAAACTAGCTAATCTGGCACTTACACATGAGCTCTCACGCTCGATCCACCTCTCCTGTTTTGTCTTGGCTGAATTAACCCCTTCACTGCCGATAAAAACTGGACACCACACTACTGCAAGAGGCATAGATCCTCATGAGCCCCCGCAATTGCGGGGGCTCATGAGGATCTATGCCTCTTGCTGAAACCACTTGGTATCCATTGTTCATGGCGGACAGGCTGGAGCTCTTTCGCCTTGAATGGGCATAAATTTCAGACGTGCGGTACGTATAGCGGCAATAAAGGGGTTAATGGGTCAAGATTTCCATACCTGTCCTCTGCGTTGACCGCATCGTTGAAGCCAGGCGTGTCCACTATGGTCAGTTTGACACGCACACCTTTCTCTTCAATCTCCAGCTGTTTCTTTTCTATCGACACGGTCCGGTTCACAAGCTCTGAAAACAGATATACGTAAATGGAACAATGAATGAATAAATGAATTTGTTTGACTGACCTACTGGCTGACGGACGGACGATGGGTAGGACAGACGGACGGACGATGGCCGGGTAGGACGGAAAGACGACGGGTAGGACGGACGGACGCAAGGATGAAGGGATCCATATTGTTATTCGACATTATTATGAAAAGAGAACTCCCTTGCGTTCTTCTGTCCGCACTAAATTCTCGCTAACGGGGCGGGGGCTGAGAGGGGGCGGGGGGGGGGGGGGGGGGGCGGGCGGGGGGGTGGGGGGAGAGAGGGGATGTGAGGGGGGGGGGGGGCGGTTTATTGAACTCTCTAGGAATAACAGTGATTTGCGACGCACAATTTATCTGCGACCCACGATTCAGCGCGCCTTCTAGTTGTGTTATAATCGTCCGTCTGTTCAGTATCGAAGTCCGTCTGTTAAAAGGGTCCGTCTGTAGTTATCACTGAGTAAGGATATCCCAGGCGCCAAGCTTATCCAGGCACTAACCCTGAACTATCATAGCCGCTCTATCTCTAATAATAATAATAACAATCACATAGATCTGTAAAGCGCAGTTTCCCCCACACAAAGGCAGATAGCTTAACGGATGAATTTTAAATACTGCTTAAAGTACCATTACGCATAAATCTGAAGACATATTTTAGCACCATTTGTGTTTGTTATGTCTTGTCGACACACCTAATGAACTTTAACAGCCGTTTGGACACGCAGTAAAAGCACACGCGTAATCGCACTTATTTATTCTGCGCTTCCGTTAGCGTGTCAATTTCTTTTTTTAATTTTTTTTATAGCTTTTTCTCATACAGATAGCGTTGTATTTCTAGAACGGAGTTGAGTCATCGTCAGATTACTTGATATTAAGACGACGGGTGCTGAACTGGATTATCCTGTGTCTAAATGAACCACAAATAGACCTGTAGGTAGCGTTTCGTAACCATCTGTTACAAAAGTGTATCTTTGAACAGTTACGGCGGTAGTGGGCCTTTACAATTGCTAGAAATGTATGACTGAATATCTGCACGCTCGCTGAGAAGAGGATGGAGAGGGAAGGAGATAGAGAAAATTGGGGGGGGGGGGGAGGGGCGGGGGGTAAGAGAACTTACCAATTACAGGTGGAATCTCCCTGTCCTTGTACAGTTCTGTCAGGAAGAGACTGTTGATGAGGGTTGACTTTCCAAGGCCCGTTTCACCTGGAACAAAAACCACAAACTGTTTAACAGCAGCCGCATACCGCTTCTAGAACAACGCCCCTTGCATCTACAAGAGGCATAGATTCTCATGAGCTCCTGCAGTCGTAGGGGCTCATGAGACTCTATGCCTCTTGTTGATCAAGACTGCCTCCAGCTGGTCCCGGTACTGAGGAGTTTTTCGGGAGGGAGGGGGGGGGGGTTGAGTGTGTGACTGGCCGTGACACAATAATGGCCTACAGTCAAGGAAGAACAGCACTGCAGTCATCATAAAGTCAGTAATGTAAGTCATGCAAGTAATGCACTGTGCATCAACGCTGACTAGCTTTTTACTGCTTGAAGTTAACTCTATTCGCGGCCAGCCGCATCCGGATGCGCGGCATACGCCGCGCATCCGGATGCGGCTGGTCGCGAATGTGTTAACCATTTCAGACAGAAACATGCGAAACTGACCACCCAACTGCAAGAGGCAAACAACCGTCCCTCGCAGACGGGTGTCATGTGCCGGTCGGGGGTGGGGGGGGGGGGGGGTGAGGTGGGGGGAGAGGGGGGAGGGAGGGATGGGGGCTCATGACGTTCTTGGCCTTTTGCTGACTCTAGTCATACACGTGTTACTTTGACTCGGGGTTGAATTATTATTCAGTGTTGTAGATTCCATGCTTTAACGACACTATTTTGCGTCCACTAGCGTTAATGCTCATACCTACTGACATCCGTGTGTGCGTGCGTGTGCGTGTGTGTCTTTGTGTGTGGCTCCGCGTCAGCCGTGCGTGTGCGTGCGTGTCAGTGTGTCTGTGCGGGTGTTCGTGCGTGATTACGTGCATGTTAAACTTTGTGATCCTGAGCAGAATGCTGCTTGTTGTGGAGCCGAAAGGGGAACTGAAGGGACTTTCTAAATGAAACAACCGGGTTTTAGCAGTAACTGACACTGATTTCCGGCGCCTACACACGTTACTTCCTCTATTCTTGGTTTAACCCATTCGGTCCTGACGCACTACAGCAGGAGATGGGTCGACCATGATAATTCAAGGGTAGTGCCAGATTAGCTTGGCGCCTGCCCTTGAATTATCATGGTCGATTCCATCTCCTGCAACAAGTGCATAGTCGTTAGATGACGCTTCCAAAATTTGGGAAATACGTGCGCCGGGCTGAATGAGTTAAATAGTTTCACGTTACTGCTTTGCAAAATGCATAAAAGGATATACAGCAATTTTCATCAGATCAAAACAAGCCACAGCTACCCTTGCATGTTCCAGCGGTTTCCCACACATCGAAATGTATTTTTTGGCATGATATTGCTCCTTACGACACATTCTGGTTGCTCTCCAAAGCAGCTGGCAGAGCTGGCAGAGCCTGCGGCTTTGATGCAGTGCACTTTTTTTCCCCCCTCGTTTTGAACTTTCTTCTTCTTCTTCTTTTAACTCATTCAGCCCCTCGCACGTATTTCCCAAATTTTGGAGGCGTCGTCTAACGACTATGCACCTGTTGCAGGAGATGGATCGACCATGATAATTCAAGGATAGTGCCAGATGAGCTTGGCGCCTTTCGGCGCCAAGCTCATCTGGCACTACCCTTGAATTATCATGGTCGATCTATCTACTGCTGTAGTGCGTCAGGGCTGAATGGGTTAATCCGTTTTTGGTGCTGGTGCTGGTGGTGATGATGCGGTGGAGGTGTGTGTGTGTGGGGGGGGGGGGGTGGGGGGTGGGGGGTGGGGCGGTGAGTGAGGAATAGGTGTTTCTACTTTTCTATTATGCTAAAAACGGCGCGAGTCTGGCCACAGGCGCTCGACTGAAAGCCGGGGACTTTCCTGCATCTCACGTATACAGATGTGCGCGGCGAAGAGACGTTTTGCACGTGTGCAAACCGTCTCTTTGCGCACACCTGTATACTGACGCGAGACGGATTTGTGCATAAGGCAAGATTATGTAGGAAAGTTACAGGTTTTCAGTCGAGCGCCGCCTGGCCCACTGAAGTTATTATAACAGTCACGAATTCACTGGCTGCCATGTCACTTCCTGTCGTCACTGATTGTCAGCTAAAACACCCCGTCCGCCCTCTCAATTCAATCAAGTGGACAAGAAAGGAAGCCCGGAAGGTCGGTCACAAATGATGGAAATTACTGGGCTGGACACGACAGCAAAGTCGTGGGTGGAAACAGGAACGGTATTTTCGGAATAGTGAGACAGCAGGGTCAGTACCGAGAAAAAAAATTGAACACCCAACTGCAAGAGGCATAGATAATCACGAGCGCCCGCAATTGCGGGGGCTCATGAGGATCTGTGCCTCTTGCTGACACGACTTTGAATCCACGATCCTGGGAGATTGGGGTTTTTCGGTCTTTGGAATTAACGAAGACTGCAGAGCACAGACTCTCAGTTGGCGCTGAACGGGTTAAGTCGGATATAAAAGACATCTGACGATCAAAGCCCCCAAAACGCTCCTACATTGTGATTATACACAAACCAAGGGAAATTACTAGTACTCAGCGCTGGACAGACAAACATTTAGCTCTCCTGCCCCCGCCTGTCAGACACCTAATCGCCAGCCCACAGAGAAATAATCATTCTTTCTGAGGTGCAGATGATCGTCTTGGTCTATACCTGCGTATTTCTCTGTGGGCTGGCGATTGGGTGCCTGATAGGCGGGGGCAGGGGATCTAACTGTTTTTCTGTCCAGCGCTGAGTAATTTCCCTTGGTTTGTGTACAATTTTGCCAGTGCTAGCCTCACCTATCTGGTTTGTGAGTACATTGTGATTAGAAATGATCCGAAGCCACATTCCCTGAGAATTATAATGGACAAGTCACAGACCAAAGACACGTACGCAGTGTGATGTAAACAGCCATCGATCATAGAAACAAGGCAACAACAATAGAGCGTCTGTGTGTTGGACTGTGGGCGGTGCTTCCGCCAAATTTAGTTCATACACTGCCGAGATAAACTGAACGCCACCCATCTGCAAGAGGTATAGATCCTCATGAGCCCCCGCATTTGCGGGGGCTCATGAGGATCTATGCCTCTTGCTGACACCTCTTTGAATGCAGGTTTCTGGTTCATCTAGGTTGTTTTTCTTCCGGTCTTTGATTAACGAAGATTGCCAGAAACTACACAGTCTGCGTCAGTCACGCACTGCCGGAACGGGTTAACTAAGTTGGACATAGAGGACTGACGTGACGTCGGAAGATCAAAGCCTAAAACGCTCCTACATTATCGTAAACGACCAAAGCCACATTCCTGAGAATTATAATGGACAAAGCGCCCCGAGACAGAATCAGATAACAGTACACAATGTGTTATGAACACTAGGCTTTTATCCCCGGGAAAGCAATGAGAGCGTTTGCGTTGTCCTGGTTGCGTGCGACTCTCAGTCAAATTTAACTCGGCGGCCTTCAATGCCGAGAATGATTTAAACACCACCCACATGCAAGAGGCATAGTGCGGGGGCTCTTGAGGATCTATGCCTCTTGTGAAACCGCTTTGTATCCACGTTCCTTCGCTGACTGGGTGTGTGAGTCTTTGACGCTGAATTTACAATGGTTTCAAAAACACAAGCCGCTGCGTCCACCGGTAGTAAAGGTTGATTGATTGTACATTGCTTAACGTCCCGACAGCAACAAGGCTTTCTCAGGACGTGCCTGCACTGCTTGTGAAAAAAAAAAAAAAAACAGAATATTAAATGTATGTCGCCAGCCGGTCCAACACGTTAAATAAACCTACCACATGGGACCTAAATAAAGCTAAGACCATTTGGCAACACACATCCAATATCAAGAGCTACAGGCAGTGCAGACAGTAGGGAGAGTTTTAAAAAGGCAAATACATGTGAATGGACCAAGGCTAGACAGAAACACATGCCCCAGAAAAGAGAGGAAACCCACCCTGTGGGGCTGACCAGGGTGACCCTGGGAACTAAAAAGTAGTTAACCCCACCCAAGTCCCCCAGGGCAGACCCGGGTGGGGACCCGGTAGTAAAGGGGTTTAAGAATCATAATTATGCCAGCCCGCGCTCACTTCAAACCACCCTCTCCCCCCCCCCCCCCCCCCCCCCCCCCCGTCTCTCTCTCCCTCGCTCATCCCCCCCCCCCTCCCTCACTTCCCTCAAGCCTACTTTGTTCGCTTCCGAAATAACCGTGCCATTTCCTCATTGCCTTAGACAGGCCTGAAGGGAGACTACCCGGCACTGAGACTTCTGAAGTCAGGATTATCCGCCCGGCACACTTATTGGCCGAACTACCAGATTTCTATGATCTCACTGACACCGCAAATTAATCAGTTCTCATTGCGCCCCTATTGTTTCTGGGGTAATGGCAGCCTATGCCTTTTGCACTGAGGTGGCGGAATGGCGGAATGTAGTATAGAACATATATTTAGTTCACAAGTCAGTGACTACACCTACAAGGTTCAGCAAGGTAACTTCCTACACCCCCGCGTACTAGTACAAACTCGTACAACAGCGGAAAGTCTTGTTCCGTGAGTCTCCGCACTGACATCCTTAGCGAACACCGTAACTGCAAGAGGCATAGATCTTCATCAGCCCCCGCAATGATGCGGGGGCTGATGAAGATATATAGTGCCTCTTGTTGGACTACATTAACATCTGTGTTGTTTGAATGATGCCGGCGAGGTTACTCGAAGATGATAGTAGTGCATGTACAACTAGTCTACTATATAAGACCGAACACTATGTACACCGTTAACATCATTTGCCTGCTCCTTCTCCGCTCCCTGTAAAAGTATCCATTTCTCTTCCAAGCCAACCGGATTCACATTTCGGTTAGACTCGTTTTCAGAGCACTACATTCAAGCTGTTTTGTCCCTTTCAGTGTGCTTTTGCCGAACAAGTCGCACTGGTGAAGCGGAACAGACCCGAGTTAAAATACTTTTCCTAAATACTTAACCCGTTACAACCTGAGGCTGATTTAAACAATCAAACAAACAAACAAAAAGCTTATTGTCCTACAAAGGCTACATTACAGATTACAGGGTAGCTCAACTATTTTACTTCAAGGGTGGTGCCAGAATAGCTTGGCGCCTGAGGCGCCAAGCTATTCTGGCACCACCCTTGAACTATCATAGTCAAATTAATTTTAAGCAATGCGGTTTATCAAGATGAAAAGGCTTAAGAAAGCGCTTGATGTGCTTCACGCCTCTAGGTTTTGACGATCTGTCCGGCCAGTTGGCGCAAGAAGTACAAGAGGTTATCATACATAAGACAGACGTGGACATAAAGAAACACCTGCAGGCATTATAGCGTAATCCCCTCTCCTTGTTTTCGCCTTTCGCTGTATTACCCAGCGTTATCGGTTGAATATCTTAACTTTCACTTCCGTCTGACTGCCAACAGTAATAAAACTGAGCTAGGTCCGCCTGACTGCTAATTGCTGAAATGCGCTCACTAAAGCACATCCTCGGCATCCCTACACACGCCAACAATATGGCGACATAATATGCCCAACATAATTAGGCCTGCTCCCTCTCGATCTATATCGGAAAAAAAACTCTGCTTTCTTTATGGTGTCCGACTACATACTACTGATAATAACGCCCGAGGTATCTACAAAAAAGAACTTCAAGGTAACCCCGTAAAAAAGGGTAGTCCGCATAATTTAACGTTACCCGGATATACTAACGAAGTTTTCTCTCTGGCTGGAGTCAGCCCCGGCCCAGTCGGTTTGCTCTATTCCCAACTCCCCCAGGGCTCCATGGACTCTTCTTCCTGTAGTGGCACACTCCAACATACCCAACATCAGCAAAAAAGACCCCCCTCACTTACAAAAGTCAAGAACTATTGAACACCTTAGTCTCAAATATCCTAATACCCTCACCATTTATACAGACGGCTCCAGACTTACGACAAATCAGGTCGGAGGGGCCTATACTATACCAGCTTTAAACAAAACAGCATATTTCTCACTAAACATAGACTGTTGCATCTGTACAGCCGAGCTTGTGGCTATCTCTCTGGCACTACAGCATCTGCTGGCTCTACCGTTGCAAATTTATCAAATTCTTCTTTGCTCGGACTCTAAGGCTACGCTGCTGGCTATTGCTTCTAATAAGTTTACGTCGAGACCTGATATAGTCATGGAAATAAAATTCATTATCCACCAATTACTTGCCCGCGGGATCGTTGCTATCTTACAGTGGATTCCTTCTCATGTGGACATCCACGGCAACGACCTCGCGGACAAGGCCACTAAACTTGGTGCATCTGGAGCTCCTGGTTCCATCAAAATATCTCTTGCCTTATCATCTGAATCGAAATCGAAAGTAAAAAACAGCATCAAAACTATATATACCACCAGACTAAACTCACTAGCAAATAAATCCCCTGCTATCCCTGTCTTCTCAGCTAAAACCCCTCCATCCTAGTCTCTCCCTTCTACAACTCTGTCATTCATAGACTCTTTACTGACAGCTGGTGGATTAAGTACTCCCGCCCCATCTGTCTATGCGGTGAGAACTTTGACCCACAACACGCCCTACTGTGCTGCCCTCACTTTGCTGAGGACTGCGCTAAACTTAGAAACAGTTACCTAAATTCTAATACGCGGATCTCGTCACTTTTACAGAAACTTGACCCACAAACGATAGAACTCATTATTGCTGCCACGAGGAGCATGCGGTTAGCCAAGCTAATTTAAAAAGCCTGGCATGGCCCGCCTTTGCCCTCTCATCTCCTATTGTATATATAACTAATTCTAATACTGTAAATACTTTTATTTATCCTACTTCTCCCACCAGTCTGTCGCGTAGTTACCACAGAATCTTCCGCGGCAATAAATTTAGGTCTTTATTCCTGGGACCGCTGCTGTTGGCCTTTCCGCGGCCTTGGTGCCTTTGTCACTCCGCGCGCCGGTTCATTACAAGACTGCAGTGCTTTGCGCCGCCCCCCAGAAACCATAGGAAATATAGATACCTATTATACCAGCAAATTCTCCGATGGCTTGTTGGCCCTGTTGACACTAGCCGCGGCTGTTGCAAATCTCTATAGGGCCATAGCCCTTATGCTGCCGGAGACAAATGAGATGGAAATTAAAAATATAGGTTTAATTTACTAAATTAATATATAAATAAAGATGAAATAAGAAATGATATTTTTGTTATATTTATAATATTAATAATTTAAAACCCTCTCACTGCCGGAGGCCCATCATGGTCCAAATGGCCTGACTGTAGGCTGTAGATCAACAGACATGGTGAGTGCGATCCGCACAGCCGATCTAAAACAGTGATGCAGCAGGCCCGACCAGGACCCCAGCCAATTAGTAAACAGCAAAAAGATAAGGAGAAATTAAAAATACTGAGCCGCCCCCTCAGAAAATATAGGAAATATAGATATCTACTATACCCACAAGTTCTCCGATGGCTTCTTGGCCTTGTTGCCTCTAGCCGCGGCAGATGCAAGTTCCTATAGGGCCACAGCCCTTGTGCTGTCGGAGACTGACGGTTATACTTATAATATTAATAATTTAAGACCCCTACATTGCCGGAGGTCCATCATGGTCCAAATGGCCTGTCTGTAGGCTGTAAATTAACAGACAGAGTGTGATCCGCACAGCCGATCTAAAACAGTGATGCAGCAGGTCCGACCAGGACCCCGGCCAAATAGTAAAAAGTAAAGAGATAAGTGAAAATAAAAATACAGGGTCAATGTAATAAAGCATCAGAAAAAGAAAAAGAAAAAAGAAATTGAGTTAAAGTAACGAATTAAATTAAATTTGCTCTCAAATCCTGACCCAGTCAAATTGCTAATATTTGCGTGGCCGCTGGCCATATAATCCCTTAACCCACCACACTCTAATATATGCCTAATTTTTATTTTCTTTTAGCATTTTAATTTATTTAACCATGCTTTTTATTAATCCATTTATATACAATTATAGGCTCTTTTAACCTTTTTTTTAAACAGAAATACTCCAAATAAAATAGCACATACTATTGAAATATTTGACTCCTAATTATTAATATTTTAAAATCTATTTTATTACGTCTCTTACCAAAAATTTTCTGTATACGAAGGCTCCTTTTAACTTTCCTTTAATAAAGACTTTATAAACAAAATAGTGTACATCAAACCATTTTAATCTTTCAATTAACATAACTACCTCGCGCTGGGACCATATGGCGTCGAGGCGCGTCCCCTGGGTGGTGGATAGGGGGTCCCTCGTGAGAGGGGTGCACCGAATGAAATAAGGTGCCGTGAACCAACATGGACTAAGGGAAGGTGACCCCGACAGAAAACCCCTGGTCCTCCTAGTAAGGGGGTTGGGCGTGGGGGTAGCTTCCCCACTCTGCAAAAAGGAAATAGCTACAAAAACGCCGACGAAAAGACAAACAGTAATTCCTTTCCTGGAGGAGGAAGGTTCTTCTACCAGAAGATTTATGACGTCCTGTGGTGAAAGCCGGAAGTCTTCGGAAGCCACAGGACCGAGCCGCCTCTCTCTATCCAGGGACACAACCATGGGCACATGGAACGTCAAGACCATGTACCAGAGCGGCAAGGCCGCCCAGATAGCAGCGGAAATGCAAAAGTACAACCTTTCCCTGCTAGTTATCAGTGAAGCCATATGGACGCAGTCTGGCCAGAAAAGGCTGTTAAGTGGGGAGATGATTCTGTATTCAGGTCATGAAGAGGAGAATGCCCCCCATACAGAAGGAGTAGCATTCATGCTGTCACCAGTGGCACAGAGAGCGCTGATGGGCTGGGAACCTCTTGGGCCGAGAATTATCACAGCAGCCTTTACTTACTTACGCCTGTCACCCCTACCCGGGTATAGGCCGTCGACGAGAGACCTCCAGCAACTCCTGTCCTGTGCTTCTCCTTCGATTCTACTCCAGGTGGCTCCCAGTCTCTTGATGTCTGCTTGGAGGTCTCGACGCCCTCGCGCTGGGACCATATGGCGTTGAGGCGCGTCCCCTGGGTGGTGGATAGGGGGTCCCTCGTGAGAGGGGTGCACCAAATGAAATAAGGTGCCGTGAACCAACATGGTCTAAGGGAAGGTGACCCCGACAGAAAACCCCTGGTCCTCCTAGTAAGGGGGTTGGGCGTGGGGGTAGCTTCCCCACCCTGCAAAAAAGGAAATAGCTACAAAAACGCCGACGAAAAGACTAACAGTAATTCCTTTCCTGGAGGAGGAAGGTTCTTCTACTAGAAGACTTATGACATTCTGTGGTGAAAGCCGGAAGTCTTCGGAAGCCACAGGACCGAGCCGCCTCTCTCTATCCAGGGACACAACCATGGGCACATGGAACGTCAAGACCATGTACCAGAGCGGCAAGGCCGCCCAGATAGCAGCGGAAATGCAAAAGTACAACCTTTCCCTGCTAGGTATCAGTGAAGCCATATGGACGCAGTCTGGCCAGAAAAGGCTGTTAAGTGGGGAGATGATTCTGTATTCAGGTCATGAAGAGGAGAATGCCCCCCCATACAGAAGGAGTAGCATTCATGCTGTCACCAGTGGCACAGAGAGCGCTGATGGGCTGGGAACCTCTTGGGCCAAGAATTATCACAGCAGCCTTTAGAACCAAGAAAAAGCTCAAGCTGAACGTCATCCAGTGTTATGCGCCCACCAATGACAGTGACGAGGAAGAGAAACAAAAGTTCTACGACCGACTCCAGAGTGCCGTGGACAAATGTGCGGAGTGAGACATCACCATCGTCATGGGCGATTTTAATGCCAAAATAGGGGAGGACAACACCGGATACGAAGAGGTGATGGCGAGACAGGGACTAGGCTCGGAGATGAGTGAGAACGGGGAGAGGTTTGTAGACTTTTGTGCTCTAAACCGACTTGTCATTGGAGGAAGCATCTTCCCACACAGAAGAATACACAAAGCAACTTGGGTCTCACCTGACCATACAACAGAGAACCAAATAGACCATATCTGCATTAGCAAGAAATTTAGAAGATCCCTTCAAGATGTTCGAGTGAGGAGGGGAGCAGATGTCGCCTCAGACCACCATCTGCTTACCTTAAGAATGAAGCTCAAGCTAAAGAAAAGCCGCACAGAGACAACAAGAAGACAGCGCTATAATGTAGGCCTCCTGAGAGAAACTGGAGTTAGAGAAGAGTTCAAACTGGTGCTGTCCAACCGGTTTCAAGCGCTACAGGAGCTAGTAAATGAAGAGGAGGCGGTCACCACAGAGCAGCAGTGGAAGGCAGTTAGAGAGGCGCTGAACTCAACCTGCAAAGACACTGTAGGGTTCAGGAAACACCACCACAAGGACTGGCTGTCGGCACAGACCTTGAAGAAGATAGAAGCGAGGAAGCAGAAGAAAGCAGCGGTCAACAACAGTCGCACGAGAGCAGCCAAAGTAAGGGCACAGGGGGAATACTCGGAAGCCAACCGCGAGGTGAAGAGGAGTATCAGGGCAGACAAGAGGGCCTACACAGACAGCCTGGCAGAAAAGGCAGCAGGCAGCGGCAACATGAAACAGCTCTACGACATTACCAGAAGATTGTCGAGTAAGTATGGCCATACAGAAAGACCAGTAAAAGACAAAGAAGGCAAGCCTATTGCAGACAGAGCAGACCAACTCGACAGATGGGCCGAGTATTTTGAAGAGTTACTGAACAGACCTAGCCCACCCGACCCCCCAGACATCCAGCCGGCAGAGACCGACCTACCCATCAGCTGTGACAGACCCAGCCGGGAAGAGATCAGAAAAGCAGTGGCATTTTTGAAGAATGGCAAAGCAGCAGGGCCAGATGGCATCCCAGCGGAGTCTCTGAAAGCAGGCCTAGAGACAACAGTGGAGATGCTGTACCCACTGTTTGGAAAGATCTGGGAAGAGGAGGTGATGCCAGCTGACTGGAAAGAGGGGTACCTAATCAAGCTTCCCAAGAAAGGCGACCTCAGCAAGTGTTCCAACTACAGAGGAATCACCTTGCTGTCAGTACCAGGAAAGGTCTTCAACAGGATCATCCTAGAGAGAATGAAGAGCTCCGTTGACCCCCAGCTGAGAGACCAGCAAGCAGGATTCAGGAAGAACCGATCATGTACAGACCAGATCGCCACTCTCCGCATCATCGTGGAACAGTCTCTGGAGTGGAGCTCCCCGCTGTACGTCAACTTTGTGGATTATGAGAAAGCATTTGACAGCGTGGACCGAGAGACTCTGTGTAAACTCCTACGACACTACGGTGTACCGACAAAGCTCGTCCGCCTGATCAAGAGCAGCTATGATGGCATGACATGTCGCGTGATCCACGAAGGGCAGTTCACCAGGGAGCTCCAGGTCAGAACTGGTGTCAGGCAGGGGTGTCTGCTGTCTCCGTTCCTCTTCCTACTGGTCATAGACTGGGTCATGAAGAGGACCACAGAGCACAGACGAAGTGGAATACAGTGGACACTGTGGACACAGCTTGACGACCTCGATTTTGCAGACGACTTGGCATTACTGTCCCACACTCATCAACAAATGCAGGACAAGACCACGAGGCTTGCTGACATCTCGTCCGAAGTGGGCCTCACCATTCACAAACAGAAAACAAAGACAATGAGGCTGAACACAACCAGGGAAGAACCAATCTTGCTTGCTGGCACCCCGTTGGAGGAGGTGGAGTCCTTCACCTATCTCGGGAGCATCATAGACAAAAAAGGCGGCACTGATGCAGATGTCAGAGCACGAATCGGTAAAGCCAGAGCAGCCTTTCTCCAGTTAAAAAAAGTGTGGAGTTCCAGAGAGCTGTCACAACACACCAAAGTCCGGATTTTCAACTCCAATGTAAAAGCAGTTCTCCTATATGGAGCAGAGACTTGGAGATTGACAAAAACCACAGTCAACAGAGTACAGACCTTCATGAACAGTTGCCTTAGAAGAATTTTGAAAATCCACTGGCCAGAGAAGATCAGCAACGTCAGACTCTGGGAGAGAACAGAGCAGATAACAGCAGAGAATGAAATTGGGCGAAGAAGATGGGGATGAATCGGTCACAGCCTGAGAAAGCCAGCTTCCAGTATCACTAGGCAGGCATTGTCATGGAACCCCCAGGCAAGGAGGAAAAGAGGTAGGCCGAGAAACTCCTGGCGTCGAGACCTCCAAGCTGACACCAAGAGACTGGGAACCACCTGGAGTAGAATCGAAGGAGAAGCACAGGACAGGAGTTGCTGGAGGTCTCTCGTCGACGGCCTATACCCGGTAGGGGTGACAGGCGTAAGTAAGTAAGTAAGGTCTCGACGCCAGGAGCTTCTCAGCCTACTTCTTTTCCTCTTTCCCTGGGGGTTCCATGACAATGCCTGCCTAGTGATACTGGAAGCTGGCTTTCTCAGACTGTGACCGATCCATCCCCATCTTCTTCGCCCAATTTCATTCTCTGCTGTTATCTGCTCTGTTCTCTCCCAGAGTCTGATGTTGCTGATCTTCTCTGGCCAGTGGATTTTCATAATTCTTCTAAGGCAACTGTTCATGAAGGTCTGTACTCTGTTGACTGTGGTTTTTGTCAATCTCCAAGTCTCTGCTCCATATAGGAGAACTGCTTTTACATTGGAGTTGAAAATCCGGACTTTGGTGTGTTGTGACAGCTCTCTGGAACTCCACACTTTTTTCAACTGGAGAAAGGCTGCTCTGGCTTTACCGATTCGTGCTCTGACATCTGCATCAGTGCCGCCTTTTTTGTCTATGATGCTCCCGAGATAGGTGAAGGACTCCACCTCCTCCAACGGGGTGCCAGCAAGCAAGACTGGTTCTTCCCTGGTTGCGTTCAGCCTCATTGTCTTTGTTTTCTGTTTGTGAATGGTGAGGCCCACTTGGGACGAGATGTCAGCAAGCCTCGTGGTCTTGTCCTGCATTTGTTGATGAGTGTGGGACAGTAATGCCAAGTCGTCTGCAAAATCGAGGTCGTCAAGCTGTGTCCACAGTGTCCACTGTATTCCACTTCGTCTGTGCTCTGTGGTCATCTTCATGACCCAGTCTATGGCCAGTAGGAAGAGGAACGGAGACAGCAGACACCCCTGCCTGACACCAGTTCTGACCTGGAGCTCCCTGGTGAACTGCCCTTCGTGGATCACGCGACATGTCATGCCATCATAGCTGCTCTTGATCAGGCGGACGAGCTTTGTCGGTACACCGTAGTGTCGTAGGAGTTTCCACAGAGTCTCTCGGTCCACACTGTCAAATGCTTTCTCATAATCCACAAAGTTGACGTATAGCGGGGAGCTCCACTCCAGAGACTGTTCCACGATGATGCGGAGAGTGGCGATCTGGTCTGTACATGATCGGTTTTTCCTGAATCCTGCTTGCTGGTCTCTCAGCTGGGGGTCAACGGAGCTCTTCATTCTCTCTAGGATGATCCTGTTGAAGACCTTTCCTGGTACTGACAGCAAGGTGATTCCTCTATAGTTGGAACACTTGCTGAGGTCGCCTTTCTTGGGAAGCTTGATTAGGTACCCCTCCTTCCAGTCAGCCGGCATCACCTCCTCTTCCCAGATCTTTCCAAACAGTGGGTACAGCATCTCCACTGTTGTCTCTAGGTCTGCTTTCAGAGACTCCGCTGGGATGCCATCTGGCCCTGCTGCTTTGCCGTTCTTCAAAAATGCCACTGCTCTTCTGATCTCTTCCCGGCTGGGTCTGTCACAGCTGATGGGTAGGTCGGTCTCTGCCGGCTGGATGTCTGGGGGGTCGGGTGGGCTAGGTCTGTTCAGTAACTCTTCAAAATACTCGGCCCATCTGTCGAGTTGGTCTGCTCTGTCTGCAATAGGCTTGCCTTCTTTGTCTTTTACTGGTCTTTCTGTATGGCCATACTTACCCGACAATCTTCTGGTAATGTCGTAGAGCTGTTTCATGTTGCCGCTGCCTGCTGCCTTTTCTGCCTCTGCTGCCAGGCTGTCTGTGTAGGCCCTCTTGTCTACCCTGATACTCCTCTTCACCTCGCGGTTGGCTTCCGAGTATTCCTCCTGTGCCCTTACTTTGGCTGCTCTCGTGCGACTGTTGTTGACAACTGCTTTCTTCTGCTTCCTCATTTCTATCTTCTTCAAGGTTTGTGCCGACAGCCAGTCCTTGTGATGGTGTTTCCTGAACCCTACAGTGTCTTTGCAGGTTGAGTTCAGCGCCTCTCTGACTGCCTTCCACTGCTGTTCTGTGGTGGCCGCCTCCTCTTCATTTACTAGCTCCTGTAGCGCTTGAAACCGGTTGGACAGCACCAGTTTGAACTCTTCTCTAAACTCCAGTTTCTCTCAGGAGGCCTACATTATAGCGCTGTCTTCTTGTTGTCTCTGTGCGGCTTTTCTTTAGCTTGAGCTTCATTCTTAAGGTAAGCAGATGGTGGTCTGAGGCGACATCTGCTCCCCTATTCACTCGAACATTTTGAAGGGATCTTCTAAATTTCTTGCGCAGATATGGTCTGTTTGGTTCTCTGTTGTATGGTCAGGTGAGACCCAAGTTGCTTTGTGTATTCTTCTGTGTAGGAAGATGCTGTCTCCAATGACAAGTCGGTTTAGAGCACAAAAGTCTACAAACCTCTCCCCGTTCTCACTCATCTCCGAGCCTAGTCCCTGTCTCCCCATCACCTCTTCGTATCCGGTGTTGTCCTCCCCTATTTTGGTATTAAAATCGCCCATGACGATGGTGATGTCTCGCTCCGCACATTTGTCCACGGCACTCTGGAGTTGGTCAACTCTTGTTTCTCTTCCTCGTCACTGTCATTAGTGGGCGCATAACACTGGATGACGTTCAGCTTGAGCTTTTTCTTGGTTCTAAAGGCTGCTGTGATAATTCTTGGCCCAAGAGGTTCCCAGCCCATCAGCGCTCTCTGTGCCACTGGTGACAGCATGAATGCTACTCCTTCTGTATGGGGGGGCATTCTCCTCTTCATGACCTGAATACAGAATCATCTCCCCACTTAACAGCCTTTTCTGGCCAGACTGCGTCCATATGGCTTCACTGATACCTAGCAGGGAAAGGTTGTACTTTTGCATTTCCGCTGCTATCTGGGCGGCCTTGCCGCTCTGGTACATGGTCTTGACGTTCCTTGTGCCCATGGTTGTGTCCCTGGATAGAGAGAGGCGGCTCGGTCCTGTGGCTTCCGAAGACTTCCGGCTTGCACCACAGGACGTCATAAGTCTTCTGGTAGAAGAACCTTCCTCCTCCAGGAAAGGAATTACTGCCACTGTCTCTGTTCAGCTTTGTTGCCAGACGAAAATGCTGGAAACGCTCTTTCCAACGGCCTACGCGGCTGGCTCATGAAAGTTAAATTCCTTTGGTGGCTTGAACATTGTCCTCTTCCAGAAATATACACTTCAAATGAACAGTCACTGATGTTGCACGTTTACTTCCGACACCATGTCGTGCTACCGCTTCTATGTGGGCTGGATGGACTTAGATTCAAACAACAGATGCACTCACAAAATACAGGAAAGCCATTTCTGAATCGGCGGCAAACACGCTATTTATTTACTACTGGGCATGCACAGTCAAAGGGACATAATCACCGGAGAGACAACCACTATACAGGGGTTGTCTCCCATAGATCAATATGCTTAATCATATGACAAACAGGCCATTTATTCCGAATGCAGTCGTATTTATTCGGAAATTCACAGTGCCTTGCAAGGTTGTGCAGATGTACTCATCTACTGTCTCTCCAGGATGCTGGTCTCTTCTCGCGAACGTAGTCCTCACATGAATGAGATTCCTCTTCAGAAGGAAATATTCGTCAAACTTGCCCACAATGTCAAAGTCTTTCTTCTGTTCGTCATTCAAGTTGAATGTTGCGAATGTCTTGCCTGCCTCTGCCCCTAAGGTGTACAAAAGGCTACTAAGCCACACCTCGCCACCGTCTCTGTTCAGCTTTATTGCCAGATGAAAATGCTGGAAACGCTCTTTCCAACCGGCCCATGCGCCTGGCTCATGAAAGACATTCCTTTGGTGGCTTAAACATTGTCCTCTTCCAGAAATATACACTTCAAATGAACAGTCAATGCTGCTGCACGTTAACTTCTGACACCATTGCACCATGTTTCCTGGAAACCTTCCCCAGATCCACCACTGCACACATGCACACACACACACACACACATGATGAATGGCACAATACACATACACTCACTTTACAAAAAGTAGAACAAAAACTCAGCAAAAATCGTTTTCAGCAAAAGAAATAATTTTTATTTTTTGACAAGTACCCAGGAACAACAGTTACACAGAAAAATCACAATACAGGTACACATAAATAAATTATAATGATCCAGTTAGTGATTTAAAACCTGCGTTTTATACACACTGATTTTTTTTCCGAAGTATACAGAAAAACAAAATTTTACATTTACCTTAGGTACTTTTCTTGTACTTTCTCATAGTTTAATCATTTAAAATTTCAGTGCAGCATGCTCTGCTTAGAGGAACAGCCAAACTTTCATATTGTTTTTCTTTTTTGTACTTTGTAATACACATGTAATAGGGCCATAAATAATTACCAGTTAATACATGTATAATGAACATACAAAAAGTGACCTGAGTCATATATATATATATATTATGGCCTGAATGTGAGGTTGCAGGGGTCGCCAAATGTATAGGTGCCTGGTCACCAATGGATCCTAAAAATTATGTTCAATAAACTGGAAATGTATTATCTCTGCCGTAAATGGCTCAGTATAACTCTTAAACTCCCAGAAATAAATGACTTCCATTTTATAGAATGGAAGTAATTTAGTTCTAGGAGTTTAAGAGATACATTTCGAAGCCTACCAAGTGTGACGTAGGATATTATAAGATTTATTCGCTGGACCCTGTTTTTCGGGCTCACTGATTTTACTTAGTTAGGGGCCCATTTAGCTCCTAAGATCTATAAACAGTTGGCCTCCCCTGGTTACCAGTATTTGAAAAAGCTTGTAACCCTTTGCATGTCAGTCATGGTTTTTATCGCGATGATTCTTACAGGAATCATTGAGACAAAAACTGCTAACGACATGCAAGAGGTTAAGTAGTGTATTTTGTCATGATGATTCCTGCAGGGGATCACCTTGACAAAAGCTGCTGCTGAAAGCCACAGGGTTTTAATTTGGTCACATTCTTAAATCATCCAAGACATATGTCAAATTTGGGTGAAACTGAGTGCAAACAAAAGCAGCATTCAAAATGTGTCACAGCAGGATTAGTGCCAAATGAAACTGACATTTGAGACATATAACAAACAGCTACAAGGCAAACTAATAGACGATTTCTGTGAATCACAAGCATGTGAAAACTATGTGTTTCGACGAAAACAGTGGACTAAAAGCCAGGACAAACATGCGCTAGCGCATGTTTGTCCTGGCTTTTAGTCCACCGTTTTGTCAAAACTCGTGCAATTTTGACCTACTTCTATTTTCCGAATATTATCTATTATCCCTTTGGCTGTTGGCTGCGCATTTTGTCAAAGTGACTCTTGCAGGGATCGCCTCAACAAACAGTGCTATACACAGCCAAAGGGTCAAGTTAACAGTTGTGATGTCTGGAACACTACTTTAGTTCATTTGCCACATAACCGTACATGTATCTTTTATGCAACATACTACATAGGTCTCGAATGAGCAGCCTGAGGTGTAAAGGCGTTTTGCAACTCCGGCATTTCACTTTTTGTCTAGTGTCTAAATTTTTCCAAATTAATTTACATCTTTGGAAAAACATACTGAAAAAAGGTACATACAATTTTTAAAACTAACAACACAGAAGTCTGTACTGCAACAAAATTATGGTGTGCATATCAAAGAACAAATTTTAGAAAAAATAATGCAAGCTTTTATCCAACAGATCAACATTCAGCAAAAGTGCTATTTCTCTCTCACTCACATGTGCACAAGTACACACACACACACACACACCTAACTACACGCAAACTGTCAAATACAAATTTCTTCTGTAACACTTGTACAAACACACTAACTGTGTGTAACTAATAAACGTATACTGTACCTTTATATTTCATTTAAATAATTATAATTTTTATAGCACATCCATAAATGTACAAAACAACCAAGAAAATCTATACTGACAAGCAGAAGAAATGTGACATTTTTGGAATCATCGGAAACACAAAAGTGTTTTAAATGACTCAAAAAATGTCGCATTTCTTTTGCTTGTCAGTATATTTGACAAATTTAAGGAGAGGCTGATGCTACTACTGTAATAATGAAAATACATACTCCAAAAGAAAGTTGCAAAGTTTTCAGATTAACCCTCTTGTGCATGCAGCCACCAGTACCATAAACAGTACTTGCGGCTGATGCACTAGGGGGTTAAGTGTGAATGTCACTTCAAAATACACAGTACATGGAAATGATCTGCAGGAAATGCACACATGCTTACAATTCACCTAATTACAGAAAACAGTATTGCACACACAGTTTCCCAAAGTAACAAAACAAAAGACTGTTCCCGTCACATCACAACAATAAAGGCTAATTATGAAAAGGATGGTGATGTATGCAACGCACAGTATAATTTCCTGCACTTCTAAGACCTTTCTACCACCCCTTCGACCCAAACTTGATTTTCACATCAAAGCCCCCACCCCAAATGCCAAATTAACCAAATCAGACACTCAAATCCATCTAGCATGTACAAAACACATTAACCCATATCAAACTGAGGCTAAAAGTTTCAAATTTGTACACTGTCATATGCAAGCTACATTATAGTACTTACATATAAGGATATAGACCAATTGCTTTAGTTCAAGGGGGTGAAAGAATAGCTTGGCGCCAAGAGGTGCCAAGCTATTCTGGCACTACCCTTGAACTATCTTAGTCACACTTATTTCACATGCTGGTGAATTGCGAATGATAAGGGTTAAGACAGAAACACAGGAAACAGATCCAAAGATAAACATATATTACAAAGTTCACTGCTGCCAAAGAAAAAGGTTCCATATATATGTACATGAATCTATAAAATGAATGAATATTTGATACATTCACATATTACGTTGTTAAAAAATAAAATGAATAGGGCAAGACATGGGAAATGTTTCTGTCAGGAAAAATCGGAAGACAAAATTTGAGGAAAAACTGGATCAAAATGATCCATTTGTTTCCAAATACTTTCTAGTTTTATTGTTTCAACTTACTTTATCTAATGTTATGCATTACTATATAACACATACATAGCAGCCAAATGCCAATTTTGTTCTCTGCATAAATAAGCACACATGTACAAAAAGGTAAATTAATGTTCTAAAGCATTGGGGTTGCATTTTGGAATTTCAATAATTGTCCCTTGAGAACATGCAGTGATTGAAAAAATGTGGTTGAAGACACAGAACTGAACAAGTTGAATTTTAATTATTCTGTACATAGATGTTCTGGCAGCGAGTTGTCTTACATTTTGTCAGACTGGTTCCCTTCCTCAGTCTGAGTGGAGCATCAAGGGAGATAACCAGTGTGATGTACTCATTAACACCTTTTACCACCACCCACACCCCCCTTCCACAACTTCCCTTCACGCTCACCTCCATAGCAAATCTTCACAACAAAGAAATGCACAATTTACAAGTCGGTACCTGTACTGGCTCTCCTTAGATATTCATTACTCATTCAGGCAGCACACCACAAAACGCTTTTTCTATTAACCCCATTCAGCCCTTACGCACTACAGCAGGAGATGGGTCGACCATGATAATTCAAGGGCAGTGCCAGATTAACAGCTAATCTGGCACTGCCCTCGAATTATCATGGTCGATCCATCTTCTGCAAACTGGTGCATAGTCATTAGATGACACCTCCAAAATTTGGGAAATACAGCCATTGGGCTGAATGAGTTAAATGAGATGTTCATAACCATATCTCATTTGGACAAAAGAGTACTTGTGGCGCACTCCTTAAGTGGGTTTATCTGGCGAGTACCCTTGCCAGCAGTATGGGTCGAGACAAGATATTACCTTAAAAAGCCAGTATAACTGAAAATTGTCGTACAGCAGTCTGAAATAAAAAAAATTTAAAAAAATGTAGGGAAATGGGCCAGTTCTCATCAGCAACACATTCTTATATCATAATGTTTTTTTGTTTTTTTTAATGTAAAAAGGAAAAAAATTTGTCAAAATTAAAATTAAAAAAAAATCTCTGTCTTATTGAGTGCAATGATCAGATCTATCAGAAGATCCATCCAATCTATTGAGCTTACAAAGGATAACTGTTCCCACAAACTAAAAAAGTACATAAAAAAGGTTGATGGAATAGATAAAATGACATCAATGTGTTTTAAATGTCCATCCATGCACTTGTTTTCATCAATCAATTATTCACGCAAACGTACAAATCACTGACAAGTTTTTACATTTCACATACTTTCCTAGCCTACTTTCCCATGTACTTTCCCAATAATCTGGTTTGGATGATGCAGTAGTTGCTGCTGTTATCCCATATCATACTGAGGCTAAAAGCTTCAAATTTGTACACTGCCATATGCAAGCGACATTATAGTACTTATGGATAAGGATATAGACCAATGTCTTTAGTTCAAGGGTGGTGCCAGAATAGCTTGGTGCCTACAGGCGCCAAGCTATTCTGGCACTACCCTTGAACTATTTGAACTTATTTCACACACTGGTGTATTCCGAATGATAAGAGTTACATCATCAACTACTGCAGCAACCAACCCAAGCAAATGAATTAGCTGGTGCAAGTCTGATCATTTGTTGTCACTCGTTCAAACCAACAAAAGACCAATGAAGTCAGGCTGCAAGAATCGCAATGTGACGGTAATTTTTCAAATCTCAAATCAAAAGACTCACATTTAAGCAATATTAATATTTTTTACACACACGTAAAATGAATCTCAATTATGAAAACTGAAACATGCGATTGTGTTTCATAAATGTAAACCATCCACCGATGCACAAGTTGATATTTTTTGTACAAGTATACATGTACATGTAGTTGATGTCAGCACAAGTTGATATTTTTTGAACAAGTATACATGTACATGTAGTTGATGTCAGCAGAAGTTGTTCTGAGGTTTGTCAGGTGTTGCTGGCAACTTGTTGTTACCCAGGTTGCAGTCGTTTTTAACTGTTGTATCTTTTAATGTAAAAATGACCATGTCCGTCGAAGCAATACGTGTGTGAAGAGCCTGCTGTGGGCGTCTTGCTTGTTCAGTCCTCATATTCTGATAAAGGTGGATAACTTCCTTCACTGCTCTGCAACACTTAAGGAGTTGTACCACTTTGCCAGTGCCAGGATGTTCAACCCTCCTTGCAGGTACTTTATCTACATGTTCCCAGTAGCAGAACGTCTTCGGGCCCACGACGGCTGCAGTGGGCCCGCGCACGGCTGTGCGTGGGCCCACTGCGGCCGTAGAGGGCCCAGAGGACGTTTTCCTACTGTGGTTGTGCTTTTAAACTTCAAGTTTATGTTAGTCTGAGATTTTGTACCTTACAACTTCAAGCTGTAAGCTGCAAAATCAAGAACCAGCACACAAAAGTTTGTGTCTGTTGAAAAAGTCTTGGTCACTTAATTGGTGGTGGTCCCATCCTCACAGACCTTCGTTGCTATGTACACATCCTTAATTTCTTCTTGTCGATCACAGATGACTGTGCCAGTCTGACACAGTCATTTAACCCTATGGCTGCCATCAGTGCTACCGACAGCCAGATGACTAAACAGGGACCATCGAGAAAAGCAGACTTCGTAGACTGGAAATATGAGCATGAGGTTTATTGGTTGTACAAGTCTCAGACGTTGCCGTTGACTTGCTGCGCCTGCTGTTTGCCGAGCTGAGCTTGCATCTTGGCCAGCATCTCTTGCATGCGTTGAATCTGCAAGTCATCCACAAGGTAATCATTTAATATGTACATAACAGTCAAATATGCTTACAATGCAGTCCACATGAGGAATGTTGTGAGTTAGTCTTGTCTGTTTGCACATCATGAAACACAAACAAACAAACCCAACACTTGATTATTACTCAGAACAAGGGAACTTTCATGAAACTGAAGAAAAAAAAAAAAACACCACAAAAACAAAACAGCACCACAAAACCCCCCATTAAAACCTATATTGCCAAAGTCTGTGGATGACAACAGCTTTAACTCATACAGCCCGGCGCACGTATTTCCCAAACTTTGGAGGCATCATCTAACAACTATGCACCTGTTGCAGAAGATGGTTCGACCATGATAATTCAAGGGCAGTGCCAGATTAGCTTGGTGCTGACAGGCGCCAAGCTAATCTGGCACTACCCTTGAATTATCATGGTCGACCCATCTCCTGCTGTAGTGCGTCAGGGCTGAATAGGTTAACCCTGTAGCTGTCAGTAGTAGTTTTGTCGTGATGAATCCTACAGGAATCATTGTGACAAAAGCTGATACTGACAGCCAGAGAGTCAACCAGCTCATTCATTTACAGAGTGAAAAAAGATGCAGCTGATGTTACTGGAGTGTCCTGAAACAATACAAGATTTACAAGGCAGGATGTAGGTGCCTAGCTATTCTGGCAGCACCCTTCGGGAGTCATGGTCAGTGTCTCCTGAGCTCAGTTGCATGAGTGATCTTAGCCCTGCACTGGCCACTTAGCAAAGTGCTCCACTATCGCATAGCATCTTGCCTAGTGGCCGGTGCAGGACTAAGCTCACTCATGCAACTGGCCCCTGATCTGTAACTCCTCAAGTCCTTCATATACATATGAGATTTCCTAACACGGAGTTGGTATACCTCGCCTTGTGCCTAGGTTAAATGCACCAGCGGCGCCATTGTTGCTATTTTCGCACCAGACCGGTCGCTCGGACCGGTCATGTGCCCCTGATCGGTTTAGAACGTGTGCTTTCTGCACCTGTAATGAGCAATCTTCGAAAAAGAATCACGTGACGTTTAATTGCTGCAAAATAAGATGAATAAAGAATAAATCCTTTCCTACATGCAATCCGGCAATTTTACGTAGAGAAATGAAATACACAAGAAATGAAACATTTTCATTGCATCAAAATGCCTCTTCCGCACACACAGAAACACGGTGAAAATTCATTTCGATTGGAACAGTTGAGGTAACTCTTCAAAGACATGCTCTGGTTGTATCGGTGGATATCGGGTCATATTTCTGACTACTGACGCTTAAAAATTAAACATATAAGACATGTGTGCCTTCACTCACACAATACAAGTGAATTCTTGACCATATCGAATAAACTTAAGAACTTTTGAATGCGTAAACAGGGATGGTTCAAGTGAATCGAGGCTGCAGCCGTCTCAAAGCGATAGCCGCCATCTTGTAGGCTTCGCAGCGAAAGACGATGAAAGTGGGGTCATCAGAAAACTGACCTAAAATCATATTTGGTGGTACATTAGTAATGATTCTTTACAGATTCCATTTTGAAAATGATCCTCCCACTTAAATCTTACAGAATTGTGCGTCACATCACGCGTTTTGAGACAGGTTGTATTGCTCGAAACGTGCTGTTTTGCATTTCGTGAAATGGTGAAATGTAGGAGAAATGTCTGAAATGCGCTCGTTTCGACAAATGGGAACATTTCGTGTCTCCGTGTGAGGAGGCTCCACGAAACTACACAATTTGGCACATTTGAAAATTATCTTTTTTCCTCAATGGTGGTGATTTTGCGACATCTGCGTTGCTTTGCGGCAGAAAGCACCATCGTAGTTGTAGTACAAGTGCACTACAAGTACAATGGACTTGATTCAGAAGTACGCAAGTTCCAACAAGAACGAACTGCCCCCGGAGACCTATGTTTCAAGGCAAGTTTGCTGCTTTCACGAAATAAATCTTCTCAAAATAAGAGATAAGTTGACTCTGCGGCACACAAGCCTCCGCCATCTCTACACAAAATTGGTGCATTAGGGGAGGTAGCGCTAAAAGTAAAACCGGAAACGAACCGTTTTTCGACGGCGATCATAATCTTCCGCGTGAACGTACGAGACCACACTACAAGTGCAGAAGCCTACCTGAGCACACAGTTCTGGTACACATGACCAGTCCCTGTGACCGGTCTGGTGTGAAAATAGCAACAATGGCACCACTGGTGCGTTTAACCTAGGTACAGAGTGAGGTATACCAACTCAGCTTTACTAACCTCAGCATCCTTCTGCTCAAGAAGCTTATCGGCATCTGCAATGGCCTCAAAGTTGGGCTTGGAGTCTCTCTTCAGCTTACTGAAAAACAAACCCACAGGAATTAACATGAGACGAAATATTAACACAGTGCAAAAATATTCACATGTACCATTGTTTCTGTAAATAAAATGTTACCAGTAAGATTTCAACAAACATAATTTTTTCCCTACTGTATCCAACTGATACAGGCAAATACATTCATTGGTACCAGCCTGCTGGCAGTTCATCAGGTTTGAGATTAATCAAAAGCTGTTCAGGATAATGCTGTCATTTCTATAGTGACATTACAACAGTTGATGGTCTAATTAACCCATTTATAATAATAATAATACCGTTATTATATAGGCGCTTTTTCTCAATTTTGGGCGAATTGACTCAAAGCGCTGCAAACTGAAACCCAACACGCACACTCATGTAACAGACATGGATTTACGCCATTTATGACAAACACAGTACAAGACAGACGAAGGGCCAGTTCAGCTACTGAAATTACAGAGATTTTTGATTGCTTGTATTTGAAATTTGTAAAGTGGCCTGAAACTGGTACCAAAGTGTGGGAGGTGGGTGGGGGGGGGGGGGGGGTGGAAGAATCGGAGTACCCAGAGAAAGAACCCCCGACGGTCCGCCCAAATTAACGGTGACACCAGAGGAGAAAAGTCTGACGCCGGAACCCGTTTTCGAACCTCGCACCTAGGCATTGGTGGCAGGCGCCTTAACCACTGCGCATCGGACCGTCCCTGAGTCCCTACAATGGGAGATGGATCGACCATGTTAATTCAAGGGTTGTGCCAGATTAGCTTGGCACTGCATGGCACCAAGCTAATCTGGCACAACCCTTGAATTATCATGGTCGATCCATCGCCTGCAAACTGGTACACATTCATTGGGAAATGCTGCCATGGGGTTAAATGGGTTAACAATATGATAAAGGTGTTCAGATACATACCTCCTCTCTTTCTGCTGGCCTGCCATAGACTCCTGAATGTACGACGCACGGAAATTTTCATAGTGAACGTCAGATGTCACATCCTTCAGGTCTTGCATGTGGGTGCTACGTACAAGTGAAAGAGAAAAAAAGGTAAATCAGCAAAAGAAATGTAGATTTTTGTTTTTGGAGGGGAGGGGGTTGGGGACAGGGGTCCCCACACACCTAGTCTCAATTTTTACCTCTTTGATTTCTTGTCCATTACGTCTCATTTCCATATTTCTTTGAGATGGTATTCAAGACACAATGTCAAAGTAGGGAGGTACATGCATTATTAGTAAGCAAGCATCTATTGCCAAGTTATAGCATGGAAGTCCCTCCAGGTGAATTTTCATGACATGTCTGGGGCAAATGTGCATCCCTGCTGTTTAAAAAAAAAAAAATTTAAACTGATAAACATGTGCAAAAGTCACTGGGCCAAAGCGTGCACGGACTGACAGCACCCAACGTCGTCCTGATGACCTTTTGTGCTCTGGGCTAGTTCCATCCCCACCCATGGACAGGTAGCTGATCTGCCTATGCCTGTTGTATCTCTGTATGACCTAATTTGACTCACCTGATTAGCATCTGGCGTAACCTGACGAAGTCACAGTGGCTTGGGTTGTCCACTGAAACAGGAGAAATTTGGGAACATTGTACCGGTACCATTATCACATTCTTCATGCAGGGAAAAAAGATGGGCTTGTTCAATTGTTGAAAGGTCTTGCTCATAGGCAGTATATGTACATGTCCCCAATAACCAGCCCTGTAGGGTCATCCATTATCACTCTGGTGCTGTGGACTCTAAACACTGAACCAGCTAATCAGTCACATTCTTGTACATCTTGTGCTGAATTTGATGTGAAAAAAATGTGCATCATTCAAATACATCAATAATTTTTCAACTGCTACACCAATGTCTTAAGCAAGATGAAGACGTGTTTGTAGAGGTGATTGACGTACACTGTTGAAAGTGTGAACCTTAAGTTGCCTTAGAGCAACTAATAAAGGGAGACAACCCAAGGATTTCTTGCCAACTTGCAGGGGAGATAACTGATATCTAAGCTGTACATGAAATGCCCAGCACCGTGATTCCTTCGTCGCTGCTTAGTGACAGTGCATTGGTAAAACTAAATCTTTCACATCAAATAAAATCTTTAGTGCATGATCTGAAAGGTGTCTGTATACCAGCCCTGTGAGATGAATCAGCCATGATAGTCCTAAGCTAATCACTGAGTCAGTCTGGCTCTACCTTTGAACTACGAAGGCCGATCCTCCTCTTGCTCTGGTGTCTTAATAGTGAAAGCGTGTTTATTGCAACATCGTCAACAGTAGCCCTCTCTTACCTTCTACAATGCCCCATGGGTAGGCGCGTCCTCGTATTTTCTTGCCTCCGGCTTCCACCACTGTATTGCATCCAACCACTGCAAATGGTACTGCTGCCTGAAAATGAACAAAAAATACTTCCTTTAAATTCTGACAATATTGCAGTTATATAACAATTTTAGGAGTGATAAAACAATACTCAGAATGAATCGCACAAACGGCTGATAGGCAGCAGTGACACTCATGATTTACAAAACAATTGTCAATAAGCCATTCAGTGAAACACATCAGCAGCCCTGATACTAGTAACTCAATTAACCCTGACACACCACAGTAAGATATGGATCGACCATGATAGTTAAAGGGTGATGCCAGAATAGCTTGGGCGTCAAGCTATTCTGGCACCACCCTTGAACGATTATGATCGATCTATCTCCTGCATAGTAATGCAGTCTTCAGAGGACAATTGCAAAATTCTGGGATTTTTGCCTTAATTAATCCATGAGTGGAACTGGTTGGGGTGGGGGTGGTGTGGTTGGTGGTTGGGTGTGTGTGTGGGGTGGGGGGTTGGGTTACAGAGGTTCTAGAGTGTGGGGATAAGCCTTACCTTGAGTTCCTTGTCCTGCTGTTTAAAGTCGTCGTCTTCATCACTGTCACAGTCAGGAAACTCATAGATGTGGATGTCGTTGTTGTCAATCTCCTCAATAATCTGGAAACAAAAAAGAAATTAAAAACATGTCTCTTTTTAGCAAAATTCACATCTTCCTATCCTCTGGACCCCAGTGATAATGGCTTGACTCTCAGTACTGCTCTTTTGCTTAAAACTAAAATGAGGTTCCCGACCCCAGATCCTACTCCACCTCACACTATCAATACTTCCACACATAAAAATATTAAAAATAAAGGAAACGAGAAAAAGGAAATAGTTTTTAAAAATGTTTTGAGGACTTGGACACTATGTGATTCAACATTAATGATCTTTAATGCAATCATTTGTGTTTGGTACCCACTTCCCTTCCCGGGGCCTCAACAACAACAAAAGGAACCCTTCCCCAAACCCCTACCCCCCCCCCCCAGACCACCCCCCCCCCTCAACCTCATCCACAGGAACACACACACACACATACACACACTCCTGTAAAAATGCACTCACTCGCTGTTTCATTTTCTTGACCTCTGTCTTTGTGAGAATGTCCGACTTGGCTAGAAGCGGCACGATGTTTACTTTGTGGTGTAGCTTCTTCATCACCTGAATGTCCTGAGGCTTCAACCTGCCGAATTAAAAACACACACTCTTTTCTGTAGCCTGATCACTGTTGTAGAACTGAATAGGAACATAAATAAGATTTACTTAACCCGTTACATGCGGAAAGGCTAAGGGAGGAAACCCCTGACATCAAAGCCCCCGTTTCTCCGGGGAAGGCTTTTGAGCCAGAGACTAAGACAAGGACAGTCTGATATAAAACCTACGACCCGAGGACCTCGATGCCACCGTCCCAGCTTGCTAGGCCATGGCAAACGAACCAAGGGTTTAAAGGGTGGGGCCAGTACTGCGCACACTGCACTCCACCAAAAAGCTCCACCGCGCAGGCTTTAGGAAACGCCCACGGACTACATCCTGAGGCTGAGTAATTGTTTTAATGTGCTTATTGTCCGATGACGGCTACATTACAGGCTCGGATTAGGAGACAGATGAACCAATCAAGTTCAATGGTGGTGCCAGAATAGCTTGGCACCTGAGGTGCCAAGCTAGTCTGGCACCACCCTTGACCTATCACAGTCAAATCAATGTCAAGCAGTAGTGTATCAGGATGAAAAGGGTTAATCCATTCAGCCCTGACGCACTACCACAGGAGATGGGTCGACCATGATAATTCAAGGGCAGTGACAGATTAGCTTGGCGCCAAAAAACCTGTTGGCGCCAAGCTAATCTGTCACTGCCCTTGAATTATCATGGTCGATCCATCTCCTGCAACTGCTGCATAGTCATTAGATGACACCTCCAAAATCTGGGAAATACCGCGGCCGTCGGGCTGAATGAGTTAACTCATTCTACCCCAACACCGAAATCCTTAACCGGCTTTTGCCGTTGTCCTCTGAAGACTGCATTACAGTGCAGGACAGAGAGTCGACCATGATAGTAGGCGCCAAGCTATTCTGGCATCACCCTTGAACTATCATGGTCGATCCTTATCTTCCTGTGATGTGTCTGGGGTAGAATGAGTTAAGTCAGGACAACCCGGTCCATGCCGTTTCCACTAGAGCTACTGCCGTTCGAGTCAATCTCAACTGAAAATACGTGCAGATCTGTCTTATCAGAACATACTCTGACTGCGTGGGCTCACGAGGATCTACACCTCTTGCAGATGGGTGGTGTTCACAGAGATGAGGTTCAGGGGCGGACCAAGTTACCTCGAGGTGTGTGTGTGCGTGGGAGGGGTGGGGGGGGGGGGGGTCTACGTTCATGACCTTCAACCTGACACAAAAGGCCTCGCGACGCCAATCACCCCAAAATAAAAATGGCGGGGGGGGGGGGGGGGGGGGGTTGGGGCGGGGGGGGGGGGGGAGGGATAAACTTTCCTTCCCAGTCGCGAACAAATCAAAGGGGTGGGGAGGGGAGGCGGGGCTAGCGCGCCAAGAGTGTGTGAGCCTGTTGCAACTTCTCACTAACCCCCTAAAAAAGCGAAAAGTGGGGAGGATAAGAGGGGGGTGGGGACTGAGGGGGAGGGTCCAAACTGTTATTTTTGGCCTGGAGGTGGGGGGGGAGTTCCGGACCCCAACCACCCCACCCCCCCAAAAAAAAAAAAAAAAAAAAAAAAAAAATCCACCAGCCTGGGGTTCAGAACAAAATCACTCACCCGTGTCCGTATGGAGAGATGAAGTAGAGGAGGCAGTGGACGCGGTTGTCGACGATGTTGCGGCGGTTGAGGCCGGTCTCATCGCGGTAATACTGCTGAAACTGCTGGTCGACATAGTCCATGATGGTCTTCCAGCTGGCCAGATCAGATCAGAAATTCACACTTCACAATCCATCAGGCAATCCGGTATAATTTCAAACGAAATCCTTCCCCTTCCCACCCCTTCAAAGTCGTTTCAGCCCTCCCCCTCGGTCCCTACCTTTTTCCTCTTAACCTTTTTCGCCCTGATACACTATTGCTTGAAATCAGTTTGATCATGATAGTTTAAGGGTGGTGACAGAATAGCTTGTCGCCTCAGGCGCCAAGCTATTCTGGCACCACCCTTGAACTAAAATGGTTGATCTATTTCCCAATCTGGCACCACCCTTGAACTAAAATGGTTGATCTATCTCCCAATCTGTGATGTAGCCTTCATAGGACAGTAAGCAACATTATATAAAAAAAAATCAGCCTCAGGATGTAACAGGTTCACACGCACCTTCTCCAAGCCGTTTGATATCAGGAGAGTCTAATGGTTAGTTAAAGTAGTGTATAATTGTGCGTGTGTCTGAGAGAGAATGTGAATTGTGCCAGTAAGTCCCCCCCCCCCCCCCCCCCCCAATTTTTTTTTTCTTCTTCTGGAGAACAACGCTTTATAAGACCTATTTAATTATTGTTGTAAAACGTACGATCTCTTGTTTTTAGCTGCTTCATGTCTTCGAATGCTCCAAACAAAAACTCATAAAATGGACCATCTCCCCTCCTCCTTCTCCCCCCCCCCCCCCCACCCACTTCACACTGATCTGCACCTGAAACTGTTTTTTTTTTTTCCCCCTGTCTTAAAGTACCATTACGCGTAAATCTGAAGACACATTTCAGCACCATTTGTGTTTGTTATGCCTCATCGACACAAATAATGAACTTTAACAGCAGTTGGCACACGCAGCAAAAGCACATGCGTAATTGCACTTATTTATTCTGCCCAGCCGTTAGCGTGTCAATCTGTTTTAGTTGTTTCTCGTACTGAAAACGTTGTATTTATAGAATGGAGTAGAGTCATTGTCAAATAACTTGGGTGTTCTTTCTCCGGGTACTCCGGTTCTTCCACCCCCCCCCCCCCCCCCAACTTTGGTACCGGTCTCAGGCCACTTTACAAATTTCAAAATACAAGCGATCAAAAATCTCTTTAACTTCAGTAGCTGACTGGCCCTTCGTTTGTCTTGTACTGTGTTTGTCTTAAATGGCGTAAATCCGTGTCTGTTTCGTGAGTGTGTGTGTTGGGTTTCAGGCGCGGCGCTTTGAGTCGATTTCCCCAAAATTGAGAAAAAGCGCCTATATAATAACGGTATTATTATTATTATATCAAAACGACGTGTGCTGAACTCGATTCTCCTGTGTCTAAATGAACCATATCTAGACCTGTGTGTAGTGTTTCGTAACCATCTTTTACAGATGAATCTTTGAACAGTTACGGCAGTAGTGGGCCTTTAAACCTACGGTCTGACGGGAATTTATACATCCTATTTAAAAAAAAATTTTTTTTTTATAAGGAACGTGGAAAATAAACATGTGCCACATAATTTGTAACCGCGGTAATAATTAATCAGTAAATAGTTTCATCAAGGTCACTCCTCCGTCACGTACACACACCTACCTGCACATTGCGCGCAAAACACATCCACATCAAATGCCTACTGATTGTCGCAATAGTAAAGAATTACGCACACCTGCACTGAAACCCTAGCCAGTTAACTAGAGTTACAGGCATGAACAATGTTACAGGGGGAAGTTTGCGTGATGCAGAACAATGCCACCCGGCCACGACTAGACTGCAGAAAGGGGTCGATGACCAACAGGTATTTAACCCTTTGGTCGTCGGTAGCGCTACCTACGACCAAAGGGTTAAAACCGAGTCGCAGTACAGGAGCGATCAATCACCTGTTGAGGGGTTTGTGTCCAACTCAGTCCCGGTTTGTGTTTGAGGCATTTTACATGGATCGCACAGAGGACATCTGCTCTTTAGACTGTGATAAAACAAACCAATCAACAACTGTGGGGTGGGGTGGGGTGGGGAGGGTGGAAGGGGAGGAGGAGGGGGTGAAGAAAGAAGAAACACCATTCACTCCTCGGCATCCCTGGGAAGTTGTTTCTACAAAACTAACTAATCTGGCACTTACACATGAGCTCTCACGCTCGATCCACCTCTCCTGTTGTTTTGTCTTGGCTGAATTAACCCCTTCACTGCCGATAAAAACTGGACACCACACTACTGCAAGAGGCATAGATCCTCATGAGCCCCCGCAATTGCGGGGGCTCATGAGGATCTATGCCTCTTGCTGAAACCACTTGGTATCCATTGTTCATGGCGGACAGGCTGGAGCTCTTTCGCCTTGAATGGGCATAGATTTCAGACGTGCGGTACGTATAGCGGCAATAAAGGGGTTAATGGGTCAAGATTTCCATACCTGTCCTCTGCGTTGACCGCATCGTTGAAGCCAGGCGTGTCCACTATGGTCAGTTTGACACGCACACCTTTCTCTTCAATCTCCAGCTGTTTCTTTTCTATCGACACGGTCCGGTTCACAAGCTCTGAAAACAGATATACGTAAATGGAACAATGAATGAATAAATGAATTTGTTTGACTGACCTACTGGCTGACGGACGGACGGACGATGGGTAGGACAGACGGACGGACGATGGCCGGGTAGGACGGAAAGACGACGGGTAGGACGGACGGACGCAAGGATGAAGGGATCCATATTGTTATTCGACATTATTATGAAAAGATAACTCCCTTGCGTTCTTCTGTCCGCACTAAATTCTCGCTAACGGGGCGGGGGCGGGGGGTGGGGGCGGGCGGGGGGTGGGGGGAGAGAGGGGATGTGAGGGGGGGGGGGCGGTTTATTGAACTCTCTAGGAATAACAGTGATTTGCGACGCACAATTTATCTGCGACCCACGATTCAGTGCGCCTTCTAGTTGTGTTATAATCGTCCGTCTGTTCAGTATCGAAGTCCGTCTGTTAAAAGGGTCCGTCTGTAGTTATCACTGAGTAAGGATATCCCAGGCGCCAAGCTTATCCAGGCACTAACCCTGAACTATCATAGCCGCTCTATCTCTAATAATAATAATAACAATCACATAGATCTGTAAAGCGCAGTTTCCCCCACACAAAGGCAGATAGCTTAACGGATGAATTTTAAATACTGCTTAAAGTACCATTACGCATAAATCTGAAGACACATTTTAGCACCATTTGTGTTTGTTATGTCTTGTCGACACACCTAATGAACTTTAACAGCAGTTTGGACACGCAGTAAAAGCACACGCGTAATCGCACTTATTTATTCTGCGCTTCCGTTAGCGTGTCAATTTCTTTTTTTAATTTTTTTTTATAGCTTTTTCTCATACAGATAGCGTTGTATTTCTAGAACGGAGTTGAGTCATCGTCAGATTACTTGATATTAAGACGACGTGTGCTGAACTGGATTATCCTGTGTCTAAATGAACCACAAATAGACCTGTAGGTAGCGTTTCGTAACCATCTGTTACAAAAGTGTATCTTTGAACAGTTACGGCGGTAGTGGGCCTTTACAATTGCTAGAAATGTATGACTGAATATCTGCACGCTCGCTGAGAAGAGGATGGAGAGGGAAGGAGATAGAGAAAATTGGGGGGGGGGGGGGGAGGGGCGGGGGGGTAAGAGAACTTACCAATTACAGGTGGAATCTCCCTGTCCTTGTACAGTTCTGTCAGGAAGAGACTGTTGATGAGGGTTGACTTTCCAAGGCCCGTTTCACCTGGAACAAAAACCACAAACTGTTTAACAGCAGCCGCATACCGCTTCTAGAACAACGCCCCTTGCATCTACAAGAGGCATAGATTCTCATGAGCCCCTGCAGTCGTAGGGGCTCATGAGACTCTATGCCTCTTGTTGATCAAGACTGCCTCCAGCTGGTCCCGGTACTGAGGAGTTTTTCGGGAGGGAGGGGGGGGGGGGTTGAGTGTGTGACTGGCCGTGACACAATAATGGCCTACAGTCAAGGAAGAACAGCACTGCAGTCATCATAAAGTCAGTAATGTAAGTCATGCAAGTAATGCACTGTGCATCAACGCTGACTAGCTTTTTACTGCTTGAAGTTAACTCTATTCGCGGCCAGCCGCATCCGGATGCGCGGCATACGCCGCGCATCCGGATGCGGCTGGTCGCGAATGTGTTAACCATTTCAGACAGAAACATGCGAAACTGACCACCCAACTGCAAGAGGCAAACAACCGTCCCTCGCAGACGGGTGTCATGTGCCGGTCGGGGGTGGGGGGGGGGGTGAGGTGGGGGGGGGGGAGAGGGGGGAGGGAGGGATGGGGGCTCATGACGTTCTTGGCCTTTTGCTGACTCCAGTCATACACGTGTTACTTTGACTCGGGGTTGAATTATTATTCAGTGTTGTAGATTCCATGCTTTAACGACACTATTTTGCGTCCACTAGCGTTAATGCTCATACCTACTGACATCCGTGTGTGCGTGCGTGTGCGTGTGTGTCTTTGTGTGTGGCTCCGCGTCAGTGCGTGTGCGTGCGTGTCAGTGTGTCTGTGCGGGTGTTCGTGCGTGATTACGTGCATGTTAAACTTTGTGATCCTGAGCAGAATGGTGCTTGTTGTGGAGCCGAAAGGGGAACTGAAGGGACTTTCTAAATGAAACAACCGGGTTTTAGCAGTAACTGACACTGATTTCCGGCGCCTACACACGTTACTTCCTCTATTCTTGGTTTAACCCATTCGGTCCTGACGCACTACAGCAGGAGATGGGTCGACCATGATAATTCAAGGGTAGTGCCAGATTAGCTTGGCGCCTGCCCTTGAATTATCATGGTCGATTCCATCTCCTGCAACAAGTGCATAGTCGTTAGATGACGCTTCCAAAATTTGGGAAATACGTGCGCCGGGCTGAATGAGTTAAATAGTTTCACGTTACTGCTTTGCAAAATGCATAAAAGGATATACAGCAATTTTCATCAGATCAAAACAAGCCACAGCTACCCTTGCATGTTCCAGCGGTTTCCCACACATCGAAATGTATTTTTTGGCATGATATTGCTCCTTACGACACATTCTGGTTGCTCTCCAAAGCAGCTGGCAGAGTTGGCAGAGCCTGCGGCTTTGATGCAGTGCACTTTTTTTCCCCCTCGTTTTGAACTTTCTTCTTCTTCTTCTTTTAACTCATTCAGCCCCTCGCACGTATTTCCCAAATTTTGGAGGCGTCGTCTAACGACTATGCACCTGTTGCAGGAGATGGATCGACCATGATAATTCAAGGATAGTGCCAGATGAGCTTGGCGCCTTTCGGCGCCAAGCTCATCTGGCACTACCCTTGAATTATCATGGTCGATCTATCTACTGCTGTAGTGCGTCAGGGCTGAATGGGTTAATCCGTTTTTGATGCTGGTGCTGGTGGTGATGATGCGGTGGAGGTGCGTGTGTGTGTGTGGGGGGGGGGGGGGTGGGGGGTGGGGGGTGGGGGGCGGTGAGTGAGGAATAGGTGTTTCTACTTTTCTATTATGCTAAAAACGGCGCGAGTCTGGCCACAGGCGCTCGACTGAAAGCCGCGGACTTTCCTACATCTCACGTATACAGATGTGCGCGGCGAAGAGACGTTTTGCACGTGTGCAAACCGTCTCTTTGCGCACACCTGTATACTGACGCGAGACGGATTTGTGCATAAGGCAAGATTATGTAGGAAAGTTACAGGTTTTCAGTCGAGCGCCGTCTGGCCCACTGAAGTTATTATAACAGTCACGAATTCACTGGCTGCCATGTCACTTCCTGTCGTCACTGATTGTCAGCTAAAACACCCCGTCCGCCCTCTCAATTCAATCAAGTGGACAAGAAAGGAAGCCCGGAAGGTCGGTCACAAATGATGGAAATTACTGGGCTGGACACGACAGCAAAGTCGTGGGTGGAAACAGGAACGGTATTTTCGGAATAGTGAGACAGCAGGGTCAGTACCGAGAAAAAAAATTGAACACCCAACTGCAAGAGGCATAGATAATCACGAGCGCCCGCAATTGTGGGGGCTCATGAGGATCTGTGCCTCTTGCTGACACGACTTTGAATCCACGATCCTGGGAGATTGGGGTTTTTCGGTCTTTGGAATTAACGAAGACTGCAGAGCACAGACTCTCAGTTGGCGCTGAACGGGTTAAGTCGGATATAAAAGACATCTGACGATCAAAGCCCCCAAAACGCTCCTACATTGTGATTATACACAAACCAAGGGAAATTACTAGTACTCAGCGCTGGACAGACAAACATTTAGCTCTCCTGCCCCCGCCTGTCAGACACCCAATCGCCAGCCCACAGAGAAATAATCATTCTTTCTGAGGATGCAGATGATCGTCTTGGTCTATACCTGCGTATTTCTCTGTGGGCTGGCGATTGGGTGCCTGACAGGCGGGGGCAGGGGATCTAACTGTTTTTCTGTCCAGCGCTGAGTAATTCCCCTTGTTTTGTGTACAATTTTGCCAGTGCTAGCCTCACCTATCTGGTTTGTGAGTACATTGTGACTAGAAATGATCCGAAGCCACATTCCCTGAGAATTATAATGGACAAGTCACAGACCAAATCAGGGACACGTACGCAGTGTGATGTAAACAGCCATCGATCATAGAAACAAGGCAACAACAATAGAGCGTCTGTGTGTTGGACTGTGGGCGGTGCTTCCGCCAAATTTAGTTCATACACTGCCGAGATAAACTGAACGCCACCCATCTGCAAGAGGTATAGATCCTCATGAGCCCCCGCATTTGCGGGGGCTCATGAGGATCTATGCCTCTTGCTGACACCTCTTTGAATGCAGGTTTCTGGTTCATCTAGGTTGTTTTTCTTCCGGTCTTTGATTAACGAAGATTGCCAGAAACTACACAGTCTGCGTCACGCACTGAACGGGTTAACTAAGTTGGACATAGAGGACTGACGTGACGTCGGAAGATCAAAGCCTAAAACGCTCCTACATTATCGTAAACGACCAAAGCCACATTCCTGAGAATTATAATGGACAAAGCGCCCCGAGACAGAATCAGATAACAGTACACAATGTGTTATGAACACTAGGCTTTTATCCCCGGGAAAGCAATGAGAGCGTTTGCGTTGTCCTGGTTGCGTGCGACTCTCAGTCAAATTTAACTCGGCGGCGGCCTTCAATGCCGAGAATGATTTAAACACCACCCACATGCAAGAGGCATAGTGCGGGGGCTCTTGAGGATCTATGCCTCTTGTGAAACCGCTTTGTATCCACGTTCCTTCGCTGACTGGGTGTGTGCCGAGTCTTTGACGCTGAATTTACAATGGTTTCAAAAACACAAGCTGCGTCCACCGGTAGTAAAGGGGTTTAATAATAGAATCATAATTATGCCAGTCCGGCGCTCACTTCAAACCACCCTCCCCCCGCCCCCCCCCCCCCCCACCGTCTCTCTCTCCCTCGCTCACCCCCCCCCCCCTCCCTTTCCACAAGCCTACTTTGTTCGCTTCCGAAATAACCGTGCCATTTCCTCATTGCCTTAGACAGGCCTGAAGGGAGACTACCCGGCACTGAGACTTCTGAAGTCAGGATTATCCGCCCGGCACACTTATTAGCCGAACCAGATGAGTTTCTATGATCTCACACCGCAAATTAATCAGTTCTCATTGCGCCCCTATTGTTTCTGGGGTAATGGCAGCCTATGCCTTTTGCACTGAGGTGGCGGAATGTAGTATAGAACATATATTTAGTTCACAAGTCAGTACTACACCTACGAGGTTCAGCAAGGTAACGAGTCCTACACCCCCGCGTACTAGTACAAACTCGTACAACAGCGGAAAGTCTTGTTCCGTGAGTCTCCGCACTGACATCCTTAGCGAACACCGTAACTGCAAGAGGCACAGATCTTCATCAGCCCCCGCAATATGCGGGGGCTGATGAAGATATATGCCTCTTGTTGGACTACATTAACATCTGTGTTGTTTGAATGTTGCCGGCGAGGTTACTCGAAGATGATAGTAGTGCATGTACAACTAGTCTACTATATAAGACCGAACACTATGTACACCGTTAACATCATTTGCCTGCTCCTTCTCCGCTCCCTGTAAAAGTATCCATTTCTCTTCCAAGCCAACCGGATTCACATTTCGGTTAGACTCGTTTTCAGAGCACTACATTCAAGCTGTTTTGTCCCTTTCAGTGTGCTTTTGCCGAACAAGTCGCACTGGTGAAGCGGAACAGACCCGAGTTAAAATACTTTTCCTAAATACTTAACCCGTTACAACCTGAGGCTGATTTAAACAATCAAACAAACAAACAAAAAGCTTATTGTCCTACAAAGGCTACATTACAGATTACAGGGTAGCTCAACTATTTTACTTCAAGGGTGGTGCCAGAATAGTTTGGCGCCTGAGGCGCCAAGCTATTCTGGCACCACCCTTGAACTATCATAGTCAAATTAATTTTAAGCAATGGTGTATCAAGATGAAAAGGCTTAAGAAAGCGCTTGATGTGCTTCACGCCTCTAGGTTTTGACGATCTGTCCGGCCAGTTGGCGCAAGAAGTACAAGAGGTTATCATACACAAGACAGACGTGGACATAAAGAAACACCTGCAGGCATAATAGCGTAATCCCCTCTCCTTGTTTTCGCCTTTCGCTGTATTACCCAGCGTTATCGGTTGAATATCTTAACTTTCACTTCCGTCTGACTGCCAACAGTAATAAAACTGAGCTAGGTCCGCCTGACTGCTAATTGCTGAAATGCGCTCACTAAAGCACATCCTCGGCATCCCTACACACGCCAACAATATGGCGACATAATATGCCCAACATAATTAGGCCTGCTCCCTCTCGATCTATATCGGAAAAAAACTCTGCTTTCTTTATGGTGTCCGACTACATACTACTGATAATAACGCCCGAGGTATCTACAACAAAGAACTTCAAGATAACCCCGTAAAAAAAGGGTAGTCATAATTTAACGTTACCCGGATATACTAACGAAGTTTTCTCTCTGGCTGGAGTCAGCCCCCAGTCGGTCTGCTCTATTCCCAACTCCCCCAGGGCTCCATGGACTCTTCTTCCTGTAGTGGCACACTCCAACATACCCAACATCAGCAAAAAAGACCCCCCTCACTTACAAAAGTCAAGAACTATTGAACACCTTAGTCTCAAATATCCTAATGCCCTCACCATTTATACAGACGGCTCCAGACTTACGACAAATCAGGTCGGAGGGGCCTATACTATACCAGCTTTAAACAAAACAGCATATTTCTCACTAAACATAGACTGTTGCATCTGTACAGCCGAGCTTGTGGCTATCTCTCTGGCACTACAGCATCTGCTGGCTCTACCGTTGCAAATTTATCAAATTCTTCTTTGCTCGGACTCTAAGGCTGCGCTGCTGGCTCATTGCTTCTAATTAAATAAGTTTACGTCGAGACCTGATATAGTCATGGAAATAAAATTCATTATCCACAGTACTTGCCCGCGGGATCGTTGCTATCTTACAGTGGATTCCTTCTCATGTGGGCATCCACGGCAACGCCCTCGCGGACAAGGCCGCTAAACTTGGTGCATCTGGAGCTCCTCAGTGGTTCCATCAAAATATCTATTGCCTTCTCATCATCTGAATTGAAATCGCCGAAAGTAAAAAACAGCATCAAAACTATATATACCACCAGACTAAACTCACTAGCAAATAAATCCCCTGCTATCCCTGTCTTCTCAGCCAAAACCCCTCCATCCTATGTACTCTATCCCTTCTCAACTCTGTCATTCACAGACTCTTTACTGACAGTTTGTGGATTAAGTACTCCCGCCCGTGCGGTGAGAACTTTGACCCACAACACGCCCTACTGTGCTGCCCTCACTTTGCTGAGGACTGCGCTAAACTTAGAAACAGTTACCCAAATGCTAATACGCCCTCGTCACTTTTACAGAAACTTGACCCACAAACGATAGAAAAGCCTCATTATTGCTGACACGAGGAGTTAGCCAAGCTAATTTAAAAAGCCTGGCATGGCCCGCCTTTGCCCTCTCTCCTATCGTATAACTAATTCTAATACTGTAAATACTGCTATTTATCCTACTTCTCCCACCAGTCTGTCGCGTAGTTACCACAGAATCTTCCGCGGCAATAAATTTAGGTCTTTATTCCTGGGACCGCCGCTGTTGGCCTTTCTGCCTTGGTGCCTTTGGTCACTCCGCGCGCCGGCTCATTACAAGACTGCAGTGCTTTGCGCCGCCCCCCAGAAACCACAGGAAATATAGATACCTATTATACCAGCAAATTCTCCGATGGCTTGTTGGCCCTGTTGACACTAGCCGCGGCTGTTGCAAATCTCTATGGGGCCATAGCCCTTATGCTGCCGGAGACTGATGGAAATTAAAAATATAGGTTTAATTTACTAAATTAATATATAAATAAAGATGAAATAAGAAATGATATTTTTGTTATACTTATAATATTAATAATTTAAAACCCTCACTGCCGGAGGTCCATCATGATCCAAATGGCCTGACTGTAGGCTGTAGATCAACAGACATGGTGAGTGCGAGCCGCCGCCGACAGCCGAGGCTAAAACAGTGATGCAGCAGGCCCGACCAGGACCCCGGCCAATAAGTAAACAGCAAAGAGATAAGGAGCAATTAAAAATACTGAGCCGCCCCCTCAGAAAATATAGATACCTACTATACCCACAATGTCTCCGATGGCTTCTTGGCCTTGTTGCCTCTAGCCGCGGCAGATGCAAATTCCTATAGGGCCACAGCCCTTGTGCTGTCCGAGACTGATGGTTATACTTATAATATTAATAATTTAAGACCCCTACATTGCCGGAGGTCCATCATGGTCCAAATAGCCTGTCTGTAGGCTGTAGATCAACAGACAGGGTGAGTGCGATCCGCACAGCCGATCTAAAACAGTGATGCAGCAGGTCCGACCAGGACCCCGGCCAAATAGTAAAAAGTAAAGAGATAAGTGAAAATAAAAATACAGGGTCAATGTAATAAAGCATCAGAAAAAGAAAAAGAAAAAAGAAATTGAGTTAAAGTAACGAATTAAATTAAATTTGCTCTCAAATCCTGACCCAGTCAAATTGCTAATATTTGCGTGGCCGCCGGCCATATAATCCCTTAACCCACCACACTCTAATATATGCCTAATTTTTATTTTCTTTTAGTATTTTAATTTATTTAACCATGCTTCTTATGAATCCATTTATATACAATTATAGGCTCTTTTAACCTTGTTTTAAACAAAAATACTCCAAATAAAATAGCACATACTATTGAAATATGTTTGACTCCTAATTATTAATATTTTAAAATCTATTTTATTACGTCTCTTACCAAAATTTTTCTGTATACGAAGGCTCCTTTTAACTTTCTTTTAATAAAGACTTTATAAACAAAATAGTGTACATCAAACCATCTTAATCTTTCTTTTAACATAACTAGACATAGCAGTCATGAATCGCCGCTCGGCTTTGGTCCTGCCGGCCCTCTACAACCTCCCGGTCCACCCCGCGTTGCCCCCCCCCCTCCCCCCACACACACCAGGTTAAATCTGCTAGTCCCCCATACGTTTTTTTAATGTCAGATGGAACAGTAAGCTGGACTGAGTAGTAGCTGACTGCTAATCTGAGTAGTAAAACTTAGGTTCCGTCTGACTGCCAACAGTAATAAAACTGAGTCTACCTTAGGTTTCGTCTGACTTCCAACAGTAATCTAAACCGAGTTTTCCGCAGGTTTTATCGGACTTCCAACAGCTAGTGATCTAAAATGAGTTTCCTTAGGTTTCGTCTGGGCTTCCAACTGTTAGTAATCTGAGTTTACTTTACGTTTTGTCTGAAACTGAGTCTACCTTGGGTTTTGTTTGACTTCCAACAGTTATCTAAACTGAGTTTTCCTCAGGTTTTATCTGACTTCCAACAGATAGTAATCTAAAATGAGTTTTTCTTGAGGTTTCGTCTGACCTCCAACAGTTTACTTTAGGTTGTCTGACTTCAAACAGTAATGTACATTTATATGATCTAACCTGAGTTTACCTTATATATTAGGTTTTGTATGACTTCCAAAACTAGTCTTTAATGAGTTTACCTTAGGTTCGACTGACTCCAGTGGTCAGTAATCTAAATTGAGTTTATCTTAGGTTTCGTCTGACTTCACTGAAACAGTAATCTAAACTGGTTTCGTCTGAAATGGCACAGCAAAAACACAAAAACATGATCAATTGTTTAAAGCCTGTTTGTAGTATTTTTATTTTTTTTATCCTGAATGTTTGCTTGTTTACTTGTTTGTGGATTGTTACTGAAACGCGCTGGGGTCGACTCTATTGGGAAAAAAGGTGAACTAAATGAAAATAACGCAGATCATAACGTGCGGGAGCCTTCATCGAAGAGCAAGGGTAGGCCCACAAGCTTCATTAATTACACGTAACCCTTTGGCTGTGGGGAGCGGCTTTTGTCGCGATGATTCCGGTAGGAATCATCGCGACAAAAACCGCTCCCCACAGCCAAAGAGTCAAGAGAAGCGCGCACAGCAAGATAAATTAACGTGCTGCAAATCAATGGTACGCAAGATTGAAACTCTGTCCCCTTAAGCATGGGTTACTTCCCTCAATCAGATACGCCTGATGCGTAGCAGATCGAGAGAGGTAACCAGTGGGAGACGAACTGCAGGTCTATGACCACAGAGACAGTAAGTCCATTTTTGTGAAAAACGAGATTTTTTATTGATACACAATGCAAATCTCGCTTTTCACAAAAATAGACTTTCTGCCTTTTGCCTTCACAGTGCAGAATTTCCGAGTCTGTAGATTTTACAAACAACTCCAGCTACGCCGGCCAGTGCGGCAATATGTGTGACTGATGAGCTGTCATTCGAACGGCCCATGGATGATGGATGAGGTATTCAGGCTGATGCTGCTCACTGACATACATTTAAAATCTCTACTGTCTCTACTGCATATTTTACTAGCAAGCTAGCGCCAGCTGAACTGTACTGACGGCGCTAAGTCACGCCGGGAAAAGATTGATTGTATTATGTGGCATTTCATCAAACCAGTGGCGCAAGAACTGGATGGCCCTACTCCTCCCCCCCCCCACCCCCACCCACCCCCCCCCCAAAAAAAAAAAAAAAAAGATTGATTGTATCATGTGGCATTTCATCAAACCAATGGCATAAAAACCGGATGGCCCTTCCCCCCCCCCCCCACCCCCCCCCCCCCCCCAGGAGAAAATGAATCACATAGATTTTTACATTTTTTTTTTTTTTTTTTTTTCATAGATGTGTCATTTTTTGGAGGCTCCTCCTCTTTCCCCGTTTGATTTTTCGGGGGTTAGACTGTCACGAGTTGGACTGTCGCCCATACCCCTGTTACCACCGAGCCCCCCCCCCCCCTCACCCCTCGTTCGATTCTTCTGGAGACTTGAAAGTAACATGCCCGAAACACCCCCTCCCCCGCCCCCACACACCCACCCTCAGTGAAAAATTTGAGCAATATTTCCTGCGCTCCTGGTGGCAGTTGCATGGGTGAGCTTAGTCATGCGCCAGCCACTAAGCAAGGGGCTCCGCGACAGCGATAGTGGCTGGCGCAGGACTAAGTTCACTCATGCAACCGGCCCTGCAAACCGGTATGATTTCAGCTAAAGGCCCCGCCACACATGCCGGTTGTGGCCCGATTTTGAAGCCGATTCCGATCCGATTGCGATCGGATGACGTCATATATCCGATCCGTTCCCAATCGGCTGGGAATCGGGTGTCTAGAACCTGCTCTATTTTTCCGATCCGAATCGGCCCCGAATGTAAGCTTCAACCAATCAGAGCGCGTCTCGCAAAGCACGTTGTTTCCCGTTTGAAAATGGCGGAAGATCAGAAGATGTCTCGCCCGCCTCTTCCCGAATATGATGCAAACTGCTGATAATGCAAGCACATCATCATCACTGTCAAAACTAGCAGCCATTTTGCAGAACAGGTACGACTTTGATCTTCGGTTCAAACTGGTCGGCTAAAAAAGTCGGGAAATGTGTGGCAGTGCACACGTTCTTATAGTCCGCCCGATCACCTACCGATTCGAAACTGCTCGGGAATCGGCCTAAAAATCGGGCATGTGTGGCGGGGCCTTAAGACCCCTGAAAGTTACAGCATCAACTAAACCAGTGGATTTGGCAATCAGGTGTGCGGTTTACGACAAAATAATAATATCATACATACAGTCGCCCTCGATTTCAACAACAAGGTCGGACATAAATGCCGGATATATTGTGGCTTTCTCATAGGTCTTGTCTACACTGTCTAATACAAACTTCGGATAAAAAACAAACAAACAAACAAGTGACACTGATTTTGTCTCATGCATTTTGCCTTGTGCGAAAGTCACTGGAATTAAGTGTGCTGGTCTGTGATTTTGGACCTTACGGCTGAAAGCCGTAAGGTCCAACATCACAGACCAGCACACACAAGTAAAGACCCTCCCTGAAGACACTTACCGACGACCATAAGAGTGAAGTCGAATCCCTTGCGGACGGCCTTCCTGTGAACCTGGTCAGGAAGCGTGGCGAACCCGATAAATTCGTCCTCATCCTGAAACACAAGAATGGTCATACACAAATGAGAGTTGCAGATTAGGATGCGAGACCGTCAATGCAGATCTTAATCACGCAGTCATGCAAACTCTTTGGGAATTCGCGGCAAAAAGACGGAAATACGATGTAATAAGTGCTGATTGAGAAAATAGTAATCCGGGCATTGTCAAAGTCGATGGTCCTTTGTCCGTTATTGAATTTTGGAGGAAATACACAAACACGCATTACGTCACTCACACATATTGCACACGTGCAGTGATAACAGATTTAGTATACGGACATGCATTCGTACACATGTGTTCATAGGCAGAAAGCGTTTTCTGCTCGTCCTTTCAAAGCGTGTTTCTTTCTTTCTTGGTTTTCTTATCGATATTCGAGTTTTTACTTCCTCAGCTGTGTGTGACTCTAAACACTCACTCACCCACCCACCCACCCACCCACCCACCCACCCACGCACGCACGCACGCACGCACACACGCACGCACACACACATACACACACACACACACACACACACACACACACACACACACACACACACACACACACACACACACACACACACACACACACAAACGCGCGCGCGCGCGCACAGTCGTCAAATTTATTATTTTCGTGTCCTTTAGCAAAGGAAATGCGCACTTTGAAAATATCGATCTCATAGGGGCTCAAAGTGATAAAGTAAAGAAGAATGTAAAGACAGTAATACAGAATGTAGCACAGCAGTACAGTATTAACCCTTATCATTCGGAATACACCAGTGTGTGAAATCAGTTTTACTAAAATAGTTCAAGGGTAGTGCTAGAATAGCTTGGCGCCTCTAGGCGCCAAGCTATTCTGGCACCATCCTTGAACTAAAACCATTGGTCTATATCTTTATCTGTAAGTACTATAATGTAGCTTGCATATGGCAGTGTACAGATTTGAAGCTTTTAGCCTCAGTATGATATGGGTTAAATATGTTCAGTAGTGTATTGTTTCCAGGACCCGAATAAAGTTTGACTGATTGATTAGGTATGGGTTTAACGTCCACGGCACCGGAGTAATAATGGACAGCGTTAACCCCTTTCCTGCCACTGTACGGACATCTTTGTTTCTGTAATCTTGGTCCATTCAACGACCCAAAACCAAACACCGCTCAAGAAACATGGATACAAATTGGTCTCGGCAAGAAGGATAGGTCCTAATTAGCCCCCGCAGTCGTGGGGCTCATGTGGATCTATGTCTCTTGCAGTTGGATTTTGTTCACTTTTTCTCGGCAGTCAAAGGGTTAACGGCACAGCGGCACCGGAGAGATCAACTGACGGACGGCATCAACGGGCGGGTTACGGGGAACAGGGACAACTATTGCCTACGGAGAACGACTTCAATCAGTTTAGGTGCACTGCAACTGCTCCACCTTGATGTACCAATACCTTTCACGGACAAGCTGCAGAACAAGCCCGACCTTTTGCCTGGACGTCGTCCGCAACGCTACTACAAAGTCTGTTTATTGTCCACGAGCCTTCAAACAGTCCGGAGTCGCGAACGGGGGACAAGCCTTGTCACGGTCCATCATCCCTCCTCAATTCCGTCAGATGTCCTCTTAGAAGCCAGACTGAGCGACGTTTAATGAGGACAGGGGTTTAACCCGGCATCGCTCGCGTATCTCTCTCGCTTCCATCGGCAACCGCGGGCGATGGATCGACCGTCACATCCCAAGGGTGGTGCTTGATTAGCTTGGCGCCTTGTCAGGCGCCAAGCTAACCAGGTACTACTCTTCAGCATAAATAAAATGCCATTTTATTTCAGGAAAATCTTAACAAAAAAGAAACACGGTTAAAAAGGAAATTAGAACACAACTATGTTGTAATTGTCTATTCTAAGCGTGTTTCTTTCTTTGTTGGTATTTTCCTTTGCAATGTACACACGCTTTGGCAGTTACCTTTTCTTTTTTTGGTCTGAATCAGTTCACTATTTTATTCATTTTAAGCGTACGTCTCAAGCTGTCTGGTCGAGCCATCTCCCGCGGCTTGCATGCAATCCTAGGCAGACGACTTTAAACTGTGAGTCAACTGACTTGAAAAGTGAAAGGGAAAAGAAGCAGCTCAAATGCCTACAAGAGCAGGTCGTACTCCCAAAGAAACTCGGTGACTTGAAAGGACCAAGGACATGAGCGGCAAGGTTTATAACTGCGAAACTAATCCAAGCAAAGACCTGATATAAAAATTATATGCCTCTTCCCAGGCATGACAGCTTGTAATAGTAGCGGACACGTGTGAATGGACTGTTTGTGCGGCTTAACACTTAAACTCCCAGAATTAAATGACTTCCATTCTGCAGAATGGAAGTCATTTAGTTCTGGGAGTTTAAGAGTTAAAGCAGTGATAGAGATCCACTATTAAACTGTAAACTACTGACCACTATCACAAACTATGATTGAAGTTGGCTGAGAAATGCATAATAGAGGCGCTCAAATAACTCTTCGTTTAATTATTCGTTGATGAAGATCTACTTTTTAATTTTTGTTTTAAAAATTCTAAACTACTGATCACTATCACAAACATCGTTCGAGGCAGGCTGAGCCTTGCAAAATAGAGGCGCCCAAACAACTCTTCGTTTTTAAAGATTATATTTAAAGATTGTTATGAGCAAACTCACGCAGCATATCCCTTTAATGCAATGAACAATGAACAATGGAACAATGAACAATGAACTTTTATTTTCCAACGGAAGAAGTTACTGGTTACAGGACCAGTGTTCAAACTTGCCGTTGCTACATCACATACACAGGACTCACTTGTGGAACATGTAACAATACATGAACGCAGAACTGACGGGTACCTTTGGAATAATGAAACACTTTCATGTAACCATAGTCACACGGGCGCCATCACATAATCCAAACCAGCGTGAATCCCGTTTTCTTTCGGGGAAAGGGGGGTGGAGGCGGTGTACCATCGTAGCTCAGTCAGTGATGTCCTCCTCTGTATATGATTAGGGTTAGCAAGAGGCATAGATCCTAATGAGCCCCCGCAGATGCGGGGGATCATTAGGATCTATGCCTCTTGCAGGCAGTTTGAATGTTTCGATGCGAGGTTGAAGGTACGTACGTAATCATTATCCATTACCAACCAAGCGACATGCAAATTAAAGTGGCGTACAGGTCAAAGCGCACAGTGGGCCTCCCCGGTAGTCCCATCTGCTATTAGCCTTAGTCTGTCCCAGTCGTCCCCTACATTTTCAACCCCCTAAACAACACTACCGCCCAGTTGCTTCACATTTGCCATGCACAAAATAATTTTTATTAAAAAAGGACATCACCAGTCTCATTTCCTGGCTATCAACATAATTTTGTACCAACCCTACATCCAAGCGCAGCCAAAACTGGTACACACCTCAAATCACCATCCGCTTGGCAACTTAAACTAGGACAAAAAGAGTCCGCTGGTTAAGCCAAGGCTTGTATGAATCAAAACACCAAACATGTCTCTTCTCATCTATCAAGAGATTTTAAGCAAATTTCAGCATACAAAAAAAACCACCGGTCTTTGCACATCCTCAGCTACCTCATTTGAATAATTATGTAACTCATGACCTTACACGTACACGCAGAGAACATCCGTCATATCTTTACACTAAACCTTTCACTGGCAGCTGACGCACATTATGCTTCTGAAACCTTTCAGTGTTAATTCCACGGCACGCCAGACAGCCCAAGCCGTCGCAGGAAGGCATAGATTCAAAGTGGTGTCAGCAAGAGGCATAGATACTCGTGAGCCCCCGCAACTGCGGGGGCTCACGAGGATCTATGTCTCTTGCAGTAGGATCAGCAGTAAAGGAATTAAAAATTTTCTTATTGCGGCCATGTCAAAGATGCTGACCCTCTGTGTCGTGAGTAACGTCACAACAAACAACAGAATTCAGCCGCAAGAAATAGCCTGCTCGAGATACTTTGAGAAGAATACAAACTATTTGTACATTCAAACCTGTTCTGCGGACAACCTGTCTAAGTACACACACACACACACACACCCACACACCCACACACACACACGCACGCACGCACGCACGCACGCACACACACACACACACACTTGACAGCTATCCACTGGCCGTCAGTATTGGCACTACTTCAACCGCGCAGTTCACACACACGCGTACACACACTCTATGAGCCATACACACACCCTACCACACATGCACGCACGCGCACACACAAACACACAGGCAAGCACCACACAAATGCACGCACGGACCGTCGGCACTGGGATTATTTCAAACACTCAGTTCACACACACGCACGGAAACACTATGAGTCACACGCACACACACACACACACACACACACACACACACACACACACACACACACACACACACACACACACACACACACACACTAACACACGCACGTACGCAGACACAAATACACAAGCAAGCATCACACACACACACACACACACACACACACACACGAACGGATGGATGGACGCACACACACACAACCGGGATGACGGTACATCTAGTTACTTATTGGCGCATCACAGTCAACAGGGACCTGCATTCGCTATTCTTCCTGCTGAATATTCAACAAAACACACACACACAAAACAAAGAGAAAACACGCAAACATTCCACATCATCTCTTTTACTTGGCATCCTCTTTGCATCCTCATGAAATCATTTTTAAAAGGCAGCAATGACACACCCTTTAAAGGTCACTTCAGGCCGTATCTTCGTCCACCGAACAAACTATTAGCCCCCTTCACTGATGAGAAAAACTGAACCCCACCCAACTGCAAGAGGCATAGATCCTCATGAGCCCCCGCAGTTGATCTATGAATCTGTGTGCCCAGGTTGCTTCGGCATGGGCTCTTTGGACAAGATTTTAGAGAACAATCTGCGTCCACTTACAGTGAATGTATAAAAGGCCACGACAGGTCGTAACTAAACAAACTAGCACAGCCTCATGGGCGTGTTGTAGTTCAAGCTCAAGCCCACACCTTTGAAATGTAATTGCCGTGGAAGGTCATTTGATCATCATTTATGAAGCTGGGTATCTGAATTTCTGAATACGTTCTTTACGGTCCGGTCAGAGGCGTAAACTATGATGACATTTTTTTGTGTGTGCATCCAAACAACTGACTTGTACATACATGTACATTGCGCTGGTTTCTATCAGTTAAAAGGCACAGATTATCATGTGCTCTTGCGACTGCAGTGGATATTGTGAATCTATGCCTCTTGCTAGGGCAGACTCTGCCTTTGTTTTGCCACATCAAGTCTGACATCTTTAAAGATGCAGTTGCCAGGTAAAAACGGTATGGTGCTGACCAGCAACAGTTAAAATACTATTTTTTTGACGCCGGGTGCCACTGACATTAGCCTACAAGAACGCCTGATAACCGTTTGTGAATGAAGAATGCGACTTCCACTTGAACCAGCAAGAGACAGACCTTATTCATAAATAAACCCCTGTGAAATGAGGACCTGAAGGCTCTGCTTGCTGATCTGTGATTTTAGACCTTACGGCCTAAGGTGGTAAGGTCCAAAATCACTGACTAGCACACATTACATCGTCAGAAAGAGACTTCAGGAACTGACTGCCTGCAAAAATGTTCACAGAAAAAATAGTACAGACCTTAAAAGTGCATGTAACGGTGTGGTCGCCAAATTCTGGTTCTGGAAGGTCTTTCATAATCATTCCAGGAAGTATAGACAAATATTCACAATCCAGATTTTCACCAGGCATTTTGTTGTTGTAGTTGCCCTGGATACGTAGCACTACAACAACGAAACAGCACTGAAACTGTTCTCCTGTCGATGCCTCTGTTACGATTGAGTGTTTTGAAAATATCAACACTCTATTCAAGTACTAGTGATGGAACTGTCTGGCCAACTGTTAAAAGTGTACTACCACAGTTCATGAATTGAAGACAAGTTGATCACGATGTCACTAAATTGTTTTTGATTTAGACCTTCAAATTTTGGCCTCAGTCTTAAATGCTAATACTATAACCACTTTGCCAATGTGTACGCTCTGAATCCAGGCTCGGTTGAAGCGTTAGCGTCCAAGGAAAGTCAAACTAAAAACTGCACAATGTTTTCACAAGAACTGTACAAAGCCTACTGTTCCTCTGCATTACAAACTCATCCTACCTATGCCAATACAAGTTTATATATGTATCCTAAGGCGCTCCCAGCGGTCAAGAGGAACATGTGTATTAATTGCTTGTACCGATCATTGAATCATTCCCGTGACTGCACTGGTATGCACGCCAAAGAGGACAACACTCCTTAACAAACAGGACGAAAACAATGCGCAGTGTTTTGTCTTTAACATGCCGCAGCAAAAACTCGGTCCATCTGCAAGAGGCATAGATTCTCATGAGCTTCTGCGGAAGCAGGGGCTCATGAGGATTTATGCCTCTTGCTGACACGGATGGGACCCATTAACCTACACTCTCTGCTCCGCAAATGGATAAGGTTATTAGGCTTAATATTAAGCCAGCACATGCATTCAAATGTCTGTATATTTCATTAGTTTTTAGAATATTTTGGAGCGAGGAAGAGAGAGGAAAGCGTGTGTGTGTGTGTGTGTGTGTGTGTGTGTGTGTGTGTGTGTGTGTGTGTGTGTGCGTGCGTGCGTGCGTGCGTGCGTGCGTGCGTGGGTGCGTGCGCGCGGAGCGCGCGAGGGGGGGGGGGAGCGCGCGAGGGGGTTGGGGGGGGGGGGGGTGGAGGCTGGTCCAGAACTGAAGACAACACACATAAAACAGTAAATTTTTGCACCCAGACCAAGTTTTTAAATCACAGGCATTTGACATATTTTAGACGTTTTTTTTTTTTTGTATGTGTTTGATTTTTTAACGTGTACACGTATGTCCCTTGTTGTTAGTGTGTATAACATTTGCGTGTGCTTATTCTGACACGCCGCCTTCATCGTTCCACCCCCCCCCCCCCTTTTCCTCCAGTGCAGTCGGAGTAATGACAATACCTTGAGAAATACTTTGAAAAAACAAATGTCCAGTCGTATGCCTTTGGTTTCGTCACAAGGCAAAAGCCACACTAGGTAAATACATATGGAAATAAATAGGAGTCAACAACCACTCTGAGTCAGTGTGTTACTCGCCAGCAACCAACCACTCATCCCGTGGGCAATGCCTCCCCCTCCCCTACTCCTTCTGTGGGTAATTATTGGTGTAAATGACATCAGCAAGAGGCATAGATCCTCATGAGCCCCCGCATCCTGCGGGGGCTCATGAGGATCTACGCCTTTTGCTGATGTCACCGGATCGGTACGTTAGCCCGCAAATGTCAAGTGCATGCAGCACCTTCCGTGTAAATAAGTGGAAACGTACACTGCATTGCACCTGTCTCATCACGTTGGAATCGGCATGAAGTGGTTCAACCGCGGAGCTGCGTTGGCAGACCCACTTCGCGACCGGCCGTAAAATGTGCACTGGTCTGTGACTCTGAACCTTAAGGCGCCTTGCCGTACGGCCAGAATCATCGACCAGCACACAGATGACAGCTGAGAAATGAAGATTTGACCGCTCAGCCGATGAGGCAGCGGCCCTTTGATTGCTGCCTGATCCGATTTGACAATTAATAAGAAGATAATCAAAACAGTCAAAGCGACTTTCTCCATTAAAGTCACTAAAGAGTAAAATAGTTAGTTCATAATGTCTCCTTTGTAAATGTTCTTGGTATGTATTACAATAATAATGCACAAAAGGGCTAATTTAACTTCTGTTTCATTATGAAGTTTGAATGTCATAAAACGATGGTTGGTTGGTGGTTAGTTCGGGGTTTAACGTCCACATCACCGAAGTGATAATGGACGGCCCTGACGGGCGGGTTATGGGGGACAGGGAAATATATTGCCTATGGAGTACGACCTGAACACTGATCAATTCAGGCGCGCTGCAACTGTGCCACTTTGATTTACAAAGACCTTTCAACGGACATGCTATGGAACAAGCCCACCTTTTTTTCCTGGATTGCGAGTCCAGCTACCGGGGCCGGGACGGGGACTCGAACCCACGACCCGGCGGTCATAAAACGAAAGACTTTACTGCTCTTTTCTCCTCTGCTACGTATGCGAGTTCCTCAATTGCGCACAAGGAGCAGTAGCGTACCTCTGTTACGTGAGCCGAAGTTACATGGACTGTGAAAAGAAGGGTTGCAAAAATTGGTGGATGCAAGGCAAAATTGAGAACGCTTTGTGCTGCTGAAGGTTAGCAATCACAGTGCTTGTCTGTGATTTCTTCGGCTTTGGGCCTAGCTACTAAAAACACAGACTGACCAGCACGAATTGCCATACGTGGCCTGCTGTTGACAATCACTCATTAAATCAAGGTTAACTTGTGATCAAGTGCATCAGCTTTGCCTTTTCACCGGTATCACCGAGTCACAAACGACCTCATGCTATGAACCCGCACTTCACGAACAAACCCCTTGCACCGACTAAAGAACGGGCCGTTGACGAGCCGCTACACACGCTTCAAGCCGTGTCGTCATCAATTCATGCTTAACTGGATGGGGTGAGATGATCGTTTGGCCCCAACAGTCAAAGTTGTAAAAGAGGCAATGATGACAATGTAGAGCTCCTGCACCGTTTAGAGACTCGGTTAACCCTCTTGTGCATGCAAGGGGGTTAACTTGACTTCACACGAGACGTGCCGCATCCGGACGCCGCGTATCTGGATGCAGCACGTCTCCAACGAGTCAAAAGAACGAACGTCTCTCGTAAGAATTTGTCATTTGTGTTACTGACTGCGACAGATGCGGCTCTCTGTGCTTCACTGAGCGTACGAATCGAGGTACTGAACCCATAATTAAGGAAGGCCCCGTGGTCACTCAACGTTGTCTTCCACAATTCCAGCCACAGAACGAAGTCTGAGCTAAATCCTCTGTCCGATCCAATTTTTTTAACGGTTAAAAAGTTGGTCAGCTAAGTTGTCCTGGTGATAGTAATAGACTGATAAAGTGGAGAAAGATGCAGTGAAACATCAGCGACAATAAGCAAGAAAGCAAAATGTGTCGCGAGAACAAAATCCTCTTGCCGATCCAGTTTTAGAGCTCCAACGTTTTGGTCAGTCAAATTATCCTGACGACAGGCGGATTAAAATATTATTGGAGGAGGAGATAAATGATACGTCAGACTCATATAATTTCAGGAACAACAAAAGAAAGGTGTGGAGCGATAGATCCCCCCCCCCCCCGCCCGCACCCATCTCCCCCCCCCTTGCCCCCCCCCCCACCCCCTCCCCCGTTGCATGTTTCATATTTCACTCAGCCTAACACGTAGATCCATTTCGGTTTTGCTTTTTTTCAGTTGCCGCATGGCAAGAAAAGTCTCAGCAGGGACTGTATAAAATCCCTGGTCACAGACAATGATGTTAACCCCTTCGCTGCCGAAAAAGGTGAACACGATCCGACTGCAAGACTGATCCTCATGATGACTCTTGCTGCGACCGCTTTGTGTACACTCTAGATGTTCTTTGGACAGTTGTGGCTTCAGTTTAGCCCGCGTTCAGTGAACATAGACTGACTTCAGAAACAAAATGTACTTACGGCAGTGGCAGGGAAGGGGTTAAAATTGTCAGTTTATACGAGTTTATTTATCCCCTTTGCCTTTCGGTACCTTAAGACCGTATGCATCGATCCGTACAGCTATAGCCGGGGTTGTGCCAGAATACCTTGGCGCATTGACTGTGTTCTGCTGTCCATTGCCGGGAAAATTCTCGCAAGGTTGCTCCTGAATCGGCTGGTCACGTACCTGCCATCGCTGAAGACCACCTCCCAGAGGGCCAGTGTGGCTTCAGAGCCAACAGGAGTACCACCGATATGGTCTTTGTGCTGAGACAGCTTCAGGAGAAGTGCCGCGAGCAGAACAAAGGGCTGTACGTAACGTTTGTCGACCTAACAAAAGCGTTTGACACTGTGAGCAGGCAAGGTATGTGGCAGATCCTGGAGCGACTAGGTTGTCCCCCAAAGTTCCTCAACATGATCGTCCAGCTCCACGAGGACCAGCAAGGCCAGGTCAGACTAAACAGTGACCTCTCAGAACCATTCCCCATTCGCAACGGCGTGAAGCAAGGCTGCGTGCTGGCACCGACCCTCTTCACCATCTTCCTCAGCATGATGTTGAAGCAGGCCACAGTGGACCTCGACGACGCAGTGTACATCAGGTATCGTCTCGATGGCAGCCTGTTCAACCTCAGACGACTGCAGGCCCACACGAAAACCCTAGACCAACTGATTCGTGAGCTGCTCTTCGCTGATGACGCTGCCCTCGTTGCACACACAGAGAGAGCCTTGCAGCGCATTACGTCCTGCTTCGCAGATGCCGCCCAGCTCTTTGGACTTGAGGTCAATCTGAAAAAGACAGAGGTCCTTCATCAGCCAGCACCCAAGGAAGAGCATCGCCCTCCCCACATCACCATCGGCGAGTCCGAACTGAAGTCTGTACACCAGTTTACCTACCTTGGCTGCATCATCACGTCAGACGCCAAGCTGGACAAGGAGCTGGACAACAGGCTGGCAAAAGCGAACAGTGCTTTCGGGTGACTATTCAAGCGGGTGTGGCACAATCAACAGCTGAAAAAAGGCACCAAGATCAGCGTGTACAGAGCTGTCGTCTTTACCACCCTGCTGTACGGTTCCGAGTCCTGGGCTCTCTACCGCAGCTAACTACGACTCCTCGAACGCTTTCACCAGCGCTGCCTGCGTACCATCCTGGGCATTCACTGAAGTGACTATGTCACCAACGTCGAGGTCCTTGAACAGGCGGAAACTGTGAGCATCGAGGCTTTGCTGCTGCGGACACAGCTTCGCTGGGCGGGGCACGTCTCCAGGATGGAGGATCATCGCCTACCCAAGATCACTCTGTTCGGCGAGTTCGCCACTGGACACCGAGACAGAGGGGCACCAAAGAAGAGATACAAAGACGGTCTCAAGAAGTCACTTAGTGCCTGCCAAATCGACCACCGCCAGTGGTCTTCGCTTGCTGCGGACCGTGACACCTGGCGCTCCACCATTCACAAGGCAGCCGTCTCCTTTGAGGACTCTCGCAGAGCTAACCTTAAGGACAAGCGGCTCAGAAGAAAAAACAGAGTTGTCGTAACTCAGAACCCTGACCAGACCTTCCCCTGCAGCCACTGCGGTCGAACCTGCCTGTCCCGGATTGGCCTCCGCAGCCACGAAAATGCTTGCAGACGACGTGGGCAAGCCCTATAGAATCTTCGTTCGCGAAGTCAAGCCAAGAGAGAATTTATCCCCTTTGCCTTTCGGTACCTTAAGACCGTATGCATCGATCCGTACAGCTATAGCCGGGGTTGTGCCAGAATACCTTGGCGCATTGACTGTGTTCTGCAAACAAAACCCGAATCAGAGGGAATTCAACCTTAGGGGATATAAATAAAGTGTTACTATTTAAAAAAAGAAAAAAGAAAGAAAGCATGGAACGTGAATTTTGCAATAGTAAAACGCTAGAGAGATATAATGGACATATCCTTAACGATATATTACGTGCATGGCGTGCGGCAGTGCAGTTGGCTTCAGTTGGAGTTGAAAAGGTAACTGTCCGTTAAGACTAAAGTGTCAAGTTTGCGGTAGAATGCCGCTTGCGTGAGTAGTTTGAATGCCGGGAGGGAGAGAACTCTAGCTGAACAGAAGGGTTGCATGCTCCTCGATGCTTCGTGTGGACACGCGAGCAAGACGGTTAAAAAAAAAAAAAAAAAAAAAAAAAAAAAAAAGCACCACAAAACCACAAAGACTTCCCTCAGTCCGTTTAGAACAGACATAACCGTGGCAAACGATTATTATACGAATGCCAGCAAGAGGCAAGATGCAGCTGCAGGGGTCCGTGAGAATCTATGCCTCTTGCAGAGACTGTAAATTTGTACTGAAAAGAGGCCACCTATCAGCTCAGTAGTTGAACCGATTTTCATGAACCTCTGTGGCTGCTTTGGCTGATGAGCATCATGGCCGCCTCGTACAGATCGGACAGACATGTGAAATCAAGTTGTTAAAGAGGAAACGAGAACACGCGAAATTACACCCAAAAATGTGAGATGGGACCTAGAATGACATAAAGACCTATATCTACTTTTAGCAGCCAAGCAGACTGTGCTATAGTGGTTGTGTTTAAGTTCTCAACAAGGAAACGACAGCTTCTGGGTAGTGTCTTGAAATCCGGACCAGCTGGCGGACAGGTCATGCAATTCCGGCCACTGGCATACAAAGTGACCGTAAGTCACTGGAATCGTAATTCTAAAAAGAATTCCTAAGTCCTTTCTTTAGAATTTGTAAATGTTCACGATCGACGCCGTGCGCTAGGCTGCGATTTTTGGAAATTACGGCCAAAGGCCGTAAGGTCCAAAATAACAGACTAGCGTACATCTCGAGTCTCAGTCTTTCACGGCTCAACTTTCAGAATACGTTCCGAGGCCAGCCAACCCTAGGACCTGTCTCAGTAAATAAGTTTAAATTACAATTTGAAACCCTAGCGGTTGATGTATGGGATTACACCGAGCCACTGGTACACTGGGAAGTGTTATATCCAGGAGGAGGTACGAATGCGCCAGTTTTCATGCATTTTATCTAGATAAAAACCCTTACCTTGACACAGCGGCAGCAGCCGAACGGGAAAAGAATTTAGACCAAGAAATGTTCTTTGTTCTGCAAACGTGTGTATCGTATCACTGGCTGACCCCCCCCCCCCCCCCCCACCCGGAAAAAAAGAGATAGAGAGAAAAAGAGGCTTTCAGCTTTTCTTGTCCGATCTTCAAAATCCTGTTTATCTCTAACCTACATGAGAAGAAGGTATTCCCCTAAAGCCTAGCAGCCGTGACACGAGGAAAATGTACTGCTATTCGGCTAACTCCTATTCTTTTGGGGGGTTCAGTCTATATTTTTGGGGTATCGCGTCGGGCTCCAGATCGGGGGACGAATCGGCTGTGGCAACTCAAGCACTACCCTTGAACTGTCACGGCCATAGTCAATTCTGACTCCCGCGACTTGTATGCAGCGACTGAAATGAAGATAGACGGTTCCAATATTTTGAGAGGCCTTTGTTTCTTGAAGTAAAAAGGAAAGCTGTCCCTGTCCCACTACAGAGAGAACCTTTAGGTCAACCAGACGACCGAGCAGCAACATGTCTTCGTTCCCACGACGGCTGAGTCGGGCCCACTGCGGCCCACGTAGGCTCGAGGACCTTTGCTAACTGGGTGCGCACATATTTTTTATAGACACCCTGCAATTAGCTGGAACCATTTAGAGTCTTCGCATCTTGCTGTCCAAGATCGACTCGATTTAGGTCTATTTTCTCCAACGCCGGGAGGTGATCGTCATGACTAATTTTCATCCTACAACAATATGGAGTCCCTTTTCTTGAGGAATCATTGAAAGCACATGAGGCTTGTTTTGTTTTTTCTTTCCCAACATTGCGGCAAAGCGACACCTCACAATATGTCTTCCTTGCCACACGCACCTATTGTGTCAAAATTTTCCACGGGTGGCACTTTCAACTGTTAAAAGTACCAGTACGCATAAATCTGAAGACACGTTTCTGCACCATTTGTGTTTGTTATGTCTTGTCGACACACCTAATGAACTTTAACAGCAGTTTGGACAGGCAGCAACAGCACATGCGTAATCGCACTTATTATTCTGGGAAGGAAGAGTCTCTGAAAAAACCTTCACGAAGATTTATTTCTAACATTTCTGTTCTCTGAAGGCGAAAGTATTGTCTGCTGCAATGGATGTGATGTATGTATTACTGGTACATGTAAACAAAGAACAGTACGTACAGTGGCAGGGCGGGGGAGAGTTTCTAACATTTCTGTTCTCTGAAGGCTAAAGTATTGTCTGCTGCAATGGATGTGATGTATGACGGTGATGCCAGTGTGTCCGGCGACAGTTTCCTATGTTTTATGGTTTTAATGTAAAACATAAGGTAAAAATGGACTCACTGGCAGAACCCAAAGAATACAAACAAACAAACAAACAAACAAACAAGCAATGGGGAGGTTGAGGGGCAACCAAGCCAAAGCGGCTAGACCTACCAGGCCATTCCTATTGATGTACCAGCATCCTACCTTGCAAATTACCTGGAGCAGATAGGGCCCAATACTTTTTTATGTGGCGAGGGTAGAGGCATGAGAGGCACGAAGGTTAGTTAGTTAGTTATTTGGTTTGACGCCGAGCAGGCAACTAAGGCAATCTGACGGCGGGAGAGGCACGAAGGAATGACGGTCCTGTTTTAACAGAATGGAGGGGAGGAACGGCGATGCCGATAAGATGTCAACAGTACGTGATCATATGTTAAGAGCAGGTATCGTTGGCCACGCTGCTGGCGTGAACGATGTTTCAATCGTCATAAAACCCGGCCTTGATTAATTGTCCATTTTGAAACATGGATACTTTTGTTTCTTAGTAGGTTATTGTGGGTTTTGCATTGTACGCGCTCCTCTAGTAAGTGTCACCGTTGTTAATTCGGGCGGACCGTCGGGGGTTCTTTCTCCGGGTACTCCGGCTCTTCCTCCCCTTCCACTTTGGTATCAGTTTCAGCTAACTTATTAAAATTTCAAATACAAAAAAAGATTTCCAAATACCGTCACTTCAGTAGCTCGCTTGAGCTTGCCCTTAGCACCACGTGAATGTTCTGTGTTAACGTACAGTGTGTGAGTGAATGCGCGTGATTCACGTGAGCGTGCTTGTTGGGTTCAGTTCGCGGCTACGTTCTGCGCATTGAGTTATATTATAAATATGAGAAATGCGCCATATAAATACCATGTAATAAAAAACCCGCAATAACCTACTAAGAAACAAAGCATGCTTCAACATGAACAGGCACCACAGAATAGAAGAAGAAAAAGGCCATAAGAGCCAGAAACCAGCGCACATAATAGCCGGGCTACAGTCAGGTCTATTTTTAACTCATTCAGCCCGACGGTCGTATTTCCCAAATTTTGGAGGCGTCATCTAATGACTCACTATACATCAGTTGCAGGAGAAGGATCGACCATGATAATTCAAGGGCAGTGCCAGATTAGCTTGGCGCCTGTCGGCGCCAAGCTAATCTGGCACTACCCTTGAATTATCCTGGTCGACCCATCTCCTCCTGTAGTGCGTCAGGGCTGAATGGGTTGTGTCGAAAAAAATCTAAACACAATCCAGCTGCAAGAGACAAAGATCCCCATGAGCCCCCGCAAATGCGGGGGCTCATGAGGATCTATGCCTCTTGCCGAAACCACTGTGTATCCATTGTGCACGGGATGGCCGGAGCTGCTCTCTCGCGTTGAACTGACGCAGACTTCCGACGGGCAATGAATGGACGTACACATGTACAGTGGCAATTTAGGGGCTAATCGTTCGACTTTATATGCCTCTTGCTGACATCAATGACTCCATGACCCTTGGTCGTTTCACTTAGGCCTATCTGGCGGCGTTGAATTAGCTGACGAGGACTGCAGAAACACAAGGGGTTGATTTCTGTACAGGTGTCATATATAGTAAACAGGCCACGCGCGTACTGTCATACGGTGTCACCGGGTGGTTGTCGGTTAATTGCAGCTTTAAAAAAGCCCAACCCTGTAAAAGGTGATTATTTCACAAGGCATTTATTACCGGTGTGTGACGTGCCGCAAAACTCGGAGCGGAGCAGAAACGGAACTATGATGTGGAAATGTAGGTTAGAGCGAACGCTAACACGCACGTACACAAGCGGACTCTCCCACACACACACACACACACACACACACACACACACACACACACACACACACACACACACACACACACACACACACACACACACACACACACACACACACACACACACACACACACACACACACACACACACACACACACACACACCACACACACACACACACACACACACACACACACACACACACACACACACACACACACACACACACACACACACACACACACACACACACACACACACACACACACACACACACACACACACACACACACACACACACACACACACACACACACACACACACACACACACACACACACACACACACACACACACACACACACACCACACACACACACACACACACACACACACACACACACACACACACACACACACACACACACACACACACACACACACACACACCACACACACACACACACACACACACACACACACACACACACACACACACACACACACACACACACACACACACACACACACACACACACACACACACACACACACACACACACACACACACACACACACACACGCGTCGGCTTTTACAATGCTAGATCAAAACCAGAATTTGAAAGAGCGATTCTGTTCGATCATTGCATAACATTACTGGAGTCGGTGCGCTTTCATCGGCAAACAGAGTTCAACCCTCCCACAGGACGACACTGAAAGAGACAGCAGGTCTATGTTGTTTTTGTTTGTTAGTGGTCAAACCTAGAGTCATTGTCAGTCATGGTAAGTTATACAAGGAAATTTTCGATTTTCAATAAAAATTGAATTACTGGCCTTTGCCTTCCCAGGACTCAACTATAAAACAGTTTTAACCATCGCGACAAAAACCGCTACCGACAGCCAAAGGGTTAACACAATCAGGTACCTTTACGTGTCACGATGTTAAAAAGAAGAAGAAACTGAAAATCCATGTCTCATCAGAACTGTCCCCATGTTCGTAATATGCCGTGCCTTGCCTATTTTATTAAGGGCGAGGCTTGCAAGACAAATGTAAGCATAACTGTACATATCATGCCTCCTCGCCCGCCCCCCCCCCCCTCCCCCCCCCCCCCCCCCCCCGCCCGGTATGGTATGGACACAGGTCCCAGGAAACATGCTGTACGAGTTATGTACCCTGACGGCGATGCTCGTAAAACTCGTACAGCCTAACTCGTGCAGCATGTTTCCTGGGACCTGTGGTGGCAGAGCTGACTAAGGAACTCAACGCAGGCTTACCTCAGCTAAACCCACTGGCCAGCTCAGTGGCTAAACCCCGGCGGCACAAGCGTCTGGAACAGGTGTGAAGATAAGCCTCCTTTTCTCCTGTTCTAAAGCTCCCTCCATTTATTACCAGCTGTCCCTGCCGCGTCCAATTTTTTATTTTTTTATTATTATTATTATTATTATTATTATTTTTTTTTTTTGGGGGGGGAAGGGGGAGGAGCTGGGTTTCTATCCTGACAGTTTATCTTAATTAACTCATTCAGCCCGACGCACGTATTTTAAAAAAAATTTGGAGGCGTCATCTAAAGACTATGCACCTGTTGCAGGAGATGGATCGACCATGATAATTCAAGGGTAGTGCCAGATTAGCTTGGCGCCAACAGGCGCCAAGCTAATCTGGCACTACCCTTGAATTATCATGGTCGACCCATCTCCTGCTATAGTGCGTCAGGGCTGAATGGGTTAATGCTTCCATGTGCCAAGAATACAGCAGAGAATAATGTGTCCCATTAAGCCATTCCCTGCCACTGTACCTACACACTGGAGTGTAGGGGGGCTCTGGATAGAGGTAGTACCTTTGCTGTTCGGTAGCTGCGTCCTACATAGGACGGACGGGCATCACTGGTCCTCATCCATCTCCTTAATCTCTCACGTGCTGGCTCCAAGCGCCACACCCTGGCAAACCACCTCAGCTGGTGGGCTAAACCACGTGAGGGGGTGGTGTTCACATTGCACCACTAGGCGGATGAACTGTTTCTGACAGCCAACGGCTAGAAGACGGAGGAGATCAGGTTGGATCCAACGGCCAAATGTGGGGGAGTAAACCCTTCAAATCAGGAGTGGAGCCCCGAAGGCAGACAGCTGCCTGTATTCACGCACTGTTCTGGCAGCTCCTGCAGCCAAACTGGTGCCAAACGTATTGCTTTGCATTCCTTTGGATACATCAGCGAGGCCGAGAGGGGGACCTTGACGACTGGGCACCCCAGGATCTCCATACACTTCGCCCAGGCTTGCGCACTGGAGAGGTCACTCCAGTGACTGACCCAGCAAGCGCATACTCCATTGTCTTTCGAGACAGGATGCCAAACCTACACACTGTACGTAGCCTACATTTTTGTTTCCGAAATCCTGCTTCATTCAACAACCAAAAGCCAACCCGCGCCCAAGAAACATGGATACAAACTGGTCTCAGCAAGAGGCATGGATCCTCATGAGCCCCCGCAGTCGCTGGGGCTTATGAAGATCTATGTCTCTTGCGGTAGGATCGTGTTCATTTTTTTCTCGGCTTGCAGGCCACGCTAACTAACACTAATGCCAGATTAGCTTGGAGCCTTCACAGAACTTGAGGCACACATTACAGACAGATAAGATTAGATATAGTTTATTGCCGTATGATTTTCATGTAATAAAGTAAGGAAAAAAGTGTATCCTCCTCCCAGTTCTTTTCTGCCTCGCAACGACGAATGCGCAAAAGACACAGATTCTCACGAGCCCCTGCAGTTGCAGGGCCTCAAGAGAATCTACGCCTTTCGTTGGCATAATCTGGTTCCTCGCTTCTCTCTCTCTCTCTCCCCCCCCCCCCCCCCCCCCCCCCACGTAATGAGGGGATCGAGTTGCATCAGGGGTTAACCCATTCACTGTCGAGGAAACATACATGGACACCACACTACAGTGCAAGAAGCATAGATCCGCATGAGCCCCCGCAATTGCGGGGGCTCATGAGGATCTATGCGTCTTGGTGAAACCGCTATTTTGCGTCCATTGTTGACGGGGCGGCTGCAGCTCTCTCGCGTTGAATTGACAAAGATTTCAGACGTGCGATGTACGGACAGTGTCAGAGATCGGGTTAAACTTTGAACGTTCGACTTTATATGCCGTTGAACGCATCGGATCTTCCATGTCTGGCATATTGTTGCGATTCTTAGGTCTTCTCGGCAGTTAAACGCTGTACGGTCAAAAGAGCAAAAGCAGACCTCACACACCGTACGCTCGAGTGTAGGATCCAATAGACGCGTTTCATCAACTGATTTTATTGTGTGAATCATGGGATAGTGATACTCTGCAGCCATCCAAACTAAGTCCGTGTCTGCCACGCTCTACTTATTCCATTTGTGTGCACAACATCAGCTGTCAACCGTATTGACAATTTGCGATGGGCCATATTACATGTATACTGACGAGCAAAAGAAATGTGACATTTTTGGAATCATCGGAAACACTTCAGTTGTTTCTGATGATTCCCAAAAATGTCGCATTTCTTTTGCTTGTGAGTATGTAACTATGGAAAAGGATTTCAAAATTAATATTTAAACTCCTGTGGCGAGCCTACTCATCCGTATTTGAGGAAAAGATCCGCCTTTTGCTTCTGTTAGCCTCTGACTTACTCATTTTCAGTTCTGAAAACTGAAGAAAAAACCCCCCAAAAATCCCGTCAAACCAAACCAGATGTTAACCCGCTAAGTCACAGTAATGATTTTTGTCGCGATGATCCATACAGTACAGAGACCATCGCGACAAAACCCGCTACCGACACGCAAATGGTTTTAATCATTACCACGTCAACCTGTGCCTGTGGATGAGGGTTTGTTCATTCTTCTACGGTTTTAGCAAGATCGTCAAATTTTCGTTGTAATAGAATATACTTCAGCCTGTGCCGCATATTAAAGAAAATAATCAGTTTGATACAAACCACTGAAATGAGATGTTTTCGAAGGCTGCTTGGCATTTCATACAGAGATCACATCACGAACGAGGAAGTGGGAAGCCAGAATCAGGCAAGCCCGCATCGGGCCCTATGAAGACCTATTACTAGCCATTGTGAAAAAAACGCAAACTGAAGTGGTATGGGCATGTCACGCGTTCAGCAGGGCTTGCCAAAACAATCCTGCAAGGCACTGTGCTAGGAGGACAAAGGAGAGGAAGACACATGAAAAGATGGGAGGACAATATCTCAGAGTGGACAGGACTGACGCTAAGAATGGCAGAGAACAGAGAGGAATGGAGGGAGCTGGTTGCCAAGTCATCAGTGGTGCCCCAACGGTCGGCAAGACTACGGGATATAGCCTAGATAGATAGGTAGAATCAGTTTGCTACATGAAATAATATTGCAGTTTATGTTTCCTTCGCGGTCCCGAACACATACAAACCTTTCCATTACCGACGAACTAGCGGTTTCACCACTTTTACTTTATGCAGCTTCACTATAATGCATGAAGTAGTCTATGAAGCGCAGAACCTCTAACAGGACAAACTGTGTGTGTTGGTCTGTGACTTTGGACCTGACGGCTCACGCCGTAAAGTCCAAAGTCACACACCAGCACACATAATACTCTATTTGAAATAGGAAATTCCCTCGTCTATTCACCGCAATAAAAATGCAAGACTGACAAGCAATATCCTCTTCTTTCAATCGCAAAACAAAGTCGAGCGATAAAATCCTCTCCCCCCGAAGAAAAGTGAGGAGCCAATTTAGGCTCAGCAAGAGGCATAGATTCTCATGAGCCCCTGCAATGCAGGGGCTCATGAGAATCTATGACTCTTGCAGATGTAAGGGTCTGAGCAGAGGACGTGAATTCAGTGCAGGCTCCATTCAGGATACCGAATGATATTGTCAGTCTGTGAATAACATCAATAACACTGAATCAGAAAATTAACTGGCTTTTCGGGTTATGCAATGAAAGGTTAATTTTCACTTACTCTGCATGCAGTTACAGCGAGACAAGTCAGAAATTGCGGCTCTACGGTCGACCAGGCGGATATCCGACACTTCGGTAATGGGCAACGAAAATTGATGTACATTGAATTTCAAAGCCATTATGTCAACCATTACCTGTGTCAGGTTCCGGCCGGGCACGCCACAGGGGGGAGAAAACCAAAGTTGTTCCCATGACTCGGAGCGTCAATAAATTACTAACAATATGTGTATTAACATTTAGTCACTCCTGACGCTGCGAGTCAGGGACACAACTCTGGCCATAACTTCGGTTTTCTGCCCCTCTGGGCAGACACCCGTTTGCTTTCTTCTCTGACTTAGAGTCACACTGGTTGTCTCCTTATCAGCGGTAGCGAATCGAGGGAGACAACCAGTGTGAACTTAGAGCCGCTATGGCGGCCAAGAAAACGCAGGTGGAATACAGGACGCACATGAACCGCCGTACGCCAGCTCGTATGTCACGAAGTTAACACGTTTGGCCAAAGTGGATAGCTCAGTCAAGTACCCTTGAAGGCGCCAAGCTAATCTGGCACCACCCTTGAATTGCGTGCAATGTTGATGCGTGTCGGTCCCACCGCTGTGTTTCTGTGCTGCAAAAGCCACAATTAGGGGCTAATGAGTAACGAGACCCATACCAGGGACTGGCCGGACAGCCGCTGGTAAAAACAAGGAACCCACCAGACTGAAACCTACCGTATGGCGTAAGGCAGTTAAGTTTAACCCATTTATTCCCGAGTCCCAAAAGCAGGAGATTGATTGACCATGATAATTCAAGGGTAGTGCCAGATTAGCTTTGCGCCTTCAGTTTATCTTAATTAACTCATTCAGCCCGACGCACGTATTTCCAAAATTGTGGAGGCGTCATCTAAAGACTATGCACCTGTTGCAGGCGATGGATCGACCATGATAATTCAAGGGTAGTGCCAGATTAGCTTGGCGCCGAAATGGCGCAAAGCTAATCTGGCACTACCCTTGAATTATCATGGTCAATCCATCTCCTGCAACTGGCACATAGTTGTTTGGCAACACCTCCAAAATTTGATAAGTAGTATAGCCTATCTCAAAGCCAGTGATGCAACCAGTGCTTATACACCGAGTCCGCAAATGAGTGAAGGTCCTCTGGCCCATGTCGCCCGGCGTTGGCCCGCACACAAGTCGTCGGCCCGAGGACCTTATGCTTACCGGGTATACATGAACTAATAATTCTTTACTACGCCGACCGCACCAGTAATGCATGAGTGCACCGGAGGGAAGTGGCAGGCGGCTAAACAGGGACATTAGCAACACAGGTCCCAGACGTCATTTTTCTGTGCGCCCTCTTCTCACATAGTGACTCGACCACCAACCTTGCAAAATGAAACGTGGTACGGATACATACTACATAGCAGGGGCGGATCTGGGGTGTGTGTGTGTGTGTGTGTGTGTTACAGGGGTTCCGGACCCCCAAACCCCACCCAAAATTCTTTAAAATGCTATAACAAAGTCCCTTTTTGGGGTGTTGGACTCCCCCCCCCCCCCCCCCCCCCTTAGATTTTTCGGCCCCTGGAAGCAAGGTCTAGCGTCGTGGAGGCCTTTTGTATCAGGTTGAAGGTCCCGAACAAAAAGTTGGAACCCCCTCCCCCCTCGATGTAACTGATCCGCCCCTGCATAGTCCATATAGGTAGTGCTGACGTCTTAAGTTAACCCCTTCAGTTGCGTTTTGCTTGATTGTCACAGTCACATATGTTAACTTGCGTTAACTTGGACGTAAAGAGTTAACTTGGACTTACAGGGTTAACTGGGCGCAGACCCCCCCCCCCCCCTACAAAACTGACTACCAGTGCACAGACCACCCAGCAGCGGTTCATAGGAATATATGAGTACGCTCATGAGAATCTATGCCTCTTGCGCGTGGGAGGAGCTTGATGAGGGGACTTACAAGAGGGGATCGGGAGGGGGAGGGGACGGACATTGTCAGTGGACCGCGAAGATGATAGATGGACTGATTGAGTCGTGACTGTGACTCGGCCTGATGGTCACATCAAATAAGCGACCTATGTCAAGTTCCCATTCTTAGGTTTAAAGCCGGGACAATTCGTGAGACTGTACAGATGTTGAGGCTGAAAGGCATACAACGCTCGTTAACTCATTCGAGACGCGCCGCCTCCGGACACGCGGCTTATGCCGCGTATCCGGAGGCGGCACGTCTCGAATGAGTTAACGTCCATATAGTGTTAATTTATGACGCCTGCAAGCGTGACGTACAATATATATATATGTCCAAAGGGTCGAAGGAAAACCTACCGTGCACACCCCCCACCCCCCTCCCCTCCCCACCCCAGGTATTCAATAAGATTGGCTTCAAAGTTTCAAAGTGTGCCTTAGTATGTCCTGCGATGTTTTAGCTATGTTCCCGTAAAATCCTTTCGAGGACATCAACGATATAGCCCATGACGCAAGGGCACCCCCACTCGCGCTGTTCGCAATATAAATTTCACAACCAGACACACTGAAAAAGACGAGAAGAACAAAACCACCTTACGGCGACCATAACCTGAAATGATGTTTGTACAAATAAAGAAAGAAACAAACAATGCACAATAGAAACAAACGTAGGGTCGGTTGCATCATCGTCTGACTCAGCAGCGTCATAAAAAGTTAACCCTTTCCTGCAGTAATCATCGCGACAAAAACCGCTACCGACAGACAGAGGCCCCGGTTAAAGCCCAACCTCAGACTCATGACAACGTTATTGTAAACGTAAGAATGCGCGCGCAAACAGCCCGTCACACATTCACGCGTTATTAAAGTTTTTATGGTTGTGTCTATGCCGCCATAAACGTTTATTGGTTTTCTTTGAAGGCCCACTACCGCCGTAACTGTTCAAAGACACACTTCTGCAACAGATGGTTACGAAACTCTACATACAGGTCTAGTCATGGTTCATTTAGACACAGGACAATCCGATCCAGCAGACGTCGTCTTTATATCAAGTAACCTGACAATGACTCCACTTCGTTCTATAAATACAACTCTATCAGTACGAGAAACAGCTAAACATAGATTGACACGCTAACGGCAGCGCAGGATATATAAGTGCGAATACGCGTGTGCTTTTGCTGTGTGTCCCAACTGCTGTTATAGTTCATTATCTGTGTCGACAAGGCATAACAAACACAAATGGTGCTGAAATGTGTCTTTAAATTTACGCGTAATGGTACTTTAAACAGGACGCACAACTTAAAAATACACATCACAAGCCACCTCTAAAAAGTCAGACATAGTTCACAGAATATTACCTCAGCAAGACATACAACTTTGCATTTTATGTCAGCTAACACTTCTGAAGGTAATGAACGTCGTGGATGTGGGGGAGGGTGGACGGGTGAGACTGAGAAAAACAACGAAACGTTGCAGTCAAGCCTCAAACACTATTTCAGGCATTCAGCCCTGGCACACTAGAACACAAACAACCATGATAGTTCAAGGGTGGTGCCAGAATAGCTAGCTTGGCGCCTGTAGGCGCCAAGCTATTCTGGCACCACCCTTGAACTATCATGACAAAATTATCTCCAAAACTGCAATAATATAGTCTTCGGATTTAGCCTTCAATATTGTCTTCAGCCGTTTCAGGTAATCTCGACCTTTCGGCTTCCTGTGTTCAGGAGTCTAACAATGTTTACAGTTGACGCCTTTGACGTACTGACTTGACGTATGCGTTCAGGACGAATACGTCGTCAACAAGAACAACAAAAGTAACAACAGTAACAACAAGAATATTGATTGATTGATTGTACATTGCTTAACGTCCCGACAGCAACAAGGCTTTATCAGGACGCGCCTGCACTGCTTGTGAAAAAAAAACAACAAAGAAACCCCAACAACAACAGAATACTAAATGTATGTCGCCAGCCGGTCCAATACGTTAAATAAACCTACGACATGGGGCCTAAATAAAGCTAAGACCATTTAGCAACACACATCCAATATCAAGAGCTACAGGCAGCGCAGACAGTAGGGAGAGTTTTAAAAAGGCAAATACAGGTGAGTGGACCAAGGTTAGACAGAAACACATGCCCCAGAATAGAAGGGAAACCCACCCTGTGGGGCTGACCAGGGTGACCCTGGGAACTAAAAAGTAGTTAACCCCACCCAAGTCCCCCAGGGCAGACCCGGGTGGGGGGAACAACAAGAAGAACAAGAAGAAGAACAAAAAGAAAAAGAAGATGAAGAAGAACTAGATATAACAACAACAACAACAACTACTTTAATGTCACAGAAACGCACATCCCAACGAAAACGTATTTTCTTTTAAGTGTGTGAGACGGCCGCACGCTTTTTGAAACGGGACTGAGCTCTAACTAAACTCGTTAATTTAAAGGCTAACCCCCTTTGTGTCGGGATCCGTGGAAACAAACAACAAAACAAACATAACCCAGTGGCCTCTTTAAACCTTTAAATGCCAGTTTACAAAAGAAGTGCAGAGAAAGAAAAGAAAAAAAAAAAAGCGTGGGGGAAAAGGGTAGAAAGTAAAAGTTAAAAAAAAAAAAAAAAATCCGCGCAGCTCCAACGTATTAGTCACCAAGAAACCAAGGACACTTAAAATACAAGTTGCAGAGCCTCGTGAACCCGCCAGTTTGCTATTGACTAAGGAATCTCCAGACTGTACATCTATGGTCCTTAAATTGAGGAGGTGAAAAGTACGCCGCATACGATCCTATCCAGGTAAAACAGTGTGCAAAGTGCCGGACACATTAGCTCTCAAACTCCCAACGCCATTTGCTCGAGATGGACGGGTAGTGATATTTCAAGGGTAGTGCCTGATTAGCTTGGCTCCTGCCCAGGCGCCAAGGTAATCAGGCACCACCCTTGAACTATCACACTCCACCTATTTCACTGGCTTACATTACTAGTACTTGTGTGTTGCTTGAAATTAAAGCAAAGTTGGCTCTGGGGGTCCAGAGCCAGACTAGCTCAATGACATCATCAGTGACGTCATCATCGGATGTAGTCTTCCGACCGCAAGATATATGCGGTACGAAATGTTTCTTTTATACTGGGGTAGATGAAGACAAATTACAAATTAAAAGCAGGCGAGAAAACACAGATCCAAGGAGAAGAGAGAGAGAAAAAACAACAACAACAACAAAACCACAAACCCACAGTGGAATTTCTATCTGACTTCTTGTTTCATTCGAAGGCAAATGACAACAAATCTATGAAGATCCACAGGGGCGGGGTAGTGGTGGTGGTGGTGGTAGGGGGATAGGAGATGGGGACTCGTTTGAAACAAAGCTCACTAAAAAAAAACCCATTACACTCAGATATAGAAACGAATCATTACGAAAACTCAATATACTTGCGTTGTATTGCAAAGCAAAAGAGAATCCTCAGAAATATTCTGCCTGCAACTTCTTTCTGTCAAATGCCAAAAATCTTCTGCCTGCAACCTAGTTCTCTGTCGATTTCCTGCCATTCTCTCCTCCGCCCCCCCCCCCCCTAAATCCCCACCCTTCGGCCTTGACCCAGACTAAAACTATTAAAACAAAAATCAAATGCCTGTAGTCTTTTTAAATTAAGCGTTGAAAGGTTACCCGTTTCATTACCGGCCCGCTAAAAGAGGTCCCCACTCCAACTTCTATGCCTAAAACCTAGAAATGTCAACCGTGAGGTCAGCGGGTCAAACACACCATCAAATTACGAAATAAATCACGTGTACAGCTCCCAAACCAGTACCGTTCCACCTGCAAGAGGCATAGATGCTCATGAGCCCCTGCGTCAGCAGGGGCTCATGAGCATCTATGCCTCTTGCTGACTGTTGGATTGCATCTCGTTGTTCTGAACCATTCAGCAGTCGGACAGAGTTGCGCGAAATCTACTGCGGCACATAACGTGTGCAAGCGCGGATTTTACAACTTCACGTAGTCTGCACTACTACTACACTGCATTCACGTGACACTTCTAGCATGCGCCGTTGGCAGATGCGGAATTGTCTGTGAGAGTTCAAGAGTAGTGTCTGATTAGCTTGGCGCCTGGCCCGACTTTCCATAGAGTTATTGACATCAGTGCAGACGATTTAGCAGACGACCTGTTTCCATACTCACCTAACTGACAGATGAACAGTGTCTTTTTGGAAGAAGTATTGGGACAAGATGGCTGCGATTGGATGATGACACACTAAGCACACCCCTTTCCCTTCCCCCAGCGGTTTCTAATGTAACTCCAAACAGACATATTGCTAAAAGCTGTTCGCTGTGAACACGAACTAAATAAGACAAACCTCGCCTAGTTCACATAATAGTCTAGGCACAGAGGCCTGCTCATTTTCCATGTAGCTAAGAAGGGAGTGTACGATTGAAGTGTACGGAGCGTGCCCCTCTACGGCTACAGAAGAAGCAGGACTGTGCCTAGAGGTAAGATAGGAAAAAGAACAAGAAAAAAAAAAAAGAAGAGAAAAAAAAAAAAAAGAAGAAAAAAAGAGCAAAAAATAAAAAGAAAGAAATGGTTTAAAAAAATGTTGTTATTGGCAAGAGAACAATTCCAAGAACGGATTTTGAGTGACCTTGCCTCTGTGTGTAAGACTTCGCATGTGTCTAGATACTAGGGGTCAGGTGCATGAGTGAGTTTATTCCTGCGCCAGTCACTAAGCAAGGTGTTCCGCTATAGCTGAGCACCTAGCTTAGTGACAGGCGCAGGGCTATGCTCAGTCATGCAAGTGGCCCCACAGCCTCTCCAGGGGGCGCTGACTTAGGGGGGAGAACTTACATGAGCCTCAGGGGCCAGTTGCATGAGCGAGCTTAGTCCTGCACCAGCCACTAAGCAAGGTGCGCCTCTAACTGGCACTAGTGGAGGGACCGGGGGGTGCCAGAAAACGAGCGGATTTATTGCAGGCGTTTACTCTCTTGAAATCGTAAATATAAAACACAAAACCGCCCTTCACACCAGACTGCCGATGCACGCAATGCATACAGAGAAAGTTGGAGGACCGGTGCGAAGAGAAAACAAAACCATACACAGTCAAACCGCACACTGGTTGTCTCCCTCGATTCACTACCGCTTATCAGCGGTAGCGTATCGAGGGAGACAACCAGCGTGCAGCAAACTTGTCCACATAAAACTAAATCATCCCAAATTATTGTCTTCAGTATTTGTTTTTTTTAAAGAAATGTATCTTTTGACAACTAGGCCTACTGATAACAAGCGTTTAATTGTGCTACTGGGATGCAAGAAAAACAGGAAGGAATTTAAAATCAGCTTGACACATCATACTGACTCCACTTTCACCGCGGAGACAAATGGGGAATTGTGTGTGTGCGTGTGCGTTTGCGCGCGCGCGCGCGTGCGTGCGGGCGGATGTATGTGTGTGATGGTGTGTGTGTGTGTGTGTTGTGCGTGCGTGTCACTGTCGTGTCACAGTGTATGCGCGCGTCGGCGCGTGCCTATCTGTGTGTGTGTGTGTGTGAGCGTGTGCATATATATATATATATATATATATATATATATATATATATATATATATATATATATATATATATATATATATATATATATATATATATACATATATATATATACATATATATATATATATATATATATATATATATATATATATATATATATATATATATATATATATAGAGAGAGAGAGAGAGAGAGAGAGAGAGAGATGATGATGATGATGATACGTTTATTAGGATAAAGTTTTAGGCATTGAAATACCTTTCTTCCAAACACTGTCCTTTGAGAGAGAGAGAGAGAGAGAGAGAGAGAGAGAGAGAGAGAGAGAGAGAGAGAGAGAGAGAGAGAGAGAGAGAGAGAGAGAGAGAGAGAGAGAGAGAGAGAGAGAGAGAGAGAGAGAGATGTTTCCGTGTAATATGTCACTTCACAAGGTTTTTCCTTGTCAGCGATCTCGGTCTTCCACTTTAATTTAATCATACATGTTTACACACATCTATTATTTACATGACAGTATTCATCACGCTGTCAACGCAACATACATCTGCATAATGTGTGTGCTGGTCTGTGATTTTGGACCTTACGGCTGAAAGCCGTAAGGTCCAAAATCACAGACCAGCACACTTATATTTTTTTAAAAAATCAGTCTTTTTTCCTGTTCCGCCAGGTTTCCTGTCCTTGGCCTTTCCGCCTCCAGAGCCAAATGAATCGTGCACAGAATTTTTTACCCAGAATGTACTGCGAGGCACAATAGTGTCTGATTAACATGGCAGCAAGCACGGATAAGTGACCGTGACAGCTCAAGTGTAGACTGATACAGCATAAACTGAGGAGCGAAGCTGGCGACAGCTGCTTTTATTTACTGACAAAAGGATGAAATTTGTTGACAGCTAACTCATGACTGACTGTGTCCTACATTCGGGTGAGGGGAAGGGGGGGGGGGAGGGTGAAGGGGTTGGGGGATGGGGGAAGGCTGTCTATAAAACAATGTTCCTGTACCAGCTGTCGGAGTTGGTTCGACCACGAATGTTTAAGGATAGTGCCAGATTAGATAGGCGCCTTACGGTCGACTCAACCCATCTTCATCTGACCTAGCGGCTTGACCTGCTTTTCACTTCGACATGAGTGTAAATGTATACACAACAACGTGACTATATCGGTCTGCCACCTGTTTCAGACCTGTAAAGCACACCCGGCCGCTTGCAACACACCCGGTTCGACCCCGGCATTTTGTGCATGATAATAACATGTAGCCTAGCCAGCGGTACTGCTCACAACGGGATGGTTAATCCTTAAAGGCCTGACATGCTATGACAAAATGTGGATCGACCATGATAGTTCAAGGGTGGTGTCGGAACAGCTTGGCGCCTGTACCGACACCACCCTTGAACTATCATGGTCGGATTTGCCTCAGTCCAGAACTGTGACGCGCCGCAAACTTCAAATGGATATCTATAATTTGTTCACTTGAGTAATTTTATCCTCAGGATGTAATGACTTCAGGGATGGTTAAACTCAGTCTACACAGCACCCACAGCTTGTGTTTTGAGAAGAAGAAAAAAATGAGTGCATGTATTGTGTTTCAAGTGTACAGCGAATACATCAGTCACAAAAGACGGAACTGCGCCGTATTTTTGCGCACGGGGCTTTGCCAGGTGTGCGCTGGTCTGTGATTTTGGGCCTTACGGTTTGCAGCCGTAAGGTCCAAAATCACAGACCCGCACACATTTTGACCCAGTGTTCATGCCGTGCAAGTCGGATAGCATTAGCATACGTACCGGGGTTGATGGCCTTTTAATTCACCACTAATTACATCTGCACTCGTAGAGTATAGAACACCACTGTTATTACAATACAGGTAGGCCGCTGGCCGGCTATGCGCTAGCCATATGCATCGCAGATCTATCTGTCAATGCGCTGCCTACCTATGCGATACTACGGTGAATAAAATTGCGTCGCCGCACGTTGCAGTCTCAGTAAAACTCATTAAACTCCCAAAACTAAATGACGTCCATTCTACAGAATGGAGAAATCATTTAGCTCTGGGAGTTTCAATAAGAAATAAACTGCTGTTCTGTTTAGAATGCACACAATGGTTCGTGTCCTTCGATTCTCTACCGCTGTGACTGACAAGTATGCAGAGTGCAATGTAGGTCGTGTTTTAAAACACAGTTTCATTCAGTATTCATCGTTATTACTGATTCATTACGGAATTGTGTGTGCAGCTAATTAACACTGACGAACCCGCAGTTACAAAATGGCCTAACTGTGAACGGTATGCAATGCCTTATGTCGCACGTTGGTGACACTGTTATCGTAAGTTGTAAACCTGTATACAACAGCTGCGACTAACCCTTTCACTGGCACTGACACAGTGACTGCATAACACTCAACTGCAAGCCAAAGACATAGCGCCTAGAAAGGGCCACAGCAGAACCCGTTCTGAACGACCACCCGGTCATGTGAGAGATCACCTGTCATAAAGACCATCGTTAAGTTGGCTGTAGCAGGCCACCTAAATACTGATGGTCTGTTATGACAGGTGACGCTGACACATATATGTTACGTCGCATCGATCGTACTGCAAGACATTCTGTGCATGGCATGTACACTGTATCCACAGCCCTACATCTAGTCTAACTATGCACAACCCTTTGGCTGTCGGTAGCGGTTTTTGTCACGATGATTCCTGCAGGAATCATCGCGACAAAAACCGCTACCGACAGCCAAAGGGTTAAAGTAATAATTGGGGGGAAAAAAAAATTCCGGGTCACCACCATACATAGGTCAACTTCCCCCAAAAAATCTTATTTTGCCTTTACTGGGCGTATACATGTGTGCGATGTACGCGCGGGCCTGCCGGGCGAATGTAGATCGACACCGCTGCGCATCCCTCTGTCGCAGTGACATTTACAAATTGACAGTGGGCGTCACAGATGAGCGATATGAGCGATGGGGGTCATCTAATGTCACAGTTATGCAAAGATGTCAATCAGCGGGTTGAAATCGCAGTAACTAGCAACACACACGGCCATTGGCATTGGGCATTGCGCATCGCGCCCCGCTCAGTGAACAACACAGGAAATAAGGTTGACACTGACTTTGTGTTTACGCAATGTTTGAACAGTGATTATCACAAGGAGAGGAGCAGGAAAGTTAAACGTGTCTACTACCACTGACGAAGGTAATTTCAAAGACGTTCCGCACCAAACAGATTCGGCTGAACAAAATTTTGAGCCTACCTGGATTCGAACCCCGCGACTGACAACCTCTCGGACGAGAGTCGAACGCGCACCTGCCTGAGCACGGTCACCCAGAGAGGGCGAGAGTTAGTTATTGGGGTTTAACGCCGAACAGGCGGCTAAGGCCATCTCACGGCGGCAGAGAGGGAGGCGGAGAGACTTGTGGATAATGTGTGCGGACTTCTATGGACTATACGACTAAAAAAGCTGTAACGTCCACAATCACAGCCGGACACCTTGCTAAAAGAATCGAAAAAAATGAGGTTTAACCCTTTGGGTGTCGGCAGCGATTTTGGTCGAGGTGATTCCTACGGGAATCACCTCGACCAAAATCGCTACCGACACCCAAAGGCCGGGTTAAATCGGCAGTGACTGACAGACAAGCGCACTGTTTCAGTTCTCAGTTCACCTTGTATTTGGATGGTGTGTACGCGATTCTCCGGGTCAAGCGCCTCCTGAGCCCGGGGGTGGTAGGAATCAAGGGAGGGGAGGAGGGTCCCTCACCGCAATCACCATTCTCCACTGTATTCTCCATATAGAAAGCCTCACAAATTCAGCTAATACTATGATCAACACACAGCCGGTAACACTGACACGGTTTCAGTTCAATGAGCCGAATCCTTCCGTCCTGCTCAGTTTCGGCGTCACGAAGTTAGCAGTGTAAAAACGCTTAGAATTCAGAACACATGAAATTCAGTGAAAACGCATAGCCTTATAATCCGTTCTGTTTTGCGCTTCACGCACTCAGCAGTATAATAAACTGAAACACTCCATAGCCTAACAGTCGTATACTACATTCAAGTCAGTTTCTTTCAGTCTATCCTAATTTTCTGCTTCACAAATGTATTTATCAATCAACCTTCCAGCGGCACTGAAACACGGTCTGAATTCATGTCAGTATGGTCACATTAGGTTTCCAGCCACAAATCCATATGCGGTACTGTTTCACAAATTCTGCGCACTGCCGCGGAAACGCACAGTCTAAAATATGTATGACTCCTTTTCAAGTTTTTCAGCACTGACGAAACTCAAGCCACCTCTCCCTCGAGTAAGCTCGGCTTTGTGACTGAATGTCACTGCACTGTTGATGTCAGGTCGGGAGAGTTCACGCGGAGGCGCGGGGGTGAAAGGTATGTAAAAGCTAGTCCCATTGACAGGAAACGGTAATCAGCAGAACGCCTACTGACCTGCACCGCGTTAGGAACGTAGCTTTAAATCGGACTTGGAAGTAAGAGGGGTATAAGCTGAAAATCACGCTAAAATTAATCAGTCTTTGGCTGAACGCTAAACGAGTCCGTCTGTCTTCACCCATTTAGCCCCAAACCCTACAGCAGGTGATGGACTGATCATGAGAATTCAAGGCGGGTAGTGCCATTTCAGGCGCCAAGCTCACCTGGCACTACCCTTGAATTATCATGGTCAGTCCATCAGCTGCAACTGGTATGTCGTCGTTAGGTACCACCTTCAGGATTGGAAAATGTGCCGGCCGTTGAGCTGAATGGGTTAAAACACAATAGTCGTCTCACACATGGCATAATACTGCGCGTCACAGCAGCGATAATGGTGCTTGCAGATATATTCTATACGGCTTATGCCCCTTTAGGCTGCTCAGAGCCAAAACGGCACTGAACAAGAGGCAAAGATCCTCATGAGCCCCTGCGACTGCAGGGGCTCATGGGGATCTGTGCCTCTTGCGGGCAGAGGAGTTTTGCCGTCTCCGGCTGAAAAAAAAAAAAAAAAAAAAAAAACCAAACTCGGAGAGTGAGAGAGACTTTGCTGTTGCGAGGTGAGGTAATTGGTGCGAGGAGCCCTCCTTTCATAATAGAGAGCTCTCTTCTCTCTCAAAGCCGTGTCGGTGACAAGATAGATTTTCTTGTGGAGTTGATGTACAGGGAGTCCTTGTGTGATAAACTGAAAAGAAACGTATGCGCACACTGACAAGGCAGACTTTTTGCATGCGTTGGCGAATAGGAGTTTTCTTCCGTTGAAATCAGGATACTGAAAGCAAGTAGTGCCCTTTGAAAGCGAGGACAGCGCCACCAGCAGGCAGGGACCTTTAGTCTTGGCCCGGGTGCTGCGACCATTCCCCGGCAGCCCGGCGGCGCTGTTCTCCTGACTGTCATTAACCCCAGGCTGTGCACTGCAAAATGGGTCCGTAAATGATGGCTAATTTTTGCCAGCACAAAGTAAGATTGCCAATTTGTCAGGAGTCCGGTATCCTCGGGAGAACAGGGGGGGGGGGGGGGGGGCGGGGGGGGGGGGGGGGGGGAGGGAGGGGTAGGATAGAAAAGTACCGGTGCACTCGTCACTGACACACGATGACTGAAACCCTGTACACTGCTCAATTCTGACAGTTGGTACACCATTTTGTCATGTTGTATCGCATGCTGATACATATTTCCGCAGTTCCACCCCTTTCGACGCCAGTGAAGCGTCTTCTGCCACGGTCACACGATGACGTCAACACAGTTCATACATAATCATTCATTCTCACGCATGTATCAGTTGGTTTAGGAATAATCTCTAACTCATTATAACCAAAATTACATCCGATACCTTCTGACGTCAATGTCTTCTACTGTGTCACAGGATGACGTCAGCTTGTCCAGGGCTTATACATATAATAATTCATTTTCACGCTTGTATCAGTTTAGGGCGTCCACCTTCTCTGCCGAGAAAAGCCGAACCCAATCCAACTGCAAGAAACATAGACCCTCATGACAAAACGGAAGCCATGCTGGTAGGCACACGCCAGAACCTTTCCCAGCTCCCTCCCTCCCTCCACCTTCAACTCGACAGCACCCCCATCTCCCTCTCTGACTCGGCCAAAAACCTCGGCGTTATCCTCGATTCCTCTCTTTCCATGACCAGCTTTGTTTCCGCCACGGCCCAGGCATGCTACTTCCACCTCCGCCGCATTGGTCAGATAAAAAAAATACCTCACTACCGAAGCTGCCACCAAACTGTCTCTCTCATCCTATCTCGCATCGACTACTGCAACTCTCTCCTTTCCGGCCTTCCTCACTCCACCACTTTCACTCTCCAGCGCGTCCAGAACAATGCTGCCCGCCTCGTCCTCAGAAAGAAAAAATCCGACCACATCATTCCCCTGCTCAAACTCCTTCACTGGCTTCCCATCCCCCAACGCATCCAATACAAGATTCTGTCTCTCTGCTACAAATCGCTGAACAACTGCGCTCCCGCCTATCTCTCAAACTTACTTCACCCCTACACTCCTCCCCGCTCCGCCTCCGACCCTCCCCGCCTCCACATCCCCCGTACCAAACTCAGCACTTTCGGCCCCCGCTCCTTCTCAGTATACGGTCCATCCATCTGGAACACTCTCCACTCTCTCTCCGTCAGAAACACTCTCTCTCCTCCTTCCTGTCCGCCCTCAAAACTCACCTCTTTCAACAGTTCTAGCACTATACCACCACACTCCCCACCCTAAGCAGACTGCCGTAATGTATTTCACTATTAATTTTGTGGTTGAGTCGTGAGTCGTTGTCTAAAGCGTGCGCATGCGTGCGCGAGTTGTGAGTGCGCGCTTAGAGTTATAATTATTATAAGTAAGCGCATTATAAATACCGTAATTATTATTATTATTATTTTATGAGCCCCCACTGATGCCGGGGCTCATGAGGATCTATGCCTCTTGCTGACATACATTTGTGTACACGTTCCGCCCTTGGACGGCTGGGGCTCTTTGGTGCTGAATTAACAAAGAATTCAGAGACACAATCTGCGACGTTCCAGCACCAAGAAGTCTGGAGCTAACATGAAAATTCACACACACTTGCGACGAACGCCTATATCTTTGTAAATCCACACCAGTCTACAGGTGAATGTTAAAGAGCCTTTGTCAATCTATCAATGTAGCCCATCGCTGGTTATGTTTCCACAGTAAAGGTCAGTCCCACATATTTATAGGCATGCCGGGCCACTTCCACTGCGGAGCCGATCTTTGAAGCATGGGTTGCTCGGTCAAGGTAATGGCCTGATGGTGATGCTCCGCCGAGAACTCTTCAAGAAGTAATAGAACGCGCTTTTTATTCGTCAGTAGCGCTCATTATAGGAGATGGATCGACCGTGATAGCACAAAGGTGGTGCTGCCCTAGGAAAAATGACAGTGCGAATGCCAATAATGCGGTCTTACTTTACACCTATAATGAGACTAACCATTTTTCTCTGTTTTTCAATTAGGCCTTTCTCTCCCCGCCTTTGTTTCTCTTTAGCTTTTTTTTCTCTCTCTCTGTTCCATCTTTCACAGTCGGAACAAGGGAGAAAAAAAAAGAAGAAAAAAAAAAAGAAACAAACAAAACCAAAAAAAAAAAAACAACAACAAAAAAACAACCCGCAAGGTGAAATGAGGTGAGACCAGAAAAAAAAGCAAACAAAAACAATTAGTTCTATTTTCCGCACAGTGATTCTATCGCCGCTAACACCCTTTGATTTGTGGCCGTTTAGCGCTCATACCTTGTCACTTGAAAGACAAAAACTCAGTACAGCAGGATATGAAAGACCAGATGAACAGGACAAGAAGGACCGGACTGATGGCCACTGACGTGCCTATCCATCTTTTCTCGCGCGTCAGCTGAAAGTAGCGAAGTGCTACTACTTTTCAGCCGCACACTCGTTGTCTCTCTCGGTTCGCTACCGCTGATCAGCGGTAGCGAATCGAGAGAGACAATCAGTGTGCAGTGACTTCTCATTTAGCCCTGAAACACTTCAAGCGATTTGCTCCAGGCCGGAAAGGGTTAACAGTTCACACTGTACCCTTGACAAAACGGTTACAATAAAGCTGAACTACAAAGGACTTTCTTAACCTATTAAACTTAATCCAAATGGACACATTTCAACAACATTTGGAGGTGTGACCCAACTGATTATGACCAACTTGCAGGTGATGCGTCGACCATGATAATTCAAGGGTCGTGCCAGATTAGCTTGGCGCCTGATGGCGCCAAGCTAATCTGGCACAATCCTTGAATTGTCATGGTCGATAAATCTCCTGCTGTAGTGCGTCGAGGCTAAACGGGTTAACTTTTGTATGTGGTCCCTGCAATCACAAATGATTCACGGGTATTCATTTGCGATCAAGTCACAGGGGGGAAAAAAACAGAAGTTATGGCAAGAGTTGTGCCCCTATCTCGGAGCGTCAGGACTCAATAGGATACGCAAGTTAGTATTATACTGACGCGCCGAGTCACTCTTGCCATAACTTCGGTTTTCTCCCCCCTGTGATCCAGTCGAAAAATTGTGCCCATCCGGCAAGACCTACTTTATTTAAGTGAAATTTGCACTGGATGCCGTGAGCTGAGACCAGTACGAAGTATTAGTTAGCGGCACTAAGCGTCAGCATGCGCTAGGATGTCTCAAAAGGTTGACAGGTCTCAATAGGTGACCAATACGAAGTTTTTGATGCATGTGTTCTGTCGAGTCATTGCAGAATACATATCGTACTGCTCCGTTACCCACCGTGTCGTGCAACTCGCCGATGATTCATCAAACGAGAGGTTCGAAATCACAGAGCAACACGCCTCAAATATGTAAAGATTCACTTAGCAAATACAACCTTTCAAAAGATCACCAGGTCAACGCGACCTATACATGTCCCCGAAAACCTGTATGACACACTACACTAGAAATTCTTTTGTATGTCATTCGTGCAGCTACAATGGAAAACCCCATACTCTATCATTGGCGTAATCCTGTTCCACTCAATCTCGGCTTATCCTAATCCTTGTCCAAACACCGCAAGGACCACTCGATGTTTGCTTAGTGACCAAACACCCAAACGCCTGGGTGCACCTGTAAACCGTCTTTGAGAGTGGAAAAGCACAAACTAGAGTGACTGGGTCTTTTCCAGCACCGACATGAAGTAATGATCAGACTTTCTCTTGCCCTCGAGCCTCCGATTTTACACACTGGTGGTCTCCCTCGATTCGCTACCGCTTGTCAGCGGTAGCAAATCGACGGAGACAAACAGTGTGAACCTTGAACAAACTAAATTGACATGGGATGCACAGGCTGATATATCCTTGTAAACTTTAAGCCCGCAGCGGCGTACCGTGTGTACATGATATATAATAGCGTTTCCATGCTGTATGACAGATGCAAACCCGAAGATTTAACAGCGCGCGCCAACACTAAGTTATGCAACTGTTTACAACAGGCCATGATGATATTATGTGTTTGAGTCTTTCGAAAGTTAACTCCATAGATGGGAGATATTTTTGGGGATTAAAAACTAGAACGGAAACTAGAATGAATGCGTGCACGCTTGAAGAATAATCTGTTCTTTCTTTTACCATCTGCATAACATAAAAATCCGCCTGCAATTGTATGTTTGGGTTTTTTTTTTTTTTTTTTTTTTTTTTTTTTTTTTTTTTGCGTTCGACCGACACACAAACTGAGTTTGTTGAGTCACCGACTGGTTTTTCTCTAAGTGGTGGAACCTTTGTACAGAAGAAAAAGCTCGGACGACCCGTGCAACTAAAAATCCTCTCGTTAATATCTTTAACAGACCTGTGAACTTCCTTAATTTTCGGTGGCCGTACGGGCGAAGATGGGCTCCGAATCGAAATATAATTGAAAGTGGAGCCTGAAATGTGATTTTTGGTGCTCACATTCCAGCACACGCATCATTAAAAAGCACACACACACCTCGGCATTCAAACCATTCCTTCCGATTTCTGCATCACCCGATCTGGATGACCTCAGTGTCGATAAACCATCTCAGTCCACGATGAATTGATTGTACATTGCTTAACGTCCCGACAGCAACAAGGCTTTCTCAGGACGTGCCTGCACTGCTTGTGAAAAAAAACTAAACAGAAAATTGAATGTATGTCGCCAGCCGGTCAAATACATTAAATAAACCTACAACATGGGGCATAAATAAAGCTAAGACCATTTAGCAACACACATCCAATATCAAGAGCTACAGGCAGTGCAGACAGTAGGGAGAGTTTTAAAAAGGCAAATACAGGTGAATGGACAAAGGGTAGACAGAAACACATGCCCCAGAATAGAGAGAAAAACCCACCCTGTGGGGCTGACCAGGGTGACCCTGGGAACTAAAAAATACCTAACCCCACCCAAGTCCCCCAGGGCAGACCCGGGTGGGACTCCACGATGAAATCGTGTGCAGAGACCAGACAAGTCAGAAACACGAGGTAAATGTTGTTGCGCATCGTCAGCAAGAGGCGTAGATCCTCATCAGCCCCTGCAGTCTGCAGGGGTTTTTATGAGGATCTACGCTTCTTTCTGATGTCCAAGACTTAAAAAAAAAAAAAAATGAATGGCCACTGAGCTCGGCCGGCCGGTAATGAAGTGTGACATACAACACCCGACTTTTCCTGACTTCCCTTCCAACCAGATACAGAAGACAGGCAAGACAACAGCGGCAGCAACGACAATGCTGACTCTCAGTTGAGAAATAAAGAGGCATCGAAACGGAACCACTGATGGTTAACGGCCGGGCGGGGAGGGGCGGGGGGCGGGGGCGGGGACGGGGTGCGGGGGGGGGGGGGGGTGCGGGGGGGGGGGGGGGAGGGAGAGAGAAACGTGGGGGTGGTCATTACAGCCACGGGTCGTACCTAAACGGCGGATACGGGTGAAAATTCTAATGGGAGGATTTTTTAATGATGCGTCGCGCGGATTCCGATTGACAATAAGTGAGGTTGCGTTTGCAACGAACGACTGCCAACGACGAACGAGAGCGTAGACAACTCTCCGCCGAACATCACCAAGAGGCAAAGATCCTCATGAGCCCTCCGGAGACGTCACAGTGTGGCGTATTATCTATTTTTGGATATAAGCTGTTTTTCAGGCGTGACGTCGCTCTAAATCCGTTGTTTGGAGTCGTTCTCTCGCAAACAATACCTCACTAACACGTTTTGTGCAAAGCCCCAAAAGCTCAGGCAGCTGAGCGTCGGAGCGCAAGTCAGTGAGGGCCGGAAGGGAGCAAGCGGGTGGCGGGTTCGGATCTTATTTTCCCAGTAAGAAAAGGTCCTCGATCGGGCCCACAACTGCCGCCTTCGTGGGCCCAAAGACGTTTTGCTACGGGGGTTGTACCCTGGTAGATGGGCTCGCAATCCAGGCAAAAGAACGGGCTTGCATGCCCGTCGCCAGCCAGCCTGAATGATCAGTGTTCAGATCGTGCTCCATAGACCACATTCTTCTTCAGGTTTCGTTCTGGTTTAACTTCCCACGGCACTAAGAGAGATACAAGCCACAGAGGTCCTCTGCAGTCCTGACTCTTGTGGCGAGGACGTCAAACCCTAATTAACCAATTTACCAACGCTTAGTATACTTTAATCCAACTACGCACTTTAACCCCTTGTCTGCCACTGTGCGTACATTTTGGTTTCTGAATCTGTGTCTATTGATTCCCCCAAACAACCAAAAGCCGCCACTGAAAACCGTCCAAAAGACATGGATACAGATTGGTCTCAGCAAGGGGCATAGATCCTCATGAGCCCCCGCAGTCGCGGGGGCTCATGAGAACCTATGTCTCTTCAATGCAGCTGGACAGTATTCCATTTTTTCTCGTCGGTGAAGGAGTCAGTTCCAACATCTGTCGCACTCTGTCTCAAACGTAATTAACATCGGTAGCAGCGGCCATGACGGCACACTGAAAACAGCCGCAGAAACTGAACAGAACAAAACCACGACACAGAACAAAACAATGCGTGGAAGAATTATGGGCTGGCAATAAAGGAGGAAAAACTCCACGGCCAAGGGCATTTCAAGTGTGACTGCTGTAAACGTCGGCGTAAATAACATAACGCATTCATTAAAATGAATTTTCTTTGTTAAAACCGTACCCGGATATTTCCCGTTGTGGTGGAAAAACCGAACAAGGGCCCCGAACATCTTGAGTAAGTGCGGCTGGGTTTGCATGATACGTGCACGTAAGCATGTACTGTGTGTTACGCTAAATTAATGAAGTTGCTTAACCCAGTCAGCCATGAAGAGTACAGCAGGAGATGGGTCGACCATTATAATTCAAGGGTAGCGCCAGATTAGCTTGGCGCCGACAGGCGCCAAGCTAATCTGGCTCTACCCTTGAATTATCATGATCGATCCATCTCCTGCAACTGGCGCATAGTCATTAGATGACGCCTCCAAAATTTGGGAAATACGGCCGTCGGGCTGAATGAGTTAAGTCAACTGAAAAAATATTGTGCGTGCGTTCACGGCACATGAATCAGTAGCTGTGTTGCTCAGTTCGTGAATCAGGCATATTGTTGCTCATTTCTGTTCATCCTGATACACTACCTGTCGTTTGAAATTAATTTGACTATGGTATAGCCAAGTTCAAGGGTGGTTGATCTACATCTCCTGGCTGTAATGCGGCCTTCATAGGGCAATACACACATGATGTAATGGGTTAATGAATAATGAATAAATGCAGCAGCTTCATCAGTTAACCCTTATTATTCGGAATACATCAGTGTTTGAAATAAGTTTGACTAAGATAGTTCAAGGGTAGTGCCAGAATAGCTTGGCGCCTAGAGGCGCCAAGCTATTCTGGCACCACCTTTGAACTAAAGCCATTGGTCTATCATATCCTTATCTGTAAGTACTGTAATGTAGCTTGCATAAGGCAGTGTACAAATTTGAAGCTTTTAGCCTCAGTATGAAATGGGTTAAACGTAACCCTTGCATATAAGTGAGCAACTGAGAACCGCTGCTAACAATTAGTGGTAGGGAGCGTGCGTGGTTGGAATAAGTAAACAACAGCTGTAACAGAGAGAAAGAGACACAGACAGACAGACAGAGACAGACAGACAGGGACAGAGCCGCCACGAATAATGTGCTTGCTGTTGTTACAATTAATCTACAGAGTACTACTAACACAAAAACTGGGAAGAGAGAACTGTGTGTGTGTGTGTGTGTGTGTGTGTGTGTGTGTGTGTGTGTGTGTGTGTGTGTGTGTGTGTGTGTGTGTGTGCGTGCGTGCGTGCGTGCGTGCGTGCGTGTGTGTGTGTGCGTGCGCGCGTGCGTGCGTGCCTGTGTGTGCGTGTGTGTGCGCGTGCATCGAGCGTGCGTGCGCGCGTGCGAGAGAGAGCGAGACGGGGGGGGGGGGGGGGGGGAGAGAGAGAGAGAGAGAGAGAGAGAGAGAGAGAGAGAGAGAGAGAGAGAGAGAGAGAGAGAGAGAGAGAGAGAGAGAGAGATGAAAAATGAAATGAAACTTTATTTCTCAAGGATAAATGATTAGGCACACAGACCTTTTTTTCAGTCATGTCCTTGCACACACACACACACACACGCACACGCACACACACGCACACGCACGCACACGCACGCACACACACACACACACACACACACACACACACACACACACACACACACACACACACACACACACACACACTGTTTTATTTATATAGACGCCTTTGTTTAAAAGTAAAGAATAATTACACCACAAAATTGCCTAGGTGTTGCCTTTTCAAAATTAGTCTGTCTTCTTCCACTGCAACACCACATAAGCTTTAGGGATGCAATCCGCGCTGTACTAGTGGTGCTACCAGTAAATTTTTGTGGCGGCTTCTAGTACATGCGTTGTGTTTGCAATTTTCAGGTTACGATAGGCAAAACGACGGGCTTGTTCAGATAGCATATCCGTTAAAAGTCCTGGAAAATCAAAGTGACAGAGATACAGTGCGGCCGAATTGATCAATGGTCTGGTCGTACTCCTTAGGCAATAGTTTTTCCCCGTTCCGTCCCATAGCCCGTCCGTTAGTGCCGTCCATTATCACTCCGGTGCCGTGGACGTTAAACCTGGACTAACCTACCTACCTGCCTTCAGGTTACGCCGTATGCCTACCTGAAGAGCCCTCCCTTGGAGCGAAACCGATCGTAGGCGGCAAAAACAAAAATCTACACAGCAGGTCCAAGATCTGTTTGGGAATATTCATGTACTACTCCCCTCTCGGGGGGAGGTCAGGACTGATATTCTCCAGCGGATTGCGGGGCGCCTTGGGGTAGTCCCTATTGCTATATGCAGTAGATGTTCAGTGGAAGGCTAAAAACGATAGGTCTGTCATTCCTTTTCTCCCACTACCCTCTCTTTCTAGATCTAGTGAGCGATGCAGTCACAAAAAGGGCAGGTGATGTCCGGATGCAAGCTTACCAGCCTGGAATTCTATGGCATTAGCACAGAAAGAGCATTCTCAGAACTGAAATGAAAAATTACGTCCCTTGGAGCTAATGAGAGAGAGAGAGAGAGAGAGAGAGAGAGAGAGAGAGAGAGAGAGAGAGAGAGAGAGAGAGAGAGAGAGAGAGAGAGAGAGAGAGAGAGAGAGAGAGAGAGAGAGTGGTGCAGGTGATTAGCGGAGGCGGTGGTGGCGAGAAGGGGCCGGAAGGCAGGGAGGTTGGAGAGTTCCGCCGTTACTGTGGAACCTGTTAGACCAGACTGCTATTTACCCCCGTGACATGTGTTTTGCTTTCGAGACGCTCCGCCACATTAGCTTAGGAAATAACATCTAACTCAATCTGCTCACTGTCAGAGTGTTTTTCTCTTTCTACCATATCGTGTTTTGGGCTCAGCCACCGTTTACAAACCTCGTGAATGTTTTCTACAAAGGAGGAACACAGATTCAGCTATGGCAGACAAGAGGCATAGATCTTCATGAGCCCCCGCAGTTGCGGGGGCTCATGAAGATCTATGCCTCTTGCAGATGGGTGGCGTTCGCCTTTGGCGTGGGTAACAGTGTGATGAGCTGGCTAAATACTCTCCAACAGGACTGAGTTAGACCGTCAGTCACAAAGCAGCTAAAACAACGCCCTAAACATTTCCAGAATCTTAGGCAAACACACTTGACTTTTCAGTAAACTCCTGCCTCTTTCGTGTTCAGTGTCAACTGGTTAATGTTCGAAGAAAACAAAGGACCGACCGAAAGACCGACAGTATGAGAGTGCAAACAGGTGAACTGGAAAGAAAGGAAACAAAACAAAACAAACAAACAAACAAACATAGAGCAAGCAAGTGAACGAACCGGAAGGACAAACAAACAAACAAACAAACAAAAAAATAAACAAACAAATTAAAAGCAAACGAAAGACAAACAAACAAATAAACAAACAAACGAAACCAACCAACCAACAAAAACAAACAAACGAAACCATCCAACCAACCAACAAAAGGAAACGAAAGACAAACAAACGAAACCAACCAACCAACCAACCAACAAAAGCAAACAAAAAACAAACAAAAAACAAACAAAACAAACGCACCCAACCACAAAAAGCAAACGAAACAAACAACCAACAAAAGCAAACGACACAAAGAAACAAACAAACAAATGAAAACAAACGAAAACGAAAAAAACAAACAAACAAAACAACAACTACTAACACAACACAAAACAAACCAACCCGAAATAAACAATAACAACATTACATTTGTTTTTATTCTCTAGTGTTCACTGTTTTACGCACATCCTGCACGTACTTTATTATGGGAAACCTAAAAGCAAAATTCCATTGCCGCGCCTTTCTCGACAATGGTAAAGAGTTTTCGCACTCAGTCTAATTAAACACTGACGTCTCCAAAGTTGTACCAGGAAAAGTCAAGTCATCGGGAACTGCCCTTGAAGGCTTGATCTAACAAGGCTCATCCACAACCACTCCAATGGGACGTCACGGTGTACATACCTGCATTGTCTATTGATTGCGGTCGACGAGAACTGAACTTGAAGTCACAAAACAGTGAGTGTGTCCGCTTGGCTGAACAAGTGAAAACGAAAGTTAATGACGGTTACGTGAAAGTTTTCGCGAGACCACTTGACTGTCAAGATTGTCAGTCACCTGAGAACTTACGGCAAGCAAGAGGCATAGATTCTCATGAGAATCTATGCCTCTTGCAGTCGGTGAAAACTTTAATCGCTGGCAGACATGAGTAAAGGGAAACAAATCGGGAAGAATAGCATGGTACTTGCGCGTACCAAGGCCTACAACTCTTGTTCTGCTGCACACGGCTGTCCGTCACTGAGTATCGCCGCCGGTAGTCTGCGCGGTATGCCTTGACTTTCTGATTACTAGTCATATAACAAGAACACGTTTGATTGTATATGGGCCATTTAGGATTAAAGAAGGGGAAATATGACAGAAAAGAAAGTATTCGAAACGACGACGACGACAACACTAAACAACGGACAGCATCACTGAGTCCATCCGCCAGTGCCTGTCCGTCCGTGACTGAACCCGCACCCATTTACACAAACTAGTTTACCAACCATTGGCAACATTTGTACCAGAGGACTTTCTCCCCCACAAAAAAAAAAAAACTTTCGTCGTTTCTATTTTATTTTTCATTCCTCCATTTTTTTTCAGGTGTGCGGGTGGGGGGTGGGGGCGGGGCGGAAGAAGAACGTCGGGGTGGTCGTTGGGGTGGGGGTGGGGGGGGGGGGGAGAAGGGTGGAGTGAGGACTAAATGACACCCCTCGTATTTTCCAAAGAATTAAAGAGAATCAGATGAACCACTCAAACGCTGCAGCACCTGGGTACAATTGACACTAATGCGTAGCAAATGTTTCTCTCTAATTGGGCACCGCCAGTTTGATGTCGATTTTACAGCCACACCTTTCCATCCGCAAAACCTGAGCATTCATTTAGCGAAACATTCGCCTTTGTTATATGCCATTAACCCTTTAACCGCCGGGACAAGGCGGAGAACCCTACCTAGTCTCAAGAGACAAGGCGGCGAACCCTACCTAGCCTCAAGAGACAAGGCGGCGAACCCTACCTAGTCTCAAGAGACATGAATCCTCATGAGCTCAGTGTTGCGGTGGGTCGCTCAGTCGTGAGGATTTATGTATCTTGTTATTACAGGGGTCTTTTTGCCTGTTTCGGTACAATTTAAACCTTTCAGCCCACGGATCCCTACGGCAGGAGATGGCTTGACCATGATAATTCAAGGGTAGTGCCAGATTAGCTTGGCGCCTGAAGGCGCCAAGCTAATCTGGCCACTACCCTTGAATTATCATGGTCACTGGCACCACCTTTGAATTATCATGGTCAAGCCATCTCCTGTAACTTGTGCATAGTCGTTGGGCAACACGGCCTCCAAAATCTGAGAAATGAGACCTTGGGACTAAAAGGGTTAATCTGCGTTCTTCACGGGAATATAATCGGTCAGTGCGCCGTGGTTTCAGACGCGAAACTCGTGAGCACTGACAGCGATGGGGTTAATGCCAGTCTGAAGAAGCTAACTGTTCATCTGTATAGAGGCACTACACGCATTTACAAACAGCTCTGTAAAAATGCAAGTCCGCCTGTGCAAGAAATTATATACAAAATTCACGTAGAATCGCTTAAGCCCCCGTAGAGATATTTTTTTCTCTCTGACAACTCTCTCTCTCTCTCACACACACACACACACACACACACACACACACACACACACACACACACACACACACGCACGCACGCACGCACGCACGCACGCACGCACGCACGCACGCGCGCACGCGCGCACGCGCGCCACACACACACACACACACACACACACACACACACACACACACACACACACACACACACTCTCTCTCTCTCTCTCTCTCTCTCTCTCTCTCTCTCTCTCTCTCTCTCTCTCTCTCTCTCTCTCTCTCTCAAGAATCGCATACTCAGCTTTAGAAAAGACAGCCTGCATGCCGAAGACAATGGGCATGTTGCCGAATGCTACTCACTATACGTACTATCCTGCAATAAAAAAACTCTCTCTCTCTCTCTCTCTCTGTCTTCTCTCGTTTGTGAATTAGTTGAAGCAACGGGAATTGGTCTTGTACTTGAAACCATTCCCTACTACTTTACAGGGCGCATGTAATCCAGTTTGTTTCTGAAATTTTTGTTTATTCAACAACGAAAAGTCATAACCGTCCGAGTGCACATCGGTCTCAGCAAGAGGTATAGATCCTCATTAGCCCCAGCGAATCATGAGGATGTTTGCCTCTTGCAGTGGCCGGATCGGGTTCGCATGCAAGATAATGGACATGTTGCCTAACGCCGCAACTACTATCCGGTCTGCAGGCAAGCGTCTTTCTCTCTCTCTCTCTCTCTCTCTCTCTCTCTCTCTCTCTCTCTCTCTCTCTCTCTCTCTCTCTCTCTCTCTACCCTTCAGCCTCAGGCTGAACCGCCATCTGTCATCAGAAACACCTGCAAAGATCTCCCATGCCAGCGTTCAAAGACGTCCGTTTAAGTGGCTTCACTTGTACATTTAGAAGGCTTGAAGAAATTAGAACCAGACTTAAGCCAACCGAATTCCGGTTCCAGAAGAGTTCTTGATTTCTGTGCTGGTCGGTGATTTTGGACTTATGGCCTCGAGGCCGTAAGGTCCAAAATCACAGACCAGCGTCACAGACTGATTTTATCAAATGCGCTCACATGTGGAACAGTTAGGTCAGATTTCGTACTAGCTAGTAGGAGTATTGCCGAACTCGCCCAACTTATTTACACGGCCGCTGGTAAGATTACCGTTTACGCACAGATGTGAAGACAGTGGGGATATTTGATTACACAATTGCTGTCTAGACTGACTGTTAGTTTATGTGATGCAATATATGCATACAGCAATTTGCTGTGAGGGTTGTAAGTAAGACTTTAATTTGTGGTTTGACAACTCTCTACCATTCCCTCTCCGGCTCTGAAAAACGAATATGATTTGTGTATTTTTGGTTACTGAATGCATTCCCATCCCCAAAAACATCCGCCCGACCGACCGTCCGTCGCCCGATCGGTCGGTCGAATCCATCCATGCATCCACCCACACGCCCACCCCTCCCTCCCTCCCATCCATCCATTCATCCATCCAGGTAAATAAACAAAAATAAAGCCCTCTCTCTCCTCAGTGCTCGTCTAGCGGCTTTTCTCTCTCTCTCTCTCTCTCTCTCTCTCTCTCTCTCTCTCTCCTCTCTCTCTCTCTCTCTCTCTCTCTCTCTCTCTCTCTCTCTCTCTCAGATTAGCAACGGCAAGATTGAAAATCAGTGGTTACCACGACTCTCTCTCTCTCTCTCTCTCTCTCTCTCTCTCTCTCTCTCTCTCTCTCTCTCTCTCTCTCTCTCTCTCTCTCTCTCTCTCTCTCTCTCTCAGTACCTCCTTTTAGGCCTTTTTCTGCTGTCATCGACCCGACTGTCCCTCATCTCTTTCAACCAGTGAAGTGCCGCCGATTAGCCACTAAATGCCTGGCAAATTGACCGTTTCCCTTATGGACGTAAAACAGGTGCAAACCCAGACAGTCTAATAAGACTGAGCACAGGTCCTCGGGCCTACATCGGCCGCAGTGGTACCGTGCACGGCTGTGCCGCGCGGGCCGGCTCGCTGCAGCCGCCGTGGGCCCGAAGACATTTACATTTCCGTGATTAACTGCACGGCCGGGTTTCATAAGATCAGCGTTAGTCGAGCAGGTGTAACACCACACTGGTTGTCTCCCTCGATTCGCTACCTCTGTACAACCAGTGTGGTCGGTGTAACTTGACACAGCGGAAATTCCCTTACGCTACGGCGAGCCAGGCTCAGTTTGGCATGCCGATTCTCACGCCAAATCGGCCTGGGAACGCTTTCAGTGGCGTACGCCAAAGCGTTCCCAGGCCGATTTGGCGTGAGGGATCATTTTGGCCACAGGCACTGATTTGATGATCCTTGTAAACGTAATTGGTCACCGCTATAACATAAGTAGTAGGAAATAGCACATAAATGTTCCGATCTCGCGTGAGAATCGGCGCGCCAAACTGATCATGGCTTGCCGTAGCGTAAGGGATTTTCCTACTAACCGTGTTATACAGGCGACAGCCGGATCACGCAACGATAATTTAATGCCTGTGACCTTGTGAGAACTGAGCCGACAATAACTGCTAGACGGAGATGAAGCCTCATATCATTCCGGAGTAGGTGTGTGCGTGTGGTAAATGAAAGACGGAGATGAAATGCTCTCTTCCGAGTAAGAAGGTAGCTCACGGTCAGAGTGTCAGAAATGTGTACAGATTCATTCATTCATTCATTCATTCATTCATTCATTCATTCATTCAGAGTCCACAACACTCACTCCACAACAACCCCAATGGCGGCGAGCATCACAAAGTCAGTATCTGATTCTCAATAATCTCCAATCCGCATCATGATGCTACTGATCACGTTAAACCACACATACACACACACACACACACACACACACGCGCGCGCATACACACACACACACACACACACACACACACAAAACCACACACGCGCACGAAGACACACACACACGTGCACGAACACACACACGCGCACGAACACACACACACACACACACACACACACACACACACACACACACACACACACACACAACGCACGAACACACACACACACGTGCACGAACACACACACACACACATGCACGCACACACACACACATGCATGCACGCACACACACACACATGCACGCACGAACACACACGCACGATCACACACACATAACGCACGAACACAAACACGCACGCACGACCACACACACACACACGAACACACACACACAAACACACACACGCACGAACACACACACACACACACACACACACACACACACACGCACGAACACATACACACACGAACACACACGGCACACGCACGAACACACACAAACACAACGCACGAACACACACACACAACGCACGATCACACACACACACAACGCACGAACACAAACACACACACACACACGCACGACCACACACACACACGAACACACACACACACACACACACACACGCACGAACACACACAAACACACAAACACACGTACGAACACATACACGCACGAACACACACACACGGCACACGCACGGACATACACAAACACAACGCACGAACACACACACACTGTACATACTTATTATAGTGGAAAATATACATAAACAAAAACATGTACGTCAAGTGATCACAGTGAACTACAAGACGGAGCAAACCCGCCCCCCCAAAAAAAACTCGACAAGGATTCCACTTCTAGTCATAAGTTTCGGGCTTCACGCTGCATTGATGACAGATTGGGCATAAATCCGGCGTCCAATCTCACGGTCTGATTATCTCCAGCCAGTCTCTCTTCCTCTGCCACAGCGGTACTCCCACACTGGTTGTCTCCCTCGATTCGCTGCCGCTGATTAGCGGCAGCAAATCGAGGGAGACAACCAGTGTAGTTGCCGTACAACCGGTGTAAGATGCCAGAATGGAGTTCCTTACGCCCAGATCGAGCAGGGGTCATTTTGGCAAATGCCAGACTCAGTGAGATGGATCCAGTGTCACTCAAGTTTTGTGTGGAAATGCTGCCCAAAACCGAGTATAGACTAGGCTACGCTAAAGCGTAGCCCTATGCTCTTCGTGCTGCCTGAGGCCGGCAACACGTCAAAACTGATCAGTGACGCTCACGCTAGATGGATCGAAGGTCATTTTGACTCCAGGTCACTGATGTGATGTGATCGTCAGATTTCGGCGTATAATACTGACTGACCGGCCTGGTCGGACTGACACGCCAGCATCAAAAGGCGAGCTCTGTTACACGGCCTGAGTGATCTATACGGCTTTTTTTCAGTCTCTGTAAAGTCCAGATGAATATGCTACACCGGCTTCTCGCTGTGATGGGATTTTCAACCTGAAAATGTAACAAACTGTCTTTGTACTTGTCCTTTCTAAATGTATTTCAGTATTTGTTGGACACAAGCCTAGCCTATACTCGACTAATTATTACGGGTAAGTCATCTGCGCATTCCTAAAACAGGTGACTTCGAGTCAAAAGGTCGGTTCAGTCAATTCATAAAGTGACAACTTTGTCAATGAACTTTAGATTTAAGGGGTATCCGTCCCGGGATTAAATCAGTTTGTCCCCATTCCACGACATCCCTAGTGAACTGCACAACTCCTCTCTCCCCCCCCCTCCCCCCCAAATGCCCACCCACCCAAACCACACACACACAACGTAGCCTAAACCCGACCTCTTGACCCCCAGTGTTACCTTTGCCTGAGTAATGGCTCATCGCACAGCATTTAGGACAAACACCGCAAACACTGCAACACTTATCCTTTCTTTAACCCATATCATACTGAGGCTAAAAGCTTCAAATTTGTACAATGCATATATGCAAGCTACGTTATATTACTTACAGATAAGGATATACATCAATGGCTTTAGTTCAAGGGCGGTGCCAGAATAGCTTGGCGCCTAGAGGCGCCAAGCTAGTTTGGCACTACCCTTGAACTATTTTAGTCAAACTTATTTCACACACTGGTGTATTCCGAATGATAAGGGTTAAGCTGCTCAGGGGGCGCCTTAACTCCTTTTCTGCCAGTGTAACGTACATCTTGTTTTTGAAATCTTTGTTCTTTCCACGACAAAACCGCGCACAACCTGTCCAAGGAACATGGACTATACAAATTGGTCTCAGCGAGAGGCGTAGATCTCATGAGCCCCCGCGACTGCGGGGGCTCATGAGGATCTATACCTCTTGCAGTTGGTTGGTGTTCACCTTTTTTCGGCAGTGAAAGGGTTAACATCTGGGGACATCCAACGCGGCCGGCGCCTGAGACTCTGACCTTACCTGACTCAGTCCAAGCACCACAGTCACATCTGGAACACTAACCAAACGCTCACATTTAATTCTCGTTCGCTGAAGGGTTAGGTACACGTCGCCAAGGGCCGGATCGACTGACCATGAAAGCTACAGGATCGTGCCTCATTAGCTCGTCGTCTGCCTCCGTCCATGCTATTCTTTTGCGGCAAACCATCGAATTAAATTATGACTTATGTGATTAGTCCATAAACAATTACTCTATAGCCCGGCGTTACACTTGATCGTCTGCTAAGTACTAAAACAACTGAGTTGCGGGAAACGGATCAAGCACGATAGCTCGAGGGTGGTGCCAGATTAGACTGGCGCCCAAAGGGCGCCAAGCTAATCTCGCACCACCCTCGAGCTATATTGGTCTCAGTATCCGCCACTTCAGGTTCCAAAATAATTAGCCACTAACCGGCGACCTCAACTGAGGTAGAATCAGTGTTCGACCCACAAATCAGTCCGTTAGGGCGACAAGGTCACTAGGCCGGCACCACCGTGAAGCTGTCACGATCGATCTATATCATGCATCCTGACGCTGGCAACGAAAACTGCAGTCCGCCACTGACGCCATCTGGCGGCGGCGCCTCAGTTCATATCTCACCTGGCACCACTGCCGTACCGCAAGACTTGGCGAAGGCGCTTTGCATTCGGAAAAGAATCTTGCGGGCTTCCTACCCCCTTCCCTCCTCCTCAGAGCGGTGCACGATCATACAAGCATCTGAATATTCTGTGCTAACGCTCTCGTCTCATGGCCACCCCGCCTACGTGTAGCGTAAAGAATACTGAATGCAGTCAGTCATCCACGTAGCCCTTCCCTGCCGCTGTACGTACAATGTACATACATCATATTTGTTTCTGAAATCTTGCTTCATTCAACTACCAAAACTGAACCAACACCGTCACGGTCCAAAAAACATGGATACAAATTGGACAGAGAGGGGGGGGGGGGGGGAGGCGGGTCTCAGCAAGAGGTATAGATCCTCATGAGCCCCCGCAGTCGCTGGGGCTCATGAGAATCTATGTCTCTTGCAGCTGTATCGCGTTCACTTCGGTAGTTAAGGCAGAGGTTACATTTTTTAAAAGAAGTCATCCGCTACATAGTTATTTTACTATCACAAGTGCTTTACATGGGGACGTAGCTTAGTCGATAAGGCATAGAGCTGGCAGTCGTAAGATCAGTCCCGGGTTCGAATCCCCTGGTGAGCAGGAATGGGATGTGGGCTTTTCCTCATTCCCATCGAGTCAAATTTACGTACAGACTGGGTTTACGGTGCTTGTCTCGCCTTCGTGTGTACAGCACGCATAATCCGGCATCATCAAGTGCGCACGTTAAAAAATCCGGCATTACAACTATACGAAAAGACTCGAGAAGGCCCGTTAGGGCGGCCGGTGGAATGGAAACTTCAGTGCACCGAAGTTAATAGCATGGTGGAGGTTTGCACATAAAGTAGCGCGTAGTAGCAGCAGGCTTTCAAAGCTCCAGCTTCCATCCCTACGGCGCCTTGAGCATCTCAAGTTAAATAGATGGATATGTGCGCCTCGGAGACACCATACCCCATACCATTTACATTTACTCATTGTAGCCCGGTTGTCACAGTCGCCAGGTTTCCTTTAATTTCTTCTGAATTCCCCCTCCCCCCCCCCCCCCCTCCGCCAACAAATGTGCTAGCCGGTGGGTTTTTTTGTTGCCACTCAAACGTGATGAGTCCCCAGGACTGATGACTACCTGGCGGTGTTTGCCAAAGCGACGCGAGGTCGATTTGGCGTGACTGAGAGTCATGACGTTCGGCACCGTGTGACGCGAGGTCGATTTGGCGTGACTGAGAGTCATGACGTTCGGCACCGTGTGACGCGAGGTCGATTTGGCGTGACTGAGAGTCATGACGTTCGGCACCGTGTGACGCGAGGTCGATTTGGCGTGACTGAGAGTCATGACGTTCGGCACCGTGTGACGCGAGGTCGATTTGGCGTGACTGAGAGTCATGACGTTCGGCACCGTGTGACGCGAGGTCGATTTGGCATGACTGAGAGTCATGACGTTCGGCACCGTGTGACGCGAGGTCGATTTGGCATGACTGAGAGTCATGCCGTTCGGCACCGTGTGACCTCTCTTGGCTTGACTTCGCGAACGAAGATTCTATAGGGCTTGCCCACGTCGTCTGCAGGCATTTTCGTGGCTGCGGAGGCCAATCAAGGACAGGCAAGTTCGACCGCAGTGGCTGCAGGGGAAGGTCTGGTCAGGGTTCTGAGTTACGACAACTCTGTTTTTTCTTCTGAGCCGCTTGTCCTTAAGGTTAGCTCTGCGAGAGTCCTCAAAGGAGACGGCTGCCTTGTGGATGGTGGAGCGCCAGGTGTCACGGTCCGCAGCAAGCGAAGACCACTGGCGGTGGTCGATTTGGCAGGCACTAAGTGACTTCTTGAGACCGTCTTTGTATCTCTTCTTTGGTGCCCCTCTGTCTCGGTGTCCAGTGGCGAGCTCGCCGAACAGAGTGATCTTGGGTAGGCGATGATCCTCCATCCTGGAGACGTGCCCCGCCCAGCGAAGCTGTGTCCGCAGCAGCAAAGCCTCGATGCTCACAGTTTCCGCCTGTTCAAGGACCTCGACGTTGGTGACATAGTCACTCCAGTGAATGCTGAGGATGGTACGCAGGCAGCGCTGGTGAAAGCGTTCGAGGAGTCGTAGTTGGCTGCGGTAGAGGGCCCAGGACTCGGAACCGTACAGCAGGGTGGTGAGGACGACAGCTCTGTACACGCTGATCTTGGTGCCTTTTTTCAGCTGTTGATTGTGCCACACCCACTTGAATAGTCGCCCGAAAGCACTGTTCGCTTTTGCCAGCCTGTTGTCCAGCTCCTTGTCCAGCTACACTGACTGACCAAACTCTAAAAACATGCACAATGATGATACAGCCAGTTTGTAGCATAAGTCTATTACTATAAGCGTAATAGACTTACGTTTATAGTCATTAGCATCATATTCCCCGTGAAAACTCACAACTTGAAACGAATGACTCGGATGTGAAGTGCCTGTGCACCCCCAATCCCACCTTCTGCGCCCGCCCGCCCTCACCCCCCCCCCCCCCGATTCCCTAGTCCCCCCAACGGTACCAGAAAGCATTCACCTGAGGGCAGAGCGGAAATGCAAAACCTGACGTGCGCGAGGCGTGTGCCCTGATACCACCACATGCACAAACACTGCACAAAGCACCGGTCACAAAGAACGTCCCTTATGGCACCACGCGTATCTGCTCCCCAGTCACAGAATCTGGCTTTTGCCCTTTTTCTTTTTCCATTGAGAGACTGACTTTGCCTGAAGGGGGGAAAAAGTGTCACTGGTGGGAACACACTGGCTGTCTGCCTCGATTCGCTACCGCTTATCAGCGGTAGCGAATCGAGGAAGACAACCAGTGAGTGTCGGTGGTGGGGGAAGTCGAACGCAGTGAGCAAAAGGTCACTAATCCGATGTTGGCTTGTAGCTATAGGACAAGGGTGTAATTTCTGCATGCGCAGTTTTAATTTCACGCTATTCCAAGGTGGCAGCTTTAAAGGTCATTTGAATGCATTCAAAACGCTAGTGTTTCCTAACATTCGCCATATTTTGGTTTGCGCACGGGTGCCGCGATGGAGGACAGGCTTAACAGGGTGGTTGGGTTGGGGTGCAGGGGCGGATCAGTTACCTTGTGTGTGTGTGTGTGGTTGGGGGGGTTGGGGGTTGGGAGGAGGGTGGGGTGGGGGGTCGGACTTTCAACGTGACAGAAAAGGCCTCCCGGCGGTAGACCTTACTTTCAGTGGCCAAAAATTCAAACAACAGAGGAAAGAGGGATGGATGAGGTGGGGGGGGGGGGGGGGGGGGCGGGGCGGGGAGATTCCACTCCCCCCCTCCCCCCACAAAAAAGGACTGACATTGTTAAAGCCTTTTAACAATTTGTTTGGTCCGGTGTGTGTGTGTGTGTGTGTGTGTTTTTGTGTGTGTTTGTGTGTGTGTTTGTGTGTGTGTATATGTGTGTGTGTGTGTGTGTGTGTGTGTGTGTGTGTGTGTGTGTGTGTGAGCCTGAGGGAGGGGGGGGGGTGTTCCGGACTTGAACCTCTGAAAACCACCCACACCACCCTCTCCTAGATCCACCTCTGTAGGTGGGAGTGGATTTGCCCCCCCCCCCCCCACCCCCTTTCCCGTTGCTCAGACCGACTGTGGATCCAGCCTTGGAAATAAACTGGAAAATGATCATGATCGAAATCACAAAACCGCTACATTGCGGGTTGAACTGCAACAAATGTCCAACAGTCGCTGCAGTTTCAGTGAGTCACCCATCGTTGGAATCCACGATCAAGTCAGCTCCACCCATGCCAGTGTTAATTCATCAAAACGCCCGCCAACTGCAAGAGCCTGGCCTAGATTCTTATGAGCCCCTGCAGGAAGCAGGGGCTCATGAGAATCTAGGCCTCTTGCTGCCGGCTTCTGACAGGCTTCAAGAGTTTGAAAATACGGAGTACCATTCGGGCTTAAATTACGACGAAAAAAACAATGTTGCATGCAATCATGTCATGAATATTTTATGTCTGTTAAATTGACATCTGCACGAGGTATAGATCCTCATGAGCCCCTTGCATCCTGCTAGGGCACATGGGAATCTACGCCTCTTGATTGATCGGCTCCAGCAGTGGCAGTTCCCCAGCGTACGATTGTAACAATGCTGTTGAGCAGTAGCAGTGGAATGGAGCAGCCTGCCGCAGTGCCAACAGCTCAATACCCAATGCGCAAATGGCGGGCCATCTGGCCGACGCCGGCCGCCGTTCGACGTCGGCCCGATGACCTTTGCGCATTGGGTACTAACTTGATAAAGGCAGCGCACATTGGTCCCAACCCCCCCCCCCCCCCCCCTCCCCCCCCCCCCGCCGCCACCAAATTACATTTCAAACTCTTCAATCATGATTTTTACATCAGACACTGACTAGCGAGGATAAGACGCACGGCAAAAGGCAAACACTCCGGGATCAATAACAAGCAGACAAAACAAATTTATTTCAATGACATTACACGTTCAAAGACTAATCAGGTAAAACAACCAACCCGTGAAAATTCCAAAACAAAGAAAGAAACACGCTTAGAAAGAACAAGCACAAAAACGTTTATTTAATTTTCGGGCTATACAAGTATTTTTTTCCTTTCAAAATATACATGCAGTCATAATTGACAACAGGTATTGATCTTATTCAGGCAGGCAACACGTAACCTTCTTGGTTTGGTCATGAAACTGAGTTACATTAATTGCAGTTGTGTTGGGTCCCAACTAAAGCCACAACCCAACCTCGGAATCAGTGACAATGCACACACAATATCGTAGCATCACGTCGACGAGTTCCCACAGAGGCAGAGTCGACATGTGGGTCATTTGCATAATTCTGCTGTGACGTTAGAGACCATGTCATTCGGTCCGTGGGGGATTTTGGCGACAGACTGCCGAAAGGTTATTGCGAACTTGGGTATTGATACTGGCAGCTTGCAACCGTCACTGACACACTACAGCTTAAGCTGGAGTGATGGTGGGTAGCTCAAGAGTCGTGCCTGATTAAATACACTTTGGTGGTTGGGAGGGGGTGGGGTGTTGGGGTGGGGTGTAGGGGTGGGGGGGGGGGGGTGGCTCAGTTTGGAACGGAAGGCTATCGACAGACAAGATTGCATACATGTCTTGTAGAAATATAGGGGAGAGGCATGAACATTGGAACGCATACAGTGAAATGTAGATCAAGAAATCTTGAATATTACACACCTGCTTTGTAGAAATATAGGGGAGAAGCACGGATATTGGCAAGCGTAAAATAAAATGTTCAAACGTTCGAAACGGCGGCCTCGAAAAGACAGTATGAAGGTCCACAGTTCACACACGGCTTGATAGCATGTAGTTTCAAATGACCTGGAGATTTATTTAAAAAACAAACAAAAAAACAAACAAACAAAACAAAACAAAACAAAACAAAAACCCACAGAACACTCACCTGTGTTCTAATATTATGGAACACTTCAGTTTGGATATTGAAACACTTCCATTCAGTGTGACCATGCCAGACATATGAAATGTTGGAAGACAGAGTTTTGTTATGTATCTAGCGAAAAATTTACTCACCTAGAATCTACATAAAGGAAACATCGCTGGAGAAGTATCTACCCAGCTTTTAATCACCTGAAATAAATCTACCCGGGATCGCTTCATATAATTAGGGCAGTATTACCTTCCCCGTTCGATGCCAGCTGACGCAGACCGTGTTTCTGCAAACTTCGTTCATTCAAGACCCAAACACCCTAGCTGTCCCAGGAACATGGATTCAAAGTAGTTTCAGCAAGAGGCATAGATCCTCATGAGCCCCCGAAATTGCGGGGGCTCATGAGGATCTATACCTCTTGCATTTGCGCGGTGTTCAATATTTTCTTGGGGGCACTGAGCGCGTTAAACAACCTACACCCTCCCCTCTTTTCTTGACTGGCCCCCGACCCCACCCCCAAAGCTCCACTCATCCCAATAGACTTGGCTACGAATGGGTGATGTTCTCTGTTTAAAAGTTTTGCACTATCGGCCGGGCTCCCAGCGTTCCAGTATCCAAACCTCGGCCTGCCTAAAAGTAAGGACGTCACAGCATGCGAAAGGCTATCGGGCGGAAGTCGGGCGGAAGTCGGCCGCAGCGGGCCCGCGCATAGTCGTGCGCGGGCCCGCTGCGACCGACTTCCGCCCGATTGCCGCTTTTGCGAACCGGGGTAATGTCATGAACTGACAAAACTCTGGTGTCCGAGTATACGTTTTTGTTGTCAACAAGTGAAAGCTCTTTATGCATATCAGTTGCTGTTGCTGATGGACGGCGATAAAGGCACAGTTCATGCACTTTTCATATCACAAATTTAGCCACAGGACAGGGGCGGATCAGTAACCTCGACCGGGGGGGGGGGGGAGGGGTGGATGGTGGGGTGGGTGGGTGGTTTCCAACTTTTGTTTGGGACCTTCAACCTGATACAAAAGGCATCCCCGTCAAAAGCATTGGTTGGAATCACAGGAATCGAACACCAAAAACTAGACAACACTTTTAAATTAGGTAAGCACACCGAAGCTGACGGTTGTATTGCGTATCCACTGCCTGACAGATCCAGATACGTTAGGTTTGGTAT